>CM026402.1:13906307-13933554 GCA_014843695.1 Archivesica marissinica
ATATAGTTAATATACAGGGGGGTCATTATTCTATGGCATGGAAAAGTGACCCCCTTCACTCATATAGTTAATATACAGGGGGTCATTATTCTATGGCATGGAAAAGTGACCCCCTTCACTCATATAGTTAATATACAGGGGGGTCATTATTCTATGGCATGGAAAAGTGACCCCCCTCACTCATATAGTTAATATACAGGGGGGTCATTATTCTATGGCATGGAAAAGTGACCCCCCTCACTCATATAGTTAATATACAGGGGGGTCATTATTCTATGGCATGGAAAAGTGACCCCCTTCACTCATATAGTTAATATACAGGGGGGTCATTATTCTATGGCATGGAAAAGTGACCCCCTTCACTCATATAGTTAATATACAGGGGGGTCATTATTCTATGGCATGGAAAAGTGACCCCCCTTCACTCATATAGTTAATATACAGGAGGGTCATTATTCTATATGGCATGGAAAAGTGACCCCACTTCACTCATATAGTTAATATACAGGGGGTCATTATTCTATGGCATGGAAAAGTGACCCCACTACTCATATAGTTAATATACAGGGGGGTCATTATTCTATGGCATGGAAAAGTGACCCCCTTCACTCATATAGTTAATATACAGGGGGGTCATTATTCTATGGCATGGAAAAGTGACCCCCTCACTCATATGTTAATCACTCATATAGTTAATATACAGGGGGGTCATTATTCTATGGCATGGAAAAGTGACCCCCCTCACTCATATAGTTAATATACAGGGGGGTCATTATTCTATGGCATGGAAAAGTGACCCCCTTCACTCATATAGTTAATATACAGGGGGGTCATTATTCTATGGCATGGAAAAGTGACCCCCTTCACTCATATAGTTAATATACAGGGGGAGTCATTATTCTATGGCATGGAAAAGTGACCCCCCTTCACTCATATAGTTAATATACAGTGGGTCATTATTCTACGGCATGGAAAAGTGACACCCTTCACTCATATAGTTAATATACAGGAGGGTCATTATTCTATATGGCATGGAAAAGTGACCCCTTCACTCATATAGTTAATATACAGGGGAGTCATTATTCTATGGCATGGAAAAGTGACCCCCCTTCACTCATATAGTTAATATACAGGGGGTCATTATTCTACGGCATGGAAAAGTGACCCCTTCACTCATATAGTTAATATACAGGAGGGTCATTATTCTATGGCATGGAAAAGTGACCCCCTTCACTCATATAGTTAATATACAGGGGGTCATTATTCTATGGCATGGAAAAGTGACCCCCCTCACTCATATAGTTAATATACAGGGGTCATTATTCTATGGCATGGAAAAGTGACCCCCTCACTCATTCTCATATAGTTAATATACAGGGGGGTCATTATTCTATGGCATGGAAAAGTGACCCCCTTCACTCATATAGTTAATATACAGGGGGGTCATTATTCTATGGCATGGAAAAGTGACCCCCTTCACTCATATAGTTAATATACAGGGGGGTCATTATTCTATGGCATGGAAAAGTGACCCCTTCACTCATATAGTTAATATACAGGGGGGTCATTATTCTATGGCATGGAAAAGTGACCCCCCTTCACTCATATAGTTAATATACAGGGGGTCATTATTCTATGGCATGGAAAAGTGACCCCCCTTCACTCATATAGTTAATATACAGGGGGTCATTATTCTATGGCATGGAAAAGTGACCCCCCTTCACTCATATAGTTAATATACAGGGGGGTCATTATTCTATGGCATGGAAAAGTGACCCCTTCACTCATATAGTTAATATACAGGGGGGTCATTATTCTATGGCATGGAAAAGTGACCCCCCTCACTCATATAGTTAATATACAGGGGGGTCATTATTCTATGGCATGGAAAAGTGACCCCCTTCACTCATATAGTTAATATACAGGGGGGTCATTATTCTATGGCATGGAAAAGTGACCCCCTTTCACTCATATAGTTAATATACAGGGGGTCATTATTCTATGGCATGGAAAAGTGACCCCCCTTCACTCATATAGTTAATATACAGGGGTCATTATTCTATGGCATGGAAAAGTGACCCCCCTCACTCATATAGTTAATATACAGGGGGGTCATTATTCTATGGCATGGAAAAGTGACCCCACCTCACTCATATAGTTAATATACAGGGGGGTCATTATTCTATGGCATGGAAAAGTGACCCCCTTCACTCATATAGTTAATATACAGGGGGGTCATTATTCTATGGCATGGAAAAGTGACCCCCCTTCACTCATATAGTTAATATACAGGGGGGTCATTATTCTATGGCATGGAAAAGTGACCCCCCTTCACTCATATAGTTAATATACAGGGGGGTCATTATTCTATGGCATGGAAAAGTGACCCCTCTTCACTCATATAGTTAATATACAGGGGGGTCATTATTCTATGGCATGGAAAAGTGACCCCACCTCACTCATATAGTTAATATACAGGGGGGTCATTATTCTATGGCATGGAAAAGTGACTTCACTCATATAGTTAATATACAGGGGGGTCATTATTCTATGGCATGGAAAAGTGACCCCCCTTCACTCATATAGTTAATATACAGGGGGTCATTATTCTATGGCATGGAAAAGTGACCCCCTTCACTCATATAGTTAATATACAGGGGGGTCATTATTCTATGGCATGGAAAAGTGACCCCACCTCACTCATATAGTTAATATACAGGAGGGTCATTATTCTATGGCATGGAAAAGTGACCCCCCTTCACTCATATAGTTAATATACAGGGGTCATTATTCTATGGCATGGAAAAGTGACCCACCTCACTCATATAGTTAATATACATAGTTAATATACAGGGGGGTCATTATTCTATGGCATGGAAAAGTGACCCCCCTTCACTCATATAGTTAATATACAGGGGGGTCATTATTCTATGGCATGGAAAAGTGACCCCCCTCACTCATATAGTTAATATACAGGGGGGTCATTATTCTATGGCATGGAAAAGTGACCCCCCTCACTCATATAGTTAATATACAGGGGGTCATTATTCTATGGCATGGAAAAGTGACCCCCCTCACTCATATAGTTAATATACAGGGGGTCATTATTCTATGGCATGGACAGTTAATATACAGGGGGTCATTATTCTATGGCATGGAAAAGTGACCCCCCTTCACTCATATAGTTAATATACAGGGGTCATTATTCTATGGCATGGAAAAGTGACCCCACCTCACTCATATAGTTAATATACAGGGGGGTCATTATTCTATGGCATGGAAAAGTGACCCCCCTTCACTCATATAGTTAATATACAGGGGGTCATTATTCTATGGCATGGAAAAGTGACCCCCTCCTACTCATATAGTTAATATACAGGGGGTCATTATTCTATGGCATGGAAAAGTGACCCCCCTTCACTCATATAGTTAATATACAGGGGGGTCATTATTCTATGGCATGGAAAAGTGACCCCCCTCACTCATATAGTTAATATACAGGGGGGTCATTATTCTATGGCATGGAAAAGTGACCCCCCTCACTCATATAGTTAATATACAGGGGGGTCATTATTCTATGGCATGGAAAAGTGACCCCCCTTCACTCATATAGTTAATATACAGGGGGTCATTATTCTATGGCATGGAAAAGTGACCCCCTTCACTCATATAGTTAATATACAGGGGGGTCATTATTCTATGGCATGGAAAAGTGACCCCCCTTCACTCATATAGTTAATATACAGGGGGGTCATTATTCTATGGCATGGAAAAGTGACCCCCCTTCACTCATATAGTTAATATACAGGGGGGTCATTATTCTATGGCATGGAAAAGTGACCCCCTTCACTCATATAGTTAATATACAGGGGGTCATTATTCTATGGCATGGAAAAGTGACCCCCTTCACTCATATAGTTAATATACAGGGGGGTCATTATTCTATGGCATGGAAAAGTGACCCCCCTTCACTCATATAGTTAATATACAGGGGGGTCATTATTCTATGGCATGGAAAAGTGACCCCCCTTCACTCATATAGTTAATATACAGGGGGTCATTATTCTATGGCATGGAAAAGTGACCCCCCTCACTCATATAGTTAATATACAGGGGGTCATTATTCTATGGCATGGAAAAGTGACCCTACTCATATAGTTAATATACAGGGGGGTCATTATTCTATGGCATGGAAAAGTGACCCCCTTCACTCATATAGTTAATATACAGGGGGTCATTATTCTATGGCATGGAAAAGTGACCCACCTCACTCATATAGTTAATATACAGGGGGGTCATTATTCTATGGCATGGAAAAGTGACCCCCTTCACTCATATAGTTAATATACAGGGGGGTCATTATTCTATGGCATGGAAAAGTGACCCCCCTTCACTCATATAGTTAATATACAGGGGGGTCATTATTCTATGGCATGGAAAAGTGACCCCCCTTCACTCATATAGTTAATATACAGGGGGGTCATTATTCTATGGCATGGAAAAGTGACCCCCTTCACTCATATAGTTAATATACAGGGGGTCATTATTCTATGGCATGGAAGTTAATATACAGGGGGTCATTATTCTATGGCATGGAAAAGTGACCCCCCCTTCACTCATATAGTTAATATACAGGGGTCATTATTCTACGGCATGGAAAAGTGACCCCACTTCACTCATATAGTTAATATACAGGGGGGTCATTATTCTATGGCATGGAAAAGTGACCCCCCTTCACTCATATAGTTAATATACAGGGGGTCATTATTCTATGGCATGGAAAAGTGACCCCTTCACTCATATAGTTAATATACAGGGGGTCATTATTCTACGGCATGGAAAAGTGACCCCCCTCACTCATATAGTTAATATACAGGAGGGTCATTATTCTATGGCATGGAAAAGTGACCCCCCTTCACTCATATAGTTAATATACAGGGGTCATTATTCTATGGCATGGAAAAGTGACCCCCCTCACTCATATGTTAATTACAAGTTAATATACAGGGGGTCATTATTCTATGGCATGGAAAAGTGACCCCCCTTCACTCATATAGTTAATATACAGGGGGTCATTATTCTATGGCATGGAAAAGTGACCCCCTTCACTCATATAGTTAATATACAGAGGGTCATTATTCTATGGCATGGAAAAGTGACCCACCTCACTCATATAGTTAATATACAGGGGGGTCATTATTCTATGGCATGGAAAAGTGACCACCCTTCACTCATATAGTTAATATACAGGGGGTCATTATTCTATGGCATGGAAAAGTGACCCCCCTTCACTCATATAGTTAATATACAGGGTCATTATTCTATGGCATGGAAAAGTGACCCCCCTCACTCATATAGTTAATATACAGGGGGGTCATTATTCTATGGCATGGAAAAGTGACCCACCTCACTCATATAGTTAATATACAGGAGGGTCATTATTCTATGGCATGGAAAAGTGACCCCCTTCACTCATATAGTTAATATACAGGGGGGTCATTATTCTATGGCATGGAAAAGTGACCCACCTCACTCATATAGTTAATATACAGGGGGGTCATTATTCTATGGCATGGAAAAGAAAGTGACCCACCTCACTCATATAGTTAATATACAGGGTGGTCATTATTCTATGGCATGGAAAAGTGACCCCCCTTCACTCATATAGTTAATATACAGGGAGTCATTATTCTATGGCATGGAAAAGTGACCCACCTCACTCATATAGTTAATATACAGGGGGTCATTATTCTATGGCATGGAAAAGTGACCCCACCTCACTCATATAGTTAATATACAGGGGGGTCATTATTCTATGGCATGGAAAGTGACCCCCCTTCACTCATATAGTTAATATACAGGGGGGTCATTATTCTATGGCATGGAAAAGTGACCCCCCTTCACTCATATAGTTAATATACAGGGGGGTCATTATTCTATGGCATGGAAAAGTGACCCCCCTCACTCATATAGTTAATATACAGGGGGTCATTATTCTATGGCATGGACAGTTAATATACAGGGGGTCATTATTCTATGGCATGGAAAAGTGACCCCCTTCACTCATATAGTTAATATACAGGGGGTCATTATTCTACGGCATGGAAAAGTGACCCCACCTCACTCATATAGTTAATATACAGGAGGGTCATTATTCTATGGCATGGAAAAGTGACCCCCCTTCACTCATATAGTTAATATACAGGGGGTCATTATTCTATGGCATGGAAAAGTGACCCCCTTCACTCATATAGTTAATATACAGGGGGTCATTATTCTATGGCATGGAAAAGTGACCCCACCTCACTCATATAGTTAATATACAGGAGGGTCATTATTCTATGGCATGGAAAAGTGACCCCCCTTCACTCATATAGTTAATATACAGGGGTCATTATTCTATGGCATGGAAAAGTGACCCACCTCACTCATATTGTTAATATGCACTATATAGTTAATATACAGGGGGGGGGGTCATTATTCTACGGCATGGAAAAGTGACCCCACCTCACTCATATAGTTAATATACAGGGGGGTCATTATTCTATGGCATGGAAAAGTGACCCCCCTTCACTCATATAGTTAATATACAGGGGGGTCATTATTCTATGGCATGGAAAAGTGACCCCCCTTCACTCATATAGTTAATATACAGGGGGGTCATTATTCTATGGCATGGAAAAGTGACCCCCCTTCACTCATATAGTTAATATACAGGGGGGTCATTATTCTATGGCATGGAAAAGTGACCCCCTTCACTCATATAGTTAATATACAGGGTCATTATTCTACGGCATGGAAAAGTGACCCCACCTCACTCATATAGTTAATATACAGGAGGGTCATTATTCTATATGGCATGGAAAAGTGACCCCCTTCACTTAGTTAATATACAGGGGGGGGCATTATTCTATGGCATGGAAAAGTGACCCTCCCCCCTCTCATATAGTTTACATACATACAGGTGGTCATTATTCTACGGCATGGAAAAGTGACCACTCTCACTCTTACTGTGTAAACATAGGGGGGTCATTATTCTATGGCATGGAAAAGTTTCTTGCATTGGGAGGCACACGTTATAAAACATAATGGTATCTGTCCTTGCTCATACAATAATAAAATATTATGTATTATGAATGATATAAAACATGTAACACAGGAAGTGTCACAGTTGATTGCAGTGCTCCAACAATAAGGTTTTATTGCTTTATTATGGCGATTTTCACACCTGTGGAAAAATTAGTTAGCCACACCAGTCAGAATTATAATGGTTAACAGCATATTATATATTTTCTGGAAAGTTTAAGAGAACATGCATGAATATGATAAGAATGGTTAGTACTGTGCTATTTTATGGTATTTATTTTGAGCTGCATGGTTTCAAATACCAATTAAGTTGAGTGTATGTCTTTTTTCATACATAAATTCAATATAATTTTATTGATAATTGTTAGGGAGCCGGACAAAACACCCCCAGACTAAACACCCCCCCCCCCCCCCGCTCATTTTTGTATAGGTGGACAAAACACCCCTCATCATTTTTACAAGGTGGACAAAACACCACCTACGGTTTTTACAAGGCGGACAAAACACCCCCTACGGTTTTTACAAGGTGGACAAAACACCCCTATGGTTTCTTTTTTTCTGCTAATGTTAATTAGGAAGTTTTTTATTGTTGGAATTCCTTGATTATCATGTATAACTGATATCATAGAATAATATGAATGGTTATTGCCAATTATATTATTTTTACACATAAAACTGCGAAATGCAAACTGCAAAAAGATGCAAACTGCACAAAATGTCTGTTATATAAAGATTAATAATTAATTAAGGTTGCCAATTGATATTGCAAGAAACATATCTTCTGTTCCATCATTGCAACTGCAAATATGGAATTCATAACCAGTAATAAAGGCTCTAGAAAACTCTGCTATGCAGGGTATGCGTACACTAAGAAGAAAGAGTCGAAAACAACAGTTTGGTGGGAGTGTACTCATCGCTCAAGCAAACAGTGCAAAGGTGCACTCACAACTGATTGTGCTGCTACAGAGGTGAGTCTACAACAGAGCACAACTATGAGGCTGATCTGTTCGCCATCGCTGCCATGAAGGTGAAGTCCGAAATCAAGGCTACCGTCCAGGCCAACAGAGGGAAACCTGGGCAGATTGTTACCGACAAACTAGCCACTGTGCCTAAGGAGGTAGCATCTGCGGCTGGCAGGGTCGATTCCCTGAAGAGTCGTACGTCGGGCGAAACGTGGAACAGCACCCTCAGAGCCAGCAACGAGACAGGACATCCCATACCCACTACCAGAGGAATACACCACTATGCGAGGGGACGGGTCATTCCTAATCTACGACAACGGATCCAGACATCAGAGGCTACTGGTATTCGCAAGCGGTGATGGATTTGAGCTCCTCGAAAACGCTGATACATGGTTCATGGATGGAACCCACTCCACAGCGCCCTCTCAGTTCCCTCAGCTGTTCTGCATCCGTGTTCCTCTGGGAGAAACATGTGTGTCTGCTGCCTACGCGCTGCTGCCATCCAAACATCAGGAGGTGTATGAAGAGTGCCTCACCGCCCTCCTAGACGCCTGCCTGAGAAAGGACATCCGTCCTAACCCCAACCGCATTGTCGCAGACTACGAGGTCGCCATACACAACGCAGTAAGGGCTGTCATCTCGGCAAATATTCATATACAGGGATGTTTCTACCACCTCACTCAGTCAACATGGAGACGTGTCCAGTCCGAGGGTCTTCAGAATCTCTACAAGTCAGATGAAGAAGTTCGCATCTTCTGTGGGATGCTTGATGCCCTGGCGTTCCTTCCAGTCGACCGGGTCAAAGAGGGAATGAGAATCCTGAAGGAAACTGCGCCAGAAAATCTCAACGGGCTGATCGAGTATTTCGACGGAACGTATGTGTCCGGAAATTACAGAGCTGTGGTTGGTGAGGAAGGAAGAATGAGGTTCCGGCGAACAACTCCACGGTTTCCACCTCAGATCTGGAATGTTCATGACGCCACAGTGACAGCCCAGCATCGCACTAATAATATGTGCGAGTCATGGAATAATGGTTTCAAGCATTTGGTTGGCCATAACAACCCATCACTGTGGACTGTAATCCAGTGCTTACAGAGGGACCGCACTGGTAGAAACAGAAGTGTACAGTAACCAGCAGGGGCAACCAGCTCTCAAGAGAAAAAGAAAAAACACTCTCGTACACCAGAAGCGCTTTAAGACATTGTGCCTTCAACTCAACAACGGACAGAAGACTCTGGCCCAGTTTCTGCACACCATGGGACAGTGCATCAGACTGCATTAAACTGGACAAAACATTTTTTAGGTGCTAAAAACTATGTGCTAAGTGTAGCTTATATTGAATAAATTTAAATTTTCTTTGGTAATGAAATATAATGTTAATGTAAAATTGGTCTTTAGGTTTTCCCGCTTCCGGTAGTGACCAAGATGGACGACATTATTTACATCTCAAGTAGAAACTGACAAATTTCACCTTTCTTCCTGATAAACAGAACTTTTTAACGTTAAAATATACCAAAGAAACATGAACGATATGAACGCTAGTGTCAGTCAACCAGGAGGAGGTATATCCCAACCCATACCAAGTGTATTGTCCCGCAATCGTTATGAATCACTAGGTCACATAGATAAACAAGGACAATGTGACCCACAAACTGACCATGTGTTTGATGATCAATCGTTTCAAGTGGTTCAACGTAGCAAGCGTGCACGTACAAGCACAGGAAGCACTGGACTATCCATGGATCATTATAATTCCTTATCTACAGATGATAAACTCTGTGCTATTTATTCTGAACTAGGGGTCAGCAGGGAAAAAACAGAGGCCATTGAAAGTAAAATTGACCAGTGCTTGCAGCTCAATAGTAAAGTTATCGGTATCGAGGACAAATTATTCTGTTATGAACAACGTCTAAAATATCTTGAATACAAGGCCATAGATCATGAAACACGCAACAGGCGTTGTAACTTATTCTTTGGAGGTTTCACAGAAACCAAGGGCGAGAACTGTGCCAGTCGTGTGAGTGAATTCTCGAGACACAATCTTGAAATTGAATGGCCCGTGCCCATTGAACGTGCATATAGACTTGGGCCTTTTATGAGGGGCAAAACACGCTCGATCCTAGTCTCTTTCGATAACTTTTCCGTTGTGAAATTCATTTTATCTAGAGCATATCTATTGCGTGGTACCGACTATAACATAAACAAAGATTTTCCACCAGAAATTGCAAGTGCTAGGAAAGCCCTATGGCCAACATATAAATCGATTAGGCAGCGCCACCCCGATAGTAAGGTCGTACTAGCATACCCAGCTAAAGTTATCAGGGATAACGAGGTAATTTTAGACAGATTCCCCGATTGGGACATAGTTATGAAATCACATGTAAAAACAGCTGATCGAAATGACAGATATAAAAATAGAACAAAATCTAGGTCGCGGAGTAATTCGCCTATGCTGCGCAGTGCACCAATGAACAGTACTGCAAACGCGGTCACCCATAATAGCCCCGCCTTTCCTCGGGGAAACAGTGATATAAAGCAGGCGGGTGCGCACCACCAGGGGCGCAGGAATTCTAGTTCCCCCATCCATCAAAACCACCGGCAACGTCGGCAATCCACTTCTACTTCTCGATGAGTACCCGACTCACCGCTTTCCCAACGCGGCCGCGCTCAAGAAAGAAAACACGCCACTCCTAAGGCTACTAGAGAACCTGGGGATACGCCAATCGCTAGACCCTGGGACAGGAACTTTTCCGGCTCATCTCAAGTGAAACCACCAAATGGCAACAATAAATAGGACAAAAGGGGGAAATCTTCAGATACACCTAATGTGTTCCCTAAAACTGAGTTAGCATTTTGTGCCCTGAATGTGAACGGACTTAAAAAACGATTGGATTACCCTGAATTCGTTGAATTTATTCATCACCATGATCTTTTCTGTGCTTTAGAAACACATTTGGACGCTACTGATCTGGTTGATATCGATGACTTTGTTTTCTTGGCAAAAAATCGTACTCAAGAATACAAACGAAAATCTGGCGGAATAGGGATATACGTAAGAGAAAAGTACTCGAAATATGTAAAAGTTATCCCAAACAATAATGATTATATTTTGTGGGTCTCTATCGACAAACAGTTGCTACAGCTTTCAGAAAATGCTATTCTAGGTATCATTTATTTACCACCTGACACCTCTCGTTTTTTAAACGACATCGATATTAATAGTTTTGAAACTGAGGTTATTACTACGTGTAGTTTGCATAAATATGTTTTTCTTGCTGGCGATGTAAATGCCAGAGTCGCAGAATTGACTGATTTTATTCCGTCAGACCCATTCTTAAATGATTTATTTAGCATTGATGATGAATCATTGTCCCATTTTGATAAATATAACATTCTTGAGAACCTATCAATTACATTGAATAGAAAATCAAAGGACAAGAAAACTAACCCAAATGGTTTAATGTTAATTGAATTGTGTAGAAATAACAATTTGTTTCTTGTTAATGGTCGATTTGGACAAGACACACTAGGGGATTTTACTTTTTGAGACAAGTCGGTCATTGATTATCTTTTTTTAACTGCTGACTGCTTTGCGCATCTAAATAGTTTTCAAATTATTGAAACAGATACACTTTTCTCGGATGGACATAATGCACTATATTGGACGATTAAGTTGCAAAATAAATTTAGTCAAAAAGATAACCATGATTTGGGCAAAAATAAAAAACCAAAATGGAGAGACGACAAAATATTAAATTTTCAGCAAAATATCGACGTTAACCATTTAAACAGTATTTTCAGTATGTTATCAATCGACAACCCTGATACACAGCAGAATATTGAATCTGTAACGAATGAAATTAGAATTCTATTTGAAAAATCTGCATCCGAAACGTTTCCGACAACTAGCAACTTTATTCCACGTCACACAAATAAACCCTGGTTCGGTCCCAGATGCATTAGTGCAAGGCAAAATTACCACAGTGCAAAATCTGAGTATCGACTTAATTGTACTGAAGATAATAAATTGCGTTTGAAAAATGCTAGTAACGAATACAAGCGTACAATGAACTATTACATTAGCAAGTTTAAACATACAAATGCAAGTAAATTAAGGAACATGTATTCTAATAACCCAAAACAATATTGGAACTTTCTTAAAGGGCTTAAACCAAAATCTAAGATTGATGGATCACCAAAAATAAATGATTTTTTCGAACACTTTAAACGTATAAATACAAACCCTCACTTTGCAGATGAAAACAATCAATTCATAACCAATGACTTTTTAGAGAATTCAAACCAATATCTTAACTCAAAAATTACCGACCAAGAAATCCTAAAGTGTATCAATAAATTAAATAATGGTAAAGCGTCTAGCCCGACAGACAACATCCTAAACGAATATATTAAAGCCACAAAAGACTCCCTATTACCAATATATAGCCGCCTATTTAACTGTATCCTAGACTCAGGAATCGTACCAAGATCGTGGCTAGAAGGCTCTATAATTCCAATATATAAAAATAAAGGAGATCCTGGTGACACAGGATCATACAGACCAATTACAATACTATCATGCCTAGGTAAACTATTCACATCTGTACTTAATCTTAGACTAACAAGCTATGTTGAAGACTCCCAATTATTAAATGAAAATCAGGCAGGGTTTAGAAACGGATACTCGTGTTCTGATCATATTTTTACATTACACTCCCTTGTTGAAATACTTAAGAAACGAAAACAGAAGTTATTCTGTTCCTTTATAGATTTTTCACAATGTTTTGATAAAATATGGCGTTTCGGTTTATGGCACAAGCTTTTGCAAAATGTTATTAATGGTAAGTTGTTCCAGGTTATATATAATATGTATCAGAATATAAAATCATGTGTAACCCATAATGGTAACCAATCGCCATTCTTATCAGAAATCGGTGTCCGGCAGGGTGAAAACTTAAGCCCGATCCTCTTCTCTTTATATTTAAACGACCTACAGTCACATCTGGAAGCAAACGGTGCCGTTGGCATACAGCTTGAGGACACGTTCAGTGATGAAACTTGGCTTAAACTACTACTTCTGCTTTACGCAGACGACACCGTCATTGTTTCCAATAACCCTGTCGACTTTCAAAACTGCCTGAATCATTTTAATAATTACTGTGCCCAATGGAAATTAGTAGTAAACCCTAATAAAACAAAAGTAATTGTTTTTGGAGCTAGGAACCTTAATAACTTTGACATTAAATTAGGTGACCAAGGTCTTGAAATCACAGACAATTATCACTACCTTGGTGTTACACTCTCTAGTAATGGATCTTTTTTGAAGGCTAGAAAACATGTTACCCAGCAGGCAAATAAAGCAATGCACTTACTTTTTACTAAGTCTAATAATGCAGACTTACCGCCAGATTTAATTATTAAACTATTCGATCACACTGTAGTACCCATACTAACATATGGATCAGAGGTATTTGGCTACGAAAATCTAGATTTACAAGAAAAAGTGCATAATTCATTTCTCAGGCGAATAACCAACGCCCGGAAAAGTACACCTAGGTATATGTTATTTGGAGAACTTGGTAGATACCCTATATCTATCATTGCACATACAAAAATGATATCTTTTTGGACGAGGATATTACTTGGAAAAGAAAACAAGTTGTCATTATTGATATATAGATACATGATTAATCAACCTGATACAAATTTCCGATGGATCAGTAAAATAAAAGAAATCCTAAATTCTGTAGGTAGACCTGATCTTTGGCTTAACCAAACTACCTTAATTAATAAAAGTACCCATAAGCATATACAGAAAATATTAATAGACCAATATAAGCAGCATTGGCATAGCCAAATGCAACTATCAAACAAGGGTAAAATTTATAATTCTTTTAAACAGGCATTAGAATATGAAAAATATTTCAACATTATCACTAAACAAGACTATTTGACACTCTTCAGATATCGTACCTGTAACAATCGCCTTCCTCTGGAAACATCCAGATGGGGAGGAACAGCCTTCCTAGATAGTATTTGTAGGTTATGTAATAACGGGGAAGTTGGCTCTGAGCAACACTATCTGCTTAAATGCGACTACTTTACACAAGATCGGAATATCTGCACGACTTTGTGTTGTCAGACAACATACATTGTTTCTCCAAGATATTAAATACATCATCTGAAACTGCCCTGGTAAATCTTAGTAAATTTACTCGTATTATCATGTCTAAATTGTGTTAGTAATTTTTTAAAGCTTCGCAAGTTGGACATATTACGATATTTGATAGGTATTGCATTAATTATTCAAATCTTATTACATATACTTACCACTTTATGGTTCGCAAAAATTGATAATCCATAACGAAAGTATAATTAACCCTACTGAAATTCATCATTAGATTCATATTGTGATATTTAAAAACGCCTGATACATATACTCTTGCCGAATATTATACAAAACCTCATTATATTCCACAAACGGGAAGAAAATCCAACAAAAGCTATAATCACAAAACTATAGATACATTTTATCCCATACTCTATGACCGTGGGAAAAATATTAGACTCATTACGAGACCAATTTACCCAACTCATAAATACTAATCCGCACGATGGGATTATGTTGTCTACTACGTGAGTCAGTATGATAGTAAAATTATTTTCATTCATTACACGTCACCAGGCCAATAACAATCGATTGACCTTTCATCCCAAAATGACAAACAATCCGACAGAGAATAAGTATATTAAATATTATATCCCACACTCTTTAAATATTATATTTGTCTTTCGTTTTATATCATTTAGACGTAATAGTGGAACTATGTCGTGAATAATATTGTATTTGTATGTAAAATTTGGATACATAAAGAAGAATCCCCCAGCATATTTCTATACATTATTATGCATGATATGATTGTTTATACAACTGCTTTCATTTCAGGTCATTCCCGGAAGCACCACGTGGCTAAATATTTGTTTCTGTTATATACCCTCATGTTGTACACATGTACCTGAGAGAATAAAAGTATATGTCTGTCTGTCTGTCAGGTGTTGAAACTCAACTGATTGTCAATTTTAAGGTAACACTTTGTAAGCAATTAATAGTGATTAAATACTTCAAAGTGTTACCTTTAATTTGACAATCAGTTGAAAACTGATATCTTATTCTGTTATGTAAATCAATTTGACAATCAGTTGAAAACTGATATCTTATTCTGTTATGTAAATCCATTTGAATGTTTTATTTTCTGTGTAAATTAAACATGTGTAATAAAATAAAAAATAAAATATTGAAAAATATTTTGTCATTATTGTAACCTCATTATTAGGAGGTGTTTTAGTTAAGGGGTGTTTTGTCCACCTTGTAAAAACCGTAGGGGGTGTTTTGTCCGCCTTGTAAAAACCGTAGGTGGTGTTTTGTCCACCTTGTAAAAATGATGAGGGGTGTTTTGTCCACCTATACAAAAATGAGCGGGGGGTGTTTAGTCCGGGGGGTGTTTTGTCCTACACTCATTTTATAGCTATGCAATTATTAATAAAATATATTGATAACATTGTTTTTGTAGGCTTTGGGGATGGGGGGGTCATTATTCTATAAGGGGGGGTCATTATTCTATAATAGAATATGGACCCGCGGGTCACTTTTTTCTATAGAATAATGACCCGCAGGTCATTATTTTGGCGAGTCAATATTCTATATGACAAGTATTTCATTGCCATTCGGGGAACAGTTAAAACAATTGTCCCGCTATGCAGCAGACTACCCGATTAACTATTGCCCCGAGGCCTGCGGTGGTTTTAACTGTTCCTTGAATGGCAATGAAATAGTTGTTTTATTACTCAACAAATTCCTAAAATGCTACAAGCCACTACTATTTTTCTTGTCACATAATGCCTCAACAATGTGCTGATGATAGAAGACTAATTTTGGTTTCAGTTTTACATGTGGGTGTTTTCTTAAATTAATTAATGAATGTCAACATTTGATCATTCCGAGTTAATCCTCATTTACTTCACCGCTTAGCAACATGACAAGCGTTAATACTTAAAGCCAATTAATTTTTATAGACATTAATACTGCTATGGCGACCCTGTGTTAAGTGGTCACCTCCCGCAGGTGTTCATTTCCAGTGCTTATCCTGACTAAGACTGGCTGCTGAGACAGGTTTGATGTAACGCCTTGGTTAATATTCATGTTCTTATAAAATAAATATTGCATACCGGAGTGGGCAATATGAATAATATCGCCCACTCAGGAATGCAATATTTATTTTATTATAATGAACTATTGGAAAACTGGTTACAGGAAACAATCAAGACGACTTGTTCTAGTAAATCTATTCATACCTTTCCTTCATAGAGATTTAGGTTAATATACTATTATATCTCCATACAAATGACAGTCATTTAGCTATCATGCAGTGTATAAGTAGTCGCCATATCTATCCCACCTCCATAGATATTACTGGGACTGCATGAGATTTAGGTCAATATACTATTATATCTCCATACAAACGACAGTCATTTAGCTATAATGCAGTGGATAAGTAGCCGCCATATCTATCCCACCTCCATAGATATTACTGGGACTACATGAGATTTAGGTCAATATACTATTATATCTCTATACAAACGACAGTCATTTAGCTATAATGCAGTGGATAAGTAGCCGCCATATCTATCCCACCTCCATAGATATTACTGGGACTACATGAGATTTAGGTCAATATACTATTATATCTCTATACAAACGACAGTCATTTAGCTATAATGCAGTGGATAAGTAGCCGCCATATCTATCCCACCTCCATAGATATTACTGGGACTACATGAATTCTGGCCTTTATTATATTATGTATTTATCAATGTATGTTGTATTGGTAATGGCGTCAAGAGGTGCTTTTATGAGGGAAAGGGTTATATAATCTGTATATAGAAGCTTTTATGTGTGCATTTCAATAAGCATCTATTTATTGATGTACTATGTTTTTAGCAATATCTCAATGAGAGGTATACTGATATAGACTGATTTTATTACCGAAAATATTGACTGGTCAATATTATCTCAGAAGCTAAAAATTAAATAATATTGACTATTGACCTATGGGAATTTTGCATTGAGTAGTCACGTGAGGTATAATAGACTAAAATCTGTGGGAAGATACAGGTCAGGCAAGATCCAATTCTATTCAGAAATCACATAATACATGTATAGCATTTCATAATACATGTATAGCATTTCATAATACATGTATGGCATTTCAGAATACATGTATGGCATTTCAGAATACATGTATAGCATTTCATTATACATGTATAGCATTTCATAATACATGTATAGCATTTCATAATACATGCATAGCATTTCATAATACATGTACATTCTACATCCGCTATGTCGAATTCCGTCGAACCGAACAAAATACTTCGACATAACCGAAATTTGATTTAGCGAAATTCAATATAAACGAAGCCAGTTATATGTAACATGATAGTGTCCGAAGCGGGACTTTGATCCGACTTTGAGATACCTGGAGAATTCGACATAACCGACTTTTGACATAACAGATGTAGACTGTATACCATTTCATAATACATTTATACCATTTCCACTCTTGTGTCTCCACATACAACAGCTGTGTCCTTGAACTTTGGGTTGTCCTTTATCTTGACTTCTGGGAATTCCAATTCTTCCTTCAAATATTGAGCGTCTAGTTTCCTCGCTACTCTGTCATCATGGTGAGACATGAGACTGTCAAAATCTGTCAACTAGAAGAATGAGACGAGAATTTATCTGTCAGAATCAATTAGAAAAATTAGAAGAAATATCAGGGAATGTGTCTGTCAGAATAAACTAGAATAATGAGAAGAGAGTTCAGGGAATGTGTCTGTCAGAATCAACTAGAAGAATGAGAAGAGATTTCAGGGAATGTGTCTGTCAGAATCAACTAAAAGAATGAGAAGAGATTTCAGGGAATGTGTCTGTCAGAATCAACTAGAAGAATAAGAAGAGATGGAAGGGAATGTGTCTGTTAGAATAAACTAGAAGAATGAGAAGATATTTCAGGGAATGTGTCTGTCAGAATCAACTAGAAGAATAAGAATAGATGGAAGGGAATGTGTCTGTTAGAATAAACTAGAAGAATGAGAAGAGATTTCAGGGAATGTGTCTGTCAGAATCAACTAGAAGAATGAGAAGAGATTTCAGGGAATGTGTCTGTCAGAATCAACTAGAAGAATGAGAAGAGATTTCAGGGAATGTGTCTGTCAGAATCAACTAGAAGAATGAGAAGAGATGGAAGGGAATGTGTCTGTCAGAATCAACTAGAAGAATGAGAAGAGATTTCAGGGAATGTGTCTGTCAGAATCAACTAGAAGAATGAGAAGAGATTTCAGGGAATGTGTCTGTTAGAATAAACTAGAAGAATGAGAAGAGATGGAAGGGAATGTGTCTGTCAGAATGAACTAGAAGAATGAGAAGAGATGGAAGGGAATGTGTCTGTCAGAATCAACTGGAATAATGAGAAGAGATGGAAGGGAATGTGTCTGTCAGAATCAACTAGAAGAACGAGATGAGATGGAAGGGAATGTGTCTGTCAGAATCAACTAGAAGAATGAGAAGAGATGGAAGGGAATGTGTCTGTCAGAATCAACTAGAAGAACGAGATGAGATGGAAGGGAATGTGTCTGTCAGAATCAACTAGAAGAACGAGATGAGATGGAAGGGAATGTGTCTGTCAGAATCAACTAGAAGAATAAGAAGAGATTTCAGGGAATGTGTCTGTCAGAATCAACTAGAAGAATGAGAAGAGATTTCAGGGAATGTGTCTGTCAGAATCAACTAGAAGAATGAGAAGAGATTTCAGGGAATGTGTCTGTCAGAATCAACTAGAAGAATGAGAAGAGAGTTCAGGGAATGTGTCTGTCAGAATCAACTAGAAGAATGAGAAGAGAGTTCAGGGAATGTGTCTGTCAGAATCAACTAGAAGAATGAGAAGAGAGTTCAGGGAATGTGTCTGTCAGAATCAACTAGAAGAATGAGAAGAGATTTCAGTGGGAAGGGATGTGTCTGTCAGAATCAACTAAAAGAATGAGAAGAGATGGAAGGGAATGTGTCTGTCAGAATCAACTAGAAGAATAAGAAGAGATGGAAGGAATGTGTCTGTCAGAACAACTGGAATAATGAGAAGAGAGTTCAGGGAATGTGTCTGTCAGAATCAACTAAAAGAATGAGAAGAGATTTCAGGGAATGTGTCTGTCAGAATCAACTAAAAGAATGAGAAGAGATTTCAGGGAATGTGTCTGTCAGAATCAACTAGAAGAATAAGAAGAGATGGAAGGGAATGTGTCTGTCAGAATCAACTGGAATAATGAGAAGAGAGTTCAGGGAATGTGTCTGTCAGAATCAACTAGAAGAATGAGAGGAGATTTCAGGGAATGTGTCTGTCAGAATCAACTGGAAGAATGAGAAGAGAGTTCAGGGAATGTGTCTGTCAGAATCAACTAGAAGAATGAGAAGAGATTTCAGGGAATGTGTCTGTCAGAATCAACTAGAAGAATGAGAATAGATTTCAGGGAATGTGTCTGTCAGAATCAACTAGAAGAATGAGAAGAGAGTTCAGGGAATGTGTCTGTCAGAATCAACTAGAAGAATGAGAAGAGATGGAAGGGAATGTGTCTGTCAGAATCAACTAGAAGAATGAGAAGAGATGGAAGGGAATGTGTGTCAGAATCAACTAGAAGAATGAGAAGAGATGGAAGGGAATGTGTCTGTTAGAATAAACTAGAAGAATGAGAAGAGATGGAAGGGAATGTGTCTGTCAGAATCAACTAGAAGAATGAGAAGAGATGGAAGGGAATGTGTCTGTCAGAATCAACTAGAAGAATGAGAAGAGATGGAAGGGAATGTGTCTGTCAGAATCAACTAGAGAATGAGAAGAGATGGAAGGGAATGTGTCTGTCAGAATCAACTAGAAGAATGAGATGAGATTTCAGGGAATGTGTCTGTCAGAATCAACTAGAAGAATGAGAAGAGATGGAGGGAATGTGTCTGTCAGAATCAACTAGAAGAATAAGAAGAGATTTCAGGGAATGTGTCTGTCAGAATCAACTAGAAGAATGAGAAGAGATTTCAGGGAATGTGTCTGTCAGAATCAACTAGAAGAATAAGAATATATTTCAGGGAATGTGTCTGTCAGAATCAACTAGAAGAATGAGAAGAGATTTCAGGGAATGTGTCTGTCAGAATCAATTAGAAGAATGAGAAGAGATTTCAGGGAATGTGTCTGTCAGAATCAACTAGAAGAATGAGAAGAGATTTCAGGGAATGTGTCTGTCAGAATCAACTAGAAGAATAAGAATATATTTCAGGGAATGTGTCTGTCAGAATCAACTAGAAGAATGAGAAGAGATTTCAGGGAATGTGTCTGTCAGAATCAATTAGAAGAATAAGAAGAGATTTCAGGGAATGTGTCTGTCAGAATCAACTAGAAGAATGAGAAGAGATTTCAGGGAATGTGTCTGTCAGAATCAACTAGAAGAATGAGAAGAGATTTCAGGGAATGTGTCTGTCAGAATCAACTAGAAGAATGAGAAGAGATTTCAGGGAATGTGTCTGTCAGAATCAACTAGAAGAATGAGAAGAGATGGAAGGGAATGTGTCTGTTAGAATAAACTAGAAGAATGAGAAGAGATAGGGAATGTGTCTGTCAGAATCAACTAGAAGAATGAGAATAGATTTAAGGGAATGTGTCTGTCAGAATCAACTAGAAGAATGAGAAGAGATTTCAGGGAATGTGTCTGTCAGAATCAACTAGAAGAATGAGAAGAGATTTCAGGGAATGTGTCTGTCAGAATCAACTAGAAGAATGAGAAGAGATGGAAGGGAATGTGTCTGTCAGAATCAACTAGAAGAATGAGAAGAGATTTCAGGGAATGTGTCTGTCAGAATCAACTAGAAGAATGAGAAGAGATTTCAGGGAATGTGTCTGTCAGAATCAACTAGAAGAATGAGAAGAGATGTAAGGGAATGTGTCTGTCAGAATCAACTAGAAGAATGAGAAGAGATTTAAGGGAATGTGTCTGTCAGAATCAACTAGAAGAATGAGAAGAGATTTCAGGGAATGTGTCTGTCAGAATCAACTAGAAGAATGAGAAGAGATTTCAGGGAATGTGTCTGTCAGAATCAACTAGAAGAATGAGAAGAGATGGAAGGGAATGTGTCTGTCAGAATCAACTAGAAGAATGAGAAGAGATTTAAGGGAATGTGTCTGTCAGAATCAACTAGAAGAATGAGAAGAGATTTCAGGGAATGTGTCTGTCAGAATCAACTAGAAGAATGAGAAGAGATTTCAGGGAATGTGTCTGTCAGAATCAACTAGAAGAATGAGAAGAGATTTCAGGGAATGTGTCTGTCAGAATCAACTAGAAGAATGAGAAGAGATTTCAGGGAATGTGTCTGTCAGAATCAACTAGAAGAATGAGAAGAGATTTCAGGGAATGTGTCTGTCAGAATCAACTAGAAGAATGAGAAGAGATTTAGGGAATGTGTCTGTAGAATAACTAGAAGAATGAGAAGAGATGGAGGGAATGTGTCTGTCAGAATCAACTGGGGGATTTAAGGGAATGTGTCTGTCAGAATCAACTAGAAGAATGAGAATAGATTTCAGGGAATGTGTCTGTCAGAATCAACTAGAAGAATGAGAAGAGATTTCAGGGAATGTGTCTGTCAGAATCAACTAGAAGAATGAGAAGAGATTTCAGGGAATGTGTCTGTCAGAATCAACTAGAAGAATGAGAATAGATTTCAGGGAATGTGTCTGTCAGAATCAACTAGAAGAATGAGAAGAGATTTCAGGGAATGTGTCTGTCAGAATCAACTAGAAGAATGAGAATAGATTTCAGGGAATGTGTCTGTCAGAATCAACTAGAAGAACGAGAATAGATTTCAGGGAATGTGTCTGTCAGAATCAACTAGAAGAATGAGAAGAGATTTCAGGGAATGTGTCTGTCAGAATCAACTAGAAGAATGAGAAGAGATTTCAGGGAATGTGTCTGTCAGAATCAACTAGAAGAATGAGAAGAGATTTCAGTGAATGTGTCTGTCAGAATCAACTAGAAGAATGAGAAGAGATTTCAGGGAATGTGTCTGTCAGAATCAACTAGAAGAATGAGAAGAGATTTCAGGGAATGTGTCTGTCAGAATCAATTAGAAGAATGAGAAGAGATTTCAGGGAATGTGTCTGTCAGAATCAACTAGAAGAATGAGAAGAGATTTCAGGGAATGTGTCTGTCAGAATCAACTAGAAGAATAAGAATAGATTTCAGGGAATGTGTCTGTCAGAATCAACTAGAAGAATGAGAAGAGATTTCAGGGAATGTGTCTGTCAGAATCAACTAGAAGAATGAGAAGAGATTTCAGGGAATGTGTCTGTCAGAATCAACTAGAAGAATGAGAATAGATTTCAGGGAATGTGTCTGTCAGAATCAACTAGAAGAATGAGAAGAGATTTCAGGGAATGTGTCTGTCAGAATCAACTAGAAGAATAAGAATAGATTTCAGGGAATGTGTCTGTCAGAATCAACTAGAAGAATGAGAATAGATTTCAGGGAATGTGTCTGTCAGAATCAACTAGAAGAATGAGAAGAGATTTCAGGGAATGTGTCTGTCAGAATCAACTAGAAGAATGAGAAGAGATTTCAGGGAATGTGTCTGTCAGAATCAACTAGAAGAATGAGAAGAGATGGAAGGGAATGTGTCTGTTAGAATAAACTAGAAGAATGAGAAGAGATTTCAGGGAATGTGTCTGTCAGAATCAACTAGAAGAATGAGAAGAGATTTCAGGGAATGTGTCTGTCAGAATCAACTAGAAGAATGAGAATATATTTCAGGGAATGTGTCTGTCAGAATCAACTAGAAGAATGAGAAGAGATGGAAGGGAATGTGTCTGTCAGAATCAACTAGAAGAATGAGAAGAGATTTCAGGGAATGTGTCTGTCAGAATCAACTAGAAGAATGAGAAGAGATGGAAGGGAATGTGTCTGTTAGAATAAACTAGAAGAATGAGAAGAGATGGAAGGGAATGTGTCTGTCAGAATCAACTAGAAGAATGAGAAGAGATTTCAGGGAATGTGTCTGTCAGAATCAACTAGAAGAATGAGAAGAGATTTCAGGGAATGTGTCTGTCAGAATCAACTAGAAGAATGAGAAGAGATTGAAGGGAATGTGTCTGTCAGAATCAACTAGAAGAATGAGAAGAGATTTAAGGGAATGTGTCTGTCAGAATCAACTAGAAGAATGAGAAGAGATGGAAGGGAATGTGTCTGTCAGAATCAACTAGAAGAATGAGAAGAGATGGAAGGGAATGTGTCTGTCAGAATCAACTAGAAGAACGAGAATAGATGGAAGGGAATGTGTCTGTCAGAATCAACTAGAAGAATGAGAAGAGATTTCAGGGAATGTGTCTGTCAGAATCAACTAGAAGAATGAGAAGAGATTTCAGGGAATGTGTCTGTCAGAATCAACTAGAAGAATGAGAAGAGATTTCAGGGAATGTGTCTGTCAGAATCAACTAGAAGAATGAGAAGAGATTTCAGGGAATGTGTCTGTCAGAATCAACTAGAAGAATGAGAAGAGATTTCAGGGAATGTGTCTGTCAGAATCAATTAGAAGAATAAGAGGAGATTTCAGGGAATGTGTCTGTCAGAATCAACTAGAAGAATGAGAAGAGATTTCAGGGAATGTGTCTGTCAGAATCAACTAGAAGAATAAGAATATATTTCAGGGAATGTGTCTGTCAGAATCAACTAGAAGAATGAGAAGAGATTTCAGGGAATGTGTCTGTCAGAATCAATTAGAAGAATAAGAAGAGATTTCAGGGAATGTGTCTGTCAGAATCAACTAGAAGAATGAGAAGAGATTTCAGGGAATGTGTCTGTCAGAATCAACTAGAAGAATAAGAATATATTTCAGGGAATGTGTCTGTCAGAATCAACTAGAAGAATGAGAAGAGATTTCAGGGAATGTGTCTGTCAGAATCAATTAGAAGAATAAGAAGAGATTTCAGGGAATGTGTCTGTCAGAATCAACTAGAAGAATGAGAAGAGATTTCAGGGAATGTGTCTGTCAGAATCAACTAGAAGAATGAGAAGAGATTTCAGGGAATGTGTCTGTCAGAATCAACTAGAAGAATGAGAAGAGATTTCAGGGAATGTGTCTGTCAGAATCAACTAGAAGAATGAGAATAGATTTCAGGGAATGTGTCTGTCAGAATCAACTAGAAGAATGAGAAGAGATTTCAGGGAATGTGTCTGTCAGAATCAACTAGAAGAATGAGAAGAGATTTCAGGGAATGTGTCTGTCAGAATCAACTAGAAGAATAAGAAGAGATGGAAGGGAATGTGTCTGTTAGAATAAACTAGAAGAATGAGAAGATATTTCAGGGAATGTGTCTGTCAGAATCAACTAGAAGAATGAGAAGAGATTTCAGGGAATGTGTCTGTCAGAATCAACTAGAAGAATGAGAATATATTTCAGGGAATGTGTCTGTCAGAATCAACTAGAAGAATGAGAAGAGATGGAAGGGAATGTGTCTGTCAGAATCAACTAGAAGAATGAGAAGAGATGGAAGGGAATGTGTCTGTCAGAATCAACTGGAATAATGAGAAGAGATGGAAGGGAATGTGTCTGTCAGAATCAACTAGAAGAACGAGATGAGATGGAAGGGAATGTGTCTGTCAGAATCAACTAGAAGAATGAGAAGAGATGGACGGGAATGTGTCTGTTAGAATCAACTAGAAGAACGAGATGAGATGGAAGGGAATGTGTCTGTCAGAATCAACTAGAAGAACAAGATGAGATGGAAGTGAATGTGTCTGTCAGAATCAACTAGAAGAATAAGAAGAGATTTCAGGGAATGTGTCTGTCAGAATCAACTAGAAGAATGAGAAGAGATTTCAGGGAATGTGTCTGTCAGAATCAACTAGAAGAATGAGAAGAGATTTCAGGGAATGTGTCTGTCAGAATCAACTAGAAGAATGAGAAGAGAGTTCAGGGAATGTGTCTGTCAGAATCAACTAGAAGAATGAGAAGAGATTTCAGGGAATGTGTCTGTCAGAATCAACTAGAAGAATGAGAAGAGAGTTCAGGGAATGTGTCTGTCAGAATCAACTAGAAGAATGAGAAGAGATTTCAGGGAATGTGTCTGTCAGAATCAACTAGAAGAATGAGAAGAGATTTCAGGGAATGTGTCTGTCAGAATCAACTAGAAGAATAAGAAGAGATGGAAGGGAATGTGTCTGTTAGAATAAACTAGAAGAATGAGAAGATATTTCAGGGAATGTGTCTGTCAGAATCAACTAGAAGAATAAGAATAGATGGAAGGGAATGTGTCTGTTAGAATAAACTAGAAGAATGAGAAGAGATTTCAGGGAATGTGTCTGTCAGAATCAACTAGAAGAATGAGAAGAGATTTCAGGGAATGTGTCTGTCAGAATCAACTAGAAGAATGAGAAGAGATTTCAGGGAATGTGTCTGTCAGAATCAACTAGAAGAATGAGAAGAGATGGAAGGGAATGTGTCTGTCAGAATCAACTAGAAGAATGAGAAGAGATTTCAGGGAATGTGTCTGTCAGAATCAACTAGAAGAATGAGAAGAGATTTCAGGGAATGTGTCTGTTAGAATAAACTAGAAGAATGAGAAGAGATGGAAGGGAATGTGTCTGTCAGAATGAACTAGAAGAATGAGAAGAGATGGAAGGGAATGTGTCTGTCAGAATCAACTGGAATAATGAGAAGAGATGGAAGGGAATGTGTCTGTCAGAATCAACTAGAAGAACGAGATGAGATGGAAGGGAATGTGTCTGTCAGAATCAACTAGAAGAATGAGAAGAGATGGAAGGGAATGTGTCTGTCAGAATCAACTAGAAGAACGAGATGAGATGGAAGGGAATGTGTCTGTCAGAATCAACTAGAAGAACGAGATGAGATGGAAGGGAATGTGTCTGTCAGAATCAACTAGAAGAATAAGAAGAGATTTCAGGGAATGTGTCTGTCAGAATCAACTAGAAGAATGAGAAGAGATTTCAGGGAATGTGTCTGTCAGAATCAACTAGAAGAATGAGAAGAGATTTCAGGGAATGTGTCTGTCAGAATCAACTAGAAGAATGAGAAGAGAGTTCAGGGAATGTGTCTGTCAGAATCAACTAGAAGAATGAGAAGAGAGTTCAGGGAATGTGTCTGTCAGAATCAACTAGAAGAATGAGAAGAGATTTCAGGGAATGTGTCTGTCAGAATCAACTAAAAGAATGAGAAGAGATGGAAGGGAATGTGTCTGTCAGAATCAACTAAAAGAATGAGAAGAGATGGAAGGGAATGTGTCTGTCAGAATCAACTAGAAGAATAAGAAGAGATGGAAGGGAATGTGTCTGTCAGAATCAACTGGAATAATGAGAAGAGAGTTCAGGGAATGTGTCTGTCAGAATCAACTAAAAGAATGAGAAGAGATTTCAGGGAATGTGTCTGTCAGAATCAACTAAAAGAATGAGAAGAGATTTCAGGGAATGTGTCTGTCAGAATCAACTAAGAATGAGAAGAGATTTCAGGGAATGTGTCTGTCAGAATCAACTAGAAGAATGAGAGAGATTAGGGAATGTGTCTGTCAGAATCAACTAGAAGAATGAGAGATTTCAGGGAATGTGTCTGTCAGAATCAACTGGAAGAATGAGAAGAGAGTTCAGGGAATGTGTCTGTCAGAATCAACTAGAAGAATGAGAAGAGATTTCAGGGAATGTGTCTGTCAGAATCAACTAGAAGAATGAGAATAGATTTCAGGGAATGTGTCTGTCAGAATCAACTAGAAGAACGAGATGAGATGGAAGGGAATGTGTCTGTCAGAATCAACTAGAAGAATGAGAAGAGATGGACGGGAATGTGTCTGTTAGAATCAACTAGAAGAACGAGATGAGATGGAAGGGAATGTGTCTGTCAGAATCAACTAGAAGAACAAGATGAGATGGAAGTGAATGTGTCTGTCAGAATCAACTAGAAGAATAAGAAGAGACTTCAGGGAATGTGTCTGTCAGAATCAACTAGAAGAATGAGAAGAGATTTCAGGGAATGTGTCTGTCAGAATCAACTAGAAGAATGAGAAGAGATTTCAGGGAATGTGTCTGTCAGAATCAACTAGAAGAATGAG
>CM026402.1:13934554-13989222 GCA_014843695.1 Archivesica marissinica
GAATCAACTAGAAGAATGAGAAGAGATTTCAGGGAATGTGTCTGTCAGAATCAACTAGAAGAATGAGAATATATTTCAGGGAATGTGTCTGTCAGAATCAACTAGAAGAATGAGAAGAGATGGAAGGGAATGTGTCTGTCAGAATCAACTAGAAGAATGAGAAGAGATTTCAGGGAATGTGTCTGTCAGAATCAACTAGAAGAATGAGAAGAGATGGAAGGGAATGTGTCTGTTAGAATAAACTAGAAGAATGAGAAGAGATGGAAGGGAATGTGTCTGTCAGAATCAACTCGAAGAACGAGAATAGATGGAAGGGAATGTGTCTGTCAGAATCAACTAGAAGAATGAGAAGAGATTTCAGGGAATGTGTCTGTCAGAATCAACTAGAAGAATGAGAAGAGATTTCAGGGAATGTGTCTGTCAGAATCAACAAGAAGAATGAGAAGAGATTTCAGTGAATGTGTCTGTCAGAATCAACTAGAAGAATGAGAAGAGATTTCAGGGAATGTGTCTGTCAGAATCAACTAGAAGAATGAGAAGAGATTTCAGGGAATGTGTCTGTCAGAATCAATTAGAAGAATAAGAGGAGATTTCAGGGAATGTGTCTGTCAGAATCAACTAGAAGAATGAGAAGAGATTTCAGGGAATGTGTCTGTCAGAATCAACTAGAAGAATAAGAATATATTTCAGGGAATGTGTCTGTCAGAATCAACTAGAAGAATGAGAAGAGATTTCAGGGAATGTGTCTGTCAGAATCAATTAGAAGAATAAGAAGAGATTTCAGGGAATGTGTCTGTCAGAATCAACTAGAAGAATGAGAAGAGATTTCAGGGAATGTGTCTGTCAGAATCAACTAGAAGAATAAGAATATATTTCAGGGAATGTGTCTGTCAGAATCAACTAGAAGAATGAGAAGAGATTTCAGGGAATGTGTCTGTCAGAATCAATTAGAAGAATAAGAAGAGATTTCAGGGAATGTGTCTGTCAGAATCAACTAGAAGAATGAGAATAGATTTCAGGGAATGTGTCTGTCAGAATCAACTAGAAGAATGAGAAGAGATTTCAGGGAATGTGTCTGTCAGAATCAACTAGAAGAATAAGAAGAGATGGAAGGGAATGTGTCTGTTAGAATAAACTAGAAGAATGAGAAGATATTTCAGGGAATGTGTCTGTCAGAATCAACTAGAAGAATGAGAAGAGATTTCAGGGAATGTGTCTGTCAGAATCAACTAGAAGAATGAGAAGATATTTCAGGGAATGTGTCTGTCAGAATCAACTAGAAGAATGAGAAGAGATGTAAGGGAATGTGTCTGTCAGAATCAACTAGAAGAATGAGAAGAGATTTCAGGGAATGTGTCTGTCAGAATCAACTAGAAGAATGAGAAGAGATGGAAGGGAATGTGTCTGTTAGAATAAACTAGAAGAATGAGAAGAGATGTAAGGGAATGTGTCTGTCAGAATCAACTAGAAGAATGAGAAGAGATGGAAGGGAATGTGTCTGTCAGAATCAACTAGAAGAATGAGAAGAGATTTCAGGGAATGTGTCTGTCAGAATCAACTAGAAGAATGAGAAGAGATGGAAGGGAATGTGTCTGTCAGAATCAACTAGAAGAATGAGATGAGATGGAAGGGAATGTGTCTGTCAGAATCAACTAGAAGAATGAGAAGAGATGGACGGGAATGTGTCTGTTAGAATCAACTAGAAGAATGAGATGAGATGGAAGGGAATGTGTCTGTCAGAATCAACTAGAAGAATGAGAAGAGATGGAAGGGAATGTGTCTGTCAGAATCAACTAGAAGAATGAGAAGAGATTTAAGGGAATGTGTCTGTCAGAATCAACTAGAAGAATGAGAAGAGATTTCAGGGAATGTGTCTGTCAGAATCAACTAGAAGAATGAGAAGAGATTTCAGGGAATGTGTCTGTCAGAATCAACTAGAAGAATGAGATGAGAGTTAAGGGAATGTGTCTGTCAGAATCAACTAGAAGAATGAGAAGAGATTTCAGGGAATGTGTCTGTCAGAATCAACTAGAAGAATGAGAAGAGATTTCAGGGAATGTGTCTGTCAGAATCAACTAGAAGAATGAGAAGAGATTTCAGGGAATGTGTCTGTCAGAATCAACTAGAAGAATGAGAAGAGATTTCAGGGAATGTGTCTGTCAGAATCAACTAGAAGAATGAGAAGAGATGGAAGGGAATGTGTCTGTCAGAATCAACTAGAAGAATGAGAAGAGATTTCAGGGAATGTGTCTGTCAGAATCAACTAGAAGAATGAGAAGAGATGGAAGGGAATGTGTCTGTTAGAATAAACTAGAAGAATGAGAAGAGATGGAAGGGAATGTGTCTGTCAGAATCAACTAGAAGAATGAGAAGAGATTTCAGGGAATGTGTCTGTCAGAATCAACTAGAAGAATGAGAATATATTTCAGGGAATGTGTCTGTCAGAATCAACTAGAAGAATGAGAAGAGATGGAAGGGAATGTGTCTGTCAGAATCAACTAGAAGAATGAGAAGAGATTTCAGGGAATGTGTCTGTCAGAATCAACTAGAAGAATGAGAAGAGATTTCAGGGAATGTGTCTGTTAGAATAAACTAGAAGAATGAGAAGAGATGGAAGGGAATGTGTCTGTCAGAATCAACTAGAAGAATGAGAAGAGATGGAAGGGAATGTGTCTGTCATAATCAACTAGAAGAATGAGAAGAGATGGAAGGGAATGTGTTTGTCAGAATCAACTGGAATAATGAGAAGAGATGGAAGGGAATGTGTCTGTCAGAATCAACTAGAAGAACGAGATGAGATGGAAGGGAATGTGTCTGTCAGAATCAACTAGAAGAATGAGAAGAGATGGAAGGGAATGTGTCTGTCAGAATCAACTAGAAGAACGAGATGAGATGGAAGGGAATGTGTCTGTCAGAATCAACTAGAAGAACGAGATGAGATGGAAGGGAATGTGTCTGTCAGAATCAACTAGAAGAATAAGAAGAGATTTCAGGGAATGTGTCTGTCAGAATCAACTAGAAGAATGAGAAGAGATTTCAGGGAATGTGTCTGTCAGAATCAACTAGAAGAATGAGAAGAGATTTCAGGGAATGTGTCTGTCAGAATCAACTAGAAGAATGAGAAGAGAGTTCAGGGAATGTGTCTGTCAGAATCAACTAGAAGAATGAGAAGAGAGTTCAGGGAATGTGTCTGTCAGAATCAACTAGAAGAATGAGAAGAGATTTCAGGGAATGTGTCTGTCAGAATCAACTAAAAGAATGAGAAGAGATGGAAGGGAATGTGTCTGTCAGAATCAACTAAAAGAATGAGAAGAGATGGAAGGGAATGTGTCTGTCAGAATCAACTAGAAGAATAAGAAGAGATGGAAGGGAATGTGTCTGTCAGAATCAACTGGAATAATGAGAAGAGAGTTCAGGGAATGTGTCTGTCAGAATCAACTAGAAGAATGAGAAGAGATTTCAGGGAATGTGTCTGTCAGAATCAACTGGAAGAATGAGAAGAGAGTTCAGGGAATGTGTCTGTCAGAATCAACTAAAAGAATGAGAAGAGATTTCAGGGAATGTGTCTGTCAGAATCAACTAAAAGAATGAGAAGAGATTTCAGGGAATGTGTCTGTCAGAATCAACTAGAAGAATAAGAAGAGATGGAAGGGAATGTGTCTGTCAGAATCAACTGGAATAATGAGAAGAGAGTTCAGGGAATGTGTCTGTCAGAATCAACTAGAAGAATGAGAGGAGATTTCAGGGAATGTGTCTGTCAGAATCAACTGGAAGAATGAGAAGAGAGTTCAGGGAATGTGTCTGTCAGAATCAACTAGAAGAATGAGAAGAGATTTCAGGGAATGTGTCTGTCAGAATCAACTAGAAGAATGAGAATAGATTTCAGGGAATGTGTCTGTCAGAATCAACTAGAAGAACGAGATGAGATGGAAGGGAATGTGTCTGTCAGAATCAACTAGAAGAATGAGAAGAGATGGACGGGAATGTGTCTGTTAGAATCAACTAGAAGAACGAGATGAGATGGAAGGGAATGTGTCTGTCAGAATCAACTAGAAGAACAAGATGAGATGGAAGTGAATGTGTCTGTCAGAATCAACTAGAAGAATAAGAAGAGACTTCAGGGAATGTGTCTGTCAGAATCAACTAGAAGAATGAGAAGAGATTTCAGGGAATGTGTCTGTCAGAATCAACTAGAAGAATGAGAAGAGATTTCAGGGAATGTGTCTGTCAGAATCAACTAGAAGAATGAGAAGAGATTTCAGGGAATGTGTCTGTCAGAATCAACTAGAAGAATGAGAAGAGAGTTCAGGGAATGTGTCTGTCAGAATCAACTAGAAGAATGAGAAGAGAGTTCAGGGAATGTGTCTGTCAGAATCAACTAGAAGAATGAGAAGAGATTTCAGGGAATGTGTCTGTCAGAATCAACTAGAAGAATGAGAAGAGATTTCAGGGAATGTGTCTGTCAGAATCAACTAGAAGAATAAGAAGAGATGGAAGGGAATGTGTCTGTTAGAATAAACTAGAAGAATGAGAAGATATTTCAGGGAATGTGTCTGTCAGAATCAACTAGAAGAATAAGAATAGATGGAAGGGAATGTGTCTGTTAGAATAAACTAGAAGAATGAGAAGAGATTTCAGGGAATGTGTCTGTCAGAATCAACTAGAAGAATGAGAAGAGATTTCAGGGAATGTGTCTGTCAGAATCAACTAGAAGAATGAGAAGAGATTTCAGGGAATGTGTCTGTCAGAATCAACTAGAAGAATGAGAAGAGATGGAAGGGAATGTGTCTGTCAGAATCAACTAGAAGAATGAGAAGAGATTTCAGGGAATGTGTCTGTCAGAATCAACTAGAAGAATGAGAAGAGATTTCAGGGAATGTGTCTGTTAGAATAAACTAGAAGAATGAGAAGAGATGGAAGGGAATGTGTCTGTCAGAATGAACTAGAAGAATGAGAAGAGATGGAAGGGAATGTGTCTGTCAGAATCAACTGGAATAATGAGAAGAGATGGAAGGGAATGTGTCTGTCAGAATCAACTAGAAGAACGAGATGAGATGGAAGGGAATGTGTCTGTCAGAATCAACTAGAAGAATGAGAAGAGATGGAAGGGAATGTGTCTGTCAGAATCAACTAGAAGAACGAGATGAGATGGAAGGGAATGTGTCTGTCAGAATCAACTAGAAGAACGAGATGAGATGGAAGGGAATGTGTCTGTCAGAATCAACTAGAAGAATAAGAAGAGATTTCAGGGAATGTGTCTGTCAGAATCAACTAGAAGAATGAGAAGAGATTTCAGGGAATGTGTCTGTCAGAATCAACTAGAAGAATGAGAAGAGAGTTCAGGGAATGTGTCTGTCAGAATCAACTAGAAGAATGAGAAGAGAGTTCAGGGAATGTGTCTGTCAGAATCAACTAGAAGAATGAGAAGAGATTTCAGGGAATGTGTCTGTCAGAATCAACTAAAAGAATGAGAAGAGATGGAAGGGAATGTGTCTGTCAGAATCAACTAAAAGAATGAGAAGAGATGGAAGGGAATGTGTCTGTCAGAATCAACTAGAAGAATAAGAAGAGATGGAAGGGAATGTGTCTGTCAGAATCAACTGGAATAATGAGAAGAGAGTTCAGGGAATGTGTCTGTCAGAATCAACTAGAAGAATGAGAAGAGATTTCAGGGAATGTGTCTGTCAGAATCAACTGGAAGAATGAGAAGAGATTTCAGGGAATGTGTCTGTCAGAATCAACTAAAAGAATGAGAAGAGATTTCAGGGAATGTGTCTGTCAGAATCAACTAAAAGAATGAGAAGAGATTTCAGGGAATGTGTCTGTCAGAATCAACTAGAAGAATAAGAAGAGATGGAAGGGAATGTGTCTGTCAGAATCAACTGGAATAATGAGAAGAGAGTTCAGGGAATGTGTCTGTCAGAATCAACTAGAAGAATGAGAGGAGATTTCAGGGAATGTGTCTGTCAGAATCAACTAGAAGAATGAGAAGAGAGTTCAGGGAATGTGTCTGTCAGAATCAACTAGAAGAATGAGAAGAGATTTCAGGGAATGTGTCTGTCAGAATCAACTAGAAGAATGAGAATAGATTTCAGGGAATGTGTCTGTCAGAATCAACTAGAAGAATGAGAAGAGAGTTCAGGGAATGTGTCTGTCAGAATCAACTAGAAGAATGAGAATAGATTTCAGGGAATGTGTCTGTCAGAATCAACTAGAAGAATGAGAATAGATTTCAGGGAATGTGTCTGTCAGAATCAACTAGAAGAATGAGAAGAGATTTCAGGGAATGTGTCTGTCAGAATCAACTAGAAGAATAAGAAGAGATTTCAGGGAATGTGTCTGTTAGAATAAACTAGAAGAATGAGAAGATATTTCAGGGAATGTGTCTGTCAGAATCAACTAGAAGAATGAGAAGAGATTTCAGGGAATGTGTCTGTCAGAATCAACTAGAAGAATGAGAAGATATTTCAGGGAATGTGTCTGTCAGAATCAACTAGAAGAATAAGAATAGATGGAAGGGAATGTGTCTGTTAGAATAAACTAGAAGAATGAGAAGAGATTTCAGGGAATGTGTCTGTCAGAATCAACTAGAAGAATGAGAAGAGATTTCAGGGAATGTGTCTGTCAGAATCAACTAGAAGAATGAGAAGAGATTTCAGGGAATGTGTCTGTCAGAATCAACTAGAAGAATGAGAAGAGATGGAAGGGAATGTGTCTGTCAGAATCAACTAGAAGAATGAGAAGAGATTTAAGGGAATGTGTCTGTCAGAATCAACTAGAAGAATGAGAAGAGATGGAAGGGAATGTGTCTGTTAGAATAAACTAGAAGAATGAGAAGAGATGGAAGGGAATGTGTCTGTCAGAATCAACTAGAAGAATGAGAAGAGATGGAAGGGAATGTGTCTGTCAGAATCAACTAGAAGAATGAGAAGAGATGGAAGGGAATGTGTCTGTCAGAATCAACTAGAAGAATGAGAAGAGATTTAAGGGAATGTGTCTGTCAGAATCAACTAGAAGAATGAGATGAGATTTCAGGGAATGTGTCTGTCAGAATCAACTAGAAGAATGAGAAGAGATTGAGGGAATGTGTCTGTCAGAATCAACTAGAAGAATGAGAAGAGATTTCAGGGAATGTGTCTGTCAGAATCAACTAGAAGAATGAGATGAGATGGAAGGGAATGTGTCTGTCAGAATCAACTAGAAGAATAAGAAGAGATTTAAGGGAATGTGTCTGTCAGAATCAACTAGAAGAATGAGAAGAGATTTCAGGGAATGTGTCTGTCAGAATCAACTAGAAGAATGAGAAGAGATTTCAGGGAATGTGTCTGTCAGAATCAACTAGAAGAATGAGAAGAGATTTCAGGGAATGTGTCTGTCAGAATCAACTAGAAGAATGAGAAGAGATTTAAGGGAATGTGTCTGTCAGAATCAACTAGAAGAATGAGAAGAGATTTCAGGGAATGTGTCTGTCAGAATCAACTAGAAGAATGAGAAGAGATGGAAGGGAATGTGTCTGTTAGAATAAACTAGAAGAATGAGAAGAGATGGAAGGGAATGTGTCTGTCAGAATCAACTCGAAGAACGAGAATAGATGGAAGGGAATGTGTCTGTCAGAATCAACTAGAAGAATGAGAAGAGATTTCAGGGAATGTGTCTGTCAGAATCAACTAGAAGAATGAGAAGAGATTTCAGGGAATGTGTCTGTCAGAATCAACTAGAAGAATGAGAAGAGATTTCAGTGAATGTGTCTGTCAGAATCAACTAGAAGAATGAGAAGAGATTTCAGGGAATGTGTCTGTCAGAATCAACTAGAAGAATGAGAAGAGATTTCAGGGAATGTGTCTGTCAGAATCAACTAGAAGAATAAGAGGAGATTTCAGGGAATGTGTCTGTCAGAATCAACTAGAAGAATGAGAAGAGATTTCAGGGAATGTGTCTGTCAGAATCAACTAGAAGAATAAGAATATATTTCAGGGAATGTGTCTGTCAGAATCAACTAGAAGAATGAGAAGAGATTTCAGGGAATGTGTCTGTCAGAATCAATTAGAAGAATAAGAAGAGATTTCAGGGAATGTGTCTGTCAGAATCAACTAGAAGAATGAGAAGAGATTTCAGGGAATGTGTCTGTCAGAATCAACTAGAAGAATAAGAATATATTTCAGGGAATGTGTCTGTCAGAATCAACTAGAAGAATGAGAATAGATTTCAGGGAATGTGTCTGTCAGAATCAACTAGAAGAATGAGAAGAGATTTCAGGGAATGTGTCTGTCAGAATCAACTAGAAGAATGAGAAGAGATTTCAGGGAATGTGTCTGTCAGAATCAACTAGAAGAATGAGAAGAGATTTAAGGGAATGTGTCTGTCAGAATCAACTAGAAGAATGAGAAGAGATTTCAGGGAATGTGTCTGTCAGAATCAACTAGAAGAATGAGAAGAGATTTCAGGGAATGTGTCTGTCAGAATCAACTAGAAGAATGAGAATATATTTCAGGGAATGTGTCTGTCAGAATCAACTAGAAGAATGAGAAGAGATTTCAGGGAATGTGTCTGTCAGAATCAACTAGAAGAATGAGAAGAGATTTCAGGGAATGTGTCTGTCAGAATCAACTAGAAGAATGAGAAGAGATTGAGGAATGTGTCTGTTAGAATAAACTAGAAGAATGAGAAGAGATGGAAGGGAATGTGTCTGTCAGAATCAACTAGAAGAATGAGAAGAGATGGAAGGGAATGTGTCTGTCAGAATCAACTAGAAGAATGAGAAGAGATGGAAGGGAATGTGTCTGTCAGAATCAACTAGAAGAATGAGAAGAGATGGAAGGGAATGTGTCTGTCAGAATCAACTAGAATAATGAGAAGAGATTGAAGGGAATGTGTCTGTCAGAATCAACTAGAAGAATGAGAAGAGATGGAAGGGAATGTGTCTGTCAGAATCAACTAGAAGAATGAGAAGAGATGGAAGGGAATGTGTCTGTCAGAATCAACTAGAAGAACGAGATGAGATGGAAGGGAATGTGTCTGTCAGAATCAACTAGAAGAATGAGAAGAGATGGAAGGGAATGTGTCTGTCAGAATCAACTAGAAGAATGAGAAGAGATTTCAGGGAATGTGTCTGTCAGAATCAACTAGAAGAATGAGAAGAGATTGAAGGGAATGTGTCTGTCAGAATCAACTAGAAGAATGAGAAGAGATTTCAGGGAATGTGTCTGTCAGAATCAACTAGAAGAATGAGAAGAGATTTCAGGGAATGTGTCTGTCAGAATCAACTAGAAGAATGAGAAGAGATTTCAGGGAATGTGTCTGTCAGAATCAACTAGAAGAATGAGAAGAGAGTTCAGGGAATGTGTCTGTCAGAATCAACTAGAAGAATGAGAAGAGATTTCAGGGAATGTGTCTGTCAGAATCAACTAGAAGAATGAGAAGAGATTTCAGGGAATGTGTCTGTCAGAATCAACTAGAAGAATGAGAAGAGATTTCAGGGAATGTGTCTGTCAGAATCAACTAGAAGAATGAGAATAGATTTAAGGGAATGTGTCTGTCAGAATCAACTAGAAGAATGAGAAGAGATTTCAGGGAATGTGTCTGTCAGAATCAACTAGAAGAATGAGAAGAGATTTCAGGGAATGTGTCTGTCAGAATCAACTAGAAGAATGAGAAGAGATTTCAGGGAATGTGTCTGTCAGAATCAACTAGAAGAATGAGAAGAGATTTCAGGGAATGTGTCTGTCAGAATCAACTAGAAGAATGAGAAGAGATTTCAGGGAATGTGTCTGTCAGAATCAACTAGAAGAATGAGAAGAGATTTCAGGGAATGTGTCTGTCAGAATCAACTAGAAGAATGAGAAGAGATGGAAGGGAATGTGTCTGTCAGAATCAACTAGAAGAATGAGAAGAGATGGAAGGGAATGTGTCTGTCAGAATCAACTGGAATAATGAGAAGAGATGGAAGGGAATGTGTCTGTCAGAATCAACTAGAAGAACGAGATGAGATGGAAGGGAATGTGTCTGTCAGAATCAACTAGAAGAATGAGAAGAGATGGAAGGGAATGTGTCTGTCAGAATCAACTAGAAGAACGAGATGAGATGGAAGGGAATGTGTCTGTCAGAATCAACTAGAAGAACGAGATGAGATGGAAGGGAATGTGTCTGTCAGAATCAACTAGAAGAATAAGAAGAGATTTCAGGGAATGTGTCTGTCAGAATCAACTAGAAGAATGAGAAGAGATTTCAGGGAATGTGTCTGTCAGAATCAACTAGAAGAATGAGAAGAGATTTCAGGGAATGTGTCTGTCAGAATCAACTAGAAGAATGAGAAGAGAGTTCAGGGAATGTGTCTGTCAGAATCAACTAGAAGAATGAGAAGAGAGTTCAGGGAATGTGTCTGTCAGAATCAACTAGAAGAATGAGAAGAGATTTCAGGGAATGTGTCTGTCAGAATCAACTAAAAGAATGAGAAGAGATGGAAGGGAATGTGTCTGTCAGAATCAACTAAAAGAATGAGAAGAGATGGAAGGGAATGTGTCTGTCAGAATCAACTAGAAGAATAAGAAGAGATGGAAGGGAATGTGTCTGTCAGAATCAACTGGAATAATGAGAAGAGAGTTCAGGGAATGTGTCTGTCAGAATCAACTAGAAGAATGAGAAGAGATTTCAGGGAATGCGTCTGTCAGAATCAACTGGAAGAATGAGAAGAGAGTTCAGGGAATGTGTCTGTCAGAATCAACTAAAAGAATGAGAAGAGATTTCAGGGAATGTGTCTGTCAGAATCAACTAAAAGAATGAGAAGAGATTTCAGGGAATGTGTCTGTCAGAATCAACTAGAAGAATAAGAAGAGATGGAAGGGAATGTGTCTGTCAGAATCAACTGGAATAATGAGAAGAGAGTTCAGGGAATGTGTCTGTCAGAATCAACTAGAAGAATGAGAGGAGATTTCAGGGAATGTGTCTGTCAGAATCAACTGGAAGAATGAGAAGAGAGTTCAGGGAATGTGTCTGTCAGAATCAACTAGAAGAATGAGAAGAGATTTCAGGGAATGTGTCTGTCAGAATCAACTAGAAGAATGAGAATAGATTTCAGGGAATGTGTCTGTCAGAATCAACTAGAAGAACGAGATGAGATGGAAGGGAATGTGTCTGTCAGAATCAACTAGAAGAATGAGAAGAGATGGACGGGAATGTGTCTGTTAGAATCAACTAGAAGAACGAGATGAGATGGAAGGGAATGTGTCTGTCAGAATCAACTAGAAGAACAAGATGAGATGGAAGTGAATGTGTCTGTCAGAATCAACTAGAAGAATAAGAAGAGACTTCAGGGAATGTGTCTGTCAGAATCAACTAGAAGAATGAGAAGAGATTTCAGGGAATGTGTCTGTCAGAATCAACTAGAAGAATGAGAAGAGATTTCAGGGAATGTGTCTGTCAGAATCAACTAGAAGAATGAGAAGAGAGTTCAGGGAATGTGTCTGTCAGAATCAACTAGAAGAATGAGAAGAGAGTTCAGGGAATGTGTCTGTCAGAATCAACTAGAAGAATGAGAAGAGAGTTCAGGGAATGTGTCTGTCAGAATCAACTAGAAGAATGAGAAGAGATTTCAGGGAATGTGTCTGTCAGAATCAACTAAAAGAATGAGAAGAGATTTCAGGGAATGTGTCTGTCAGAATCAACTAGAAGAATAAGAAGAGATGGAAGGGAATGTGTCTGTTAGAATAAACTAGAAGAATGAGAAGATATTTCAGGGAATGTGTCTGTCAGAATCAACTAGAAGAATAAGAATAGATGGAAGGGAATGTGTCTGTTAGAATAAACTAGAAGAATGAGAAGAGATTTCAGGGAATGTGTCTGTCAGAATCAACTAGAAGAATGAGAAGAGATTTCAGGGAATGTGTCTGTCAGAATCAACTAGAAGAATGAGAAGAGATTTCAGGGAATGTGTCTGTCAGAATCAACTAGAAGAATGAGAAGAGATGGAAGGGAATGTGTCTGTCAGAATCAACTAGAAGAATGAGAAGAGATTTCAGGGAATGTGTCTGTCAGAATCAACTAGAAGAATGAGAAGAGATTTCAGGGAATGTGTCTGTTAGAATAAACTAGAAGAATGAGAAGAGATGGAAGGGAATGTGTCTGTCAGAATGAACTAGAAGAATGAGAAGAGATGGAAGGGAATGTGTCTGTCAGAATCAACTGGAATAATGAGAAGAGATGGAAGGGAATGTGTCTGTCAGAATCAACTAGAAGAACGAGATGAGATGGAAGGGAATGTGTCTGTCAGAATCAACTAGAAGAATGAGAAGAGATGGACGGGAATGTGTCTGTCAGAATCAACTAGAAGAACGAGATGAGATGGAAGGGAATGTGTCTGTCAGAATCAACTAGAAGAACGAGATGAGATGGAAGGGAATGTGTCTGTCAGAATCAACTAGAAGAATAAGAAGAGATTTCAGGGAATGTGTCTGTCAGAATCAACTAGAAGAATGAGAAGAGATTTCAGGGAATGTGTCTGTCAGAATCAACTAGAAGAATGAGAAGAGATTTCAGGGAATGTGTCTGTCAGAATCAACTAGAAGAATGAGAAGAGAGTTCAGGGAATGTGTCTGTCAGAATCAACTAGAAGAATGAGAAGAGATTTCAGGGAATGTGTCTGTCAGAATCAACTAAAAGAATGAGAAGAGATGGAAGGGAATGTGTCTGTCAGAATCAACTAAAAGAATGAGAAGAGATGGAAGGGAATGTGTCTGTCAGAATCAACTAGAAGAATAAGAAGAGATGGAAGGGAATGTGTCTGTCAGAATCAACTGGAATAATGAGAAGAGAGTTCAGGGAATGTGTCTGTCAGAATCAACTAAAAGAATGAGAAGAGATTTCAGGGAATGTGTCTGTCAGAATCAACTAAAAGAATGAGAAGAGATTTCAGGGAATGTGTCTGTCAGAATCAACTAGAAGAATGAGAAGAGATTTCAGGGAATGTGTCTGTCAGAATCAACTAAAAGAATGAGAAGAGATTTCAGGGAATGTGTCTGTCAGAATCAACTAGAAGAATAAGAAGAGATGGAAGGGAATGTGTCTGTCAGAATCAACTGGAATAATGAGAAGAGAGTTCAGGGAATGTGTCTGTCAGAATCAACTAGAAGAATGAGAGGAGATTTCAGGGAATGTGTCTGTCAGAATCAACTGGAAGAATGAGAAGAGATTTCAGGGAATGTGTCTGTCAGAATCAACTAGAAGAATGAGAAGAGATTTCAGGAATGTGTCTGTCAGAATCAACTAGAAGAATGAGAATAGATTTCAGGGAATGTGTCTGTCAGAATCAACTAGAAGAATGAGAAGAGATTTAAGGGAATGTGTCTGTCAGAATCAACTAGAAGAATGAGAATAGATTTCAGGGAATGTGTCTGTCAGAATCAACTAGAAGAATGAGAATAGATTTCAGGGAATGTGTCTGTCAGAATCAACTAGAAGAATGAGAAGAGATTTCAGGGAATGTGTCTGTCAGAATCAACTAGAAGAATAAGAAGAGATTTCAGGGAATGTGTCTGTTAGAATAAACTAGAAGAATGAGAAGATATTTCAGGGAATGTGTCTGTCAGAATCAACTAGAAGAATGAGAAGAGATTTCAGGGAATGTGTCTGTCAGAATCAACTAGAAGAATGAGAAGAGATTTCAGGGAATGTGTCTGTCAGAATCAACTAGAAGAATAAGAATAGATGGAAGGGAATGTGTCTGTTAGAATAAACTAGAAGAATGAGAAGAGATTTCAGGGAATGTGTCTGTCAGAATCAACTAGAAGAATGAGAAGAGATTTCAGGGAATGTGTCTGTCAGAATCAACTAGAAGAATGAGAAGAGATTTCAGGGAATGTGTCTGTCAGAATCAACTAGAAGAATGAGAAGAGATGGAAGGGAATGTGTCTGTCAGAATCAACTAGAAGAATGAGAAGAGATGGAAGGGAATGTGTCTGTCAGAATCAACTAGAAGAATGAGAAGAGATGGAAGGGAATGTGTCTGTCAGAATCAACTAGAAGAATGAGAAGAGATTCAGGGAATGTGTCTGTCAGAATCAACTAGAAGAATGAGAAGAGATTTCAGGGAATGTGTCTGTCAGAATCAACTAGAAGAATGAGAAGAGATGGAAGGGAATGTGTCTGTCAGAATCAACTAGAATAATGAGAAGAGATGGAAGGGAATGTGTCTGTCAGAATCAACTAGAAGAATGAGAGAGATGGAAGGGAATGTGTCTGTCAGAATCAACTAGAAGAATGAGAAGAGATTGAGGGAATGTGTCTGTCAGAATCAACTAGAAGAATGAGATGAGATGGAAGGGAATGTGTCTGTCAGAATCAACTAGAAGAATGAGATGAGATGGAAGGGAATGTGTCTGTCAGAATCAACTAGAAGAATGAGAAGAGATTTCAGGGAATGTGTCTGTCAGAATCAACTAGAAGAATGAGAAGAGAGTTCAGGGAATGTGTCTGTCAGAATCAACTAGAAGAATGAGAAGAGATGGAAGGGAATGTGTCTGTCAGAATCAACTAGAAGAATGAGAAGAGATGGAAGGGAATGTGTCTGTCAGAATCAACTAGAAGAATGAGAAGAGATGGAAGGGAATGTGTCTGTTAGAATAAACTAGAAGAATGAGAAGAGATGGAAGGGAATGTGTCTGTCAGAATCAACTAGAAGAATGAGAAGAGATGGAAGGGAATGTGTCTGTCAGAATCAACTAGAAGAATGAGAAGAGATGGAAGGGAATGTGTCTGTCAGAATCAACTGGAATAATGAGAAGAGATGGAAGGGAATGTGTCTGTCAGAATCAACTAGAAGAACGAGATGAGATGGAAGGGAATGTGTCTGTCAGAATCAACTAGAAGAATGAGAAGAGATGGACGGGAATGTGTCTGTCAGAATCAACTAGAAGAACGAGATGAGATGGAAGGGAATGTGTCTGTCAGAATCAACTAGAAGAACGAGATGAGATGGAAGGGAATGTGTCTGTCAGAATCAACTAGAAGAATAAGAAGAGATTTCAGGGAATGTGTCTGTCAGAATCAACTAGAAGAATGAGAAGAGATTTCAGGGAATGTGTCTGTCAGAATCAACTAGAAGAATGAGAAGAGATTTCAGGGAATGTGTCTGTCAGAATCAACTAGAAGAATGAGAAGAGAGAGTTCAGGGAATGTGTCTGTCAGAATCAACTAGAAGAATGAGAAGAGAGTTCAGGGAATGTGTCTGTCAGAATCAACTAGAAGAATGAGAAGAGATTTCAGGGAATGTGTCTGTCAGAATCAACTAGAAGAATGAGAATAGATTTCAGGGAATGTGTCTGTCAGAATCAACTAGAAGAATAAGAAGAGAGTTCAGGGAATGTGTCTGTCAGAATCAACTAGAAGAATAAGAATATATTTCAGGGAATGTGTCTGTCAGAATCAACTAGAAGAACGAGAATAGATTTCAGGGAATGTGTCTGTCAGAATCAACTAGAAGAATGAGAAGAGATTTCAGGGAATGTGTCTGTCAGAATCAACTAGAAGAACGAGAATAGATTTCAGGGAATGTGTCTGTCAGAATCAACTAGAAGAATGAGAAGAGATTTCAGGGAATGTGTCTGTCAGAATCAACTAGAAGAATGAGAAGAGATTTCAGGGAATGTGTCTGTCAGAATCAACTAGAAGAATGAGAAGAGATTTCAGGGAATGTGTCTGTCAGAATCAACTAGAAGAATGAGAAGAGATTTCAGGGAATGTGTCTGTCAGAATCAACTAGAAGAATGAGAAGAGATTTCAGGGAATGTGTCTGTCAGAATCAACTAGAAGAATAAGAAGAGATTTCAGGGAATGTGTCTGTCAGAATCAACTAGAAGAATAAGAAGAGATTTCAGGGAATGTGTCTGTCAGAATCAACTAGAAGAATGAGAAGAGATTTCAGGGAATGTGTCTGTCAGAATCAACTAGAAGAATAAGAATAGATTTCAGGGAATGTGTCTGTCAGAATCAACTAGAAGAATGAGAAGAGATTTCAGGGAATGTGTCTGTCAGAATCAATTAGAAGAATAAGAAGAGATTTCAGGGAATGTGTCTGTCAGAATCAACTAGAAGAATAAGAATAGATTTCAGGGAAAGTGTCTGTCAGAATCAACTAGAAGAATGAGAAGAGATTTCAGGGAATGTGTCTGTCAGAATCAACTAGAAGAATAAGAATAGATTTCAGGGAATGTGTCTGTCAGAATCAACTAGAAGAATGAGAATAGATTTCAGGGAATGTGTCTGTCAGAATCAACTAGAAGAATGAGAAGAGAGTTCAGGGAATGTGTCTGTCAGAATCAACTAGAAGAATGAGAAGAGATTTCAGGGAATGTGTCTGTCAGAATCAACTAGAAGAATAAGAAGAGATGGAAGGGAATGTGTCTGTTAGAATAAACTAGAAGAATGAGAAGATATTTCAGGGAATGTGTCTGTCAGAATCAACTAGAAGAATGAGAAGAGATTTCAGGGAATGTGTCTGTCAGAATCAACTAGAAGAATGAGAATATATTTCAGGGAATGTGTCTGTCAGAATCAACTAGAAGAATGAGAAGAGATGGAAGGGAATGTGTCTGTCAGAATCAACTAGAAGAATGAGAAGAGATTTCAGGGAATGTGTCTGTCAGAATCAACTAGAAGAATGAGAAGAGATGGAAGGGAATGTGTCTGTTAGAATAAACTAGAAGAATGAGAAGAGATGGAAGGGAATGTGTCTGTCAGAATCAACTAGAAGAATGAGAAGAGATGGAAGGGAATGTGTCTGTCAGAATCAACTAGAAGAATGAGAAGAGATGGAAGGGAATGTGTCTGTCAGAATCAACTGGAATAATGAGAAGAGATGGAAGGGAATGTGTCTGTCAGAATCAACTAGAAGAACGAGATGAGATGGAAGGGAATGTGTCTGTCAGAATCAACTAGAAGAATGAGAAGAGATGGACGGGAATGTGTCTGTTAGAATCAACTAGAAGAACGAGATGAGATGGAAGGGAATGTGTCTGTCAGAATCAACTAGAAGAACGAGATGAGATGGAAGGGAATGTGTCTGTCAGAATCAACTAGAAGAATAAGAAGAGATTTCAGGGAATGTGTCTGTCAGAATCAACTAGAAGAATGAGAAGAGATTTCAGGGAATGTGTCTGTCAGAATCAACTAGAAGAATGAGAAGAGAGTTCAGGGAATGTGTCTGTCAGAATCAACTAGAAGAATGAGAAGAGAGTTCAGGGAATGTGTCTGTCAGAATCAACTAGAAGAATGAGAAGAGATTTCAGGGAATGTGTCTGTCAGAATCAACTAGAAGAATGAGAATAGATTTCAGGGAATGTGTCTGTCAGAATCAACTAGAAGAATAAGAAGAGAGTTCAGGGAATGTGTCTGTCAGAATCAACTAGAAGAATAAGAATTATTTCAGGGAATGTGTCTGTCAGAATCAACTAGAAGAACGAGAATAGATTTCAGGGAATGTGTCTGTCAGAATCAACTAGAAGAATGAGAAGAGATTTCAGGGAATGTGTCTGTCAGAATCAACTAGAAGAACGAGAATAGATTTCAGGGAATGTGTCTGTCAGAATCAACTAGAAGAACGAGAATAGATTTCAGGGAATGTGTCTGTCAGAATCAACTAGAAGAATGAGAAGAGATTTCAGGGAATGTGTCTGTCAGAATCAACTAGAAGAATGAGAAGAGATTTCAGGGAATGTGTCTGTCAGAATCAACAAGAAGAATGAGAAGAGATTTCAGTGAATGTGTCTGTCAGAATCAACTAGAAGAATGAGAAGAGATTTCAGGGAATGTGTCTGTCAGAATCAACTAGAAGAATGAGAAGAGATTTCAGGGAATGTGTCTGTCAGAATCAATTAGAAGAATAAGAAGAGATTTCAGGGAATGTGTCTGTCAGAATCAACTAGAAGAATGAGAAGAGATTTCAGGGAATGTGTCTGTCAGAATCAACTAGAAGAATAAGAATAGATTTCAGGGAATGTGTCTGTCAGAATCAACTAGAAGAATGAGAAGAGATTTCAGGGAATGTGTCTGTCAGAATCAATTAGAAGAATAAGAAGATATTTCAGGGAATGTGTCTGTCAGAATCAACTAGAAGAATAAGAATAGATTTCAGGGAAAGTGTCTGTCAGAATCAACTAGAAGAATGAGAAGAGATTTCAGGGAATGTGTCTGTCAGAATCAACTAGAAGAATAAGAATAGATTTCAGGGAATGTGTCTGTCAGAATCAACTAGAAGAATGAGAAGAGATTTCAGGGAATGTGTCTGTCAGAATCAACTAAAAGAATGAGAAGAGATTTCAGGGAATGTGTCTGTCAGAATCAACTAGAAGAATAAGAAGAGATGGAAGGGAATGTGTCTGTCAGAATCAACTGGAATAATGAGAAGAGAGTTCAGGGAATGTGTCTGTCAGAATCAACTAGAAGAATAAGAAGAGATGGAAGGGAATGTGTCTGTCAGAATCAACTGGAATAATGAGAAGAGAGTTCAGGGAATGTGTCTGTCAGAATCAACTAGAAGAATGAGAGGAGATTTCAGGGAATGTGTCTGTCAGAATCAACTGGAAGAATGAGAAGAGAGTTCAGGGAATGTGTCTGTCAGAATCAACTAAAAGAATGAGAAGAGATTTCAGGGAATGTGTCTGTCAGAATCAACTAAAAGAATGAGAAGAGATTTCAGGGAATGTGTCTGTCAGAATCAACTAGAAGAATAAGAAGAGATGGAAGGGAATGTGTCTGTCAGAATCAACTGGAATAATGAGAAGAGAGTTCAGGGAATGTGTCTGTCAGAATCAACTAGAAGAATGAGAGGAGATTTCAGGGAATGTGTCTGTCAGAATCAACTGGAAGAATGAGAAGAGAGTTCAGGGAATGTGTCTGTCAGAATCAACTAGAAGAATGAGAAGAGATTTCAGGGAATGTGTCTGTCAGAATCAACTAGAAGAATGAGAATAGATTTCAGGGAATGTGTCTGTCAGAATCAACTAGAAGAATGAGAAGAGAGTTCAGGGAATGTGTCTGTCAGAATCAACTAGAAGAATGAGAATAGATTTCAGGGAATGTGTCTGTCAGAATCAACTAGAAGAATGAGAAGAGAGTTCAGGGAATGTGTCTGTCAGAATCAACTAGAAGAATGAGAAGAGATTTCAGGGAATGTGTCTGTCAGAATCAACTAGAAGAATAAGAAGAGATTTCAGGGAATGTGTCTGTTAGAATAAACTAGAAGAATGAGAAGATATTTCAGGGAATGTGTCTGTCAGAATCAACTAGAAGAATGAGAAGAGATTTCAGGGAATGTGTCTGTCAGAATCAACTAGAAGAATGAGAATATATTTCAGGGAATGTGTCTGTCAGAATCAACTAGAAGAATGAGAAGAGATGGAAGGGAATGTGTCTGTCAGAATCAACTAGAAGAATGAGAAGAGATGGAAGGGAATGTGTCTGTCAGAATCAACTAGAAGAATGAGAAGAGATGGAAGGGAATGTGTCTGTCAGAATCAACTGGAATAATGAAAAGAGATGGAAGGGAATGTGTCTGTCAGAATCAACTAGAAGAACGAGATGAGATGGAAGGGAATGTGTCTGTCAGAATCAACTAGAAGAATGAGAAGAGATGGAAGGGAATGTGTCTGTCAGAATCAACTGGAATAATGAGAAGAGATGGAAGGGAATGTGTCTATCAGAATCAACAAGAAGAATGAGAATAGATTTCTGAGAATGTCAACTGACAAGCAGTGTTGTAGAAGATGCTCACGTTGTAGTTACTACAAGACAACAGACAAGATACAAGATATTGGACACGCAATGAATACAAACACATTCACGCACTATTACCTGATTATTGACACCGAGCGATAGATTGGTCGGTATTCTCTGCTCATATGTATCCACCAACATTGGTGTACGTCTAATCCCACTCACCAAATGCTTATTTCGCTTCAAATTCATGTCAATAAATTTGGAATTTATTCTTATTAGCTATCAGTTAACCATAGACAAGTCAACACTCATTTATCTTATCTCACCAGTTTTTCATAGCAATAAATCCAATGTTCACAAACAGAATGTTTATGTTTTCACTTTCATACTGATTAAGTGCTGTTACATACTGAATAAGTGCTGTTACATACTGATTAAGTGCTGTTACATACTGATTAAGTGCTGTTTTCTCTTGCATATACTGTATAACTAGCACTTCGGTAAAAAACGTTAGATTAGTATTTTCTACGCACGAATACTTGGATTCTATTTATTGAAACATTTCAAGTGTTTGATGTACATACAAACTATTACGAAACTGTATATCCTATAACCTTCTGTCTTCTTCTTCAGAAAGAAATACAAATAATAAGCTTAACCACTTCACCAAAATATTCAATGTACCGATACAATCTTTATAGAAATAAAAACTATTCACACAAATAACAAATGTATGTATTATGTACATAATGTAATTAAATCCACAGTGGTCATCACTATTATGTACATAATCCAATTAAATCCACAGTGGTCATCACTATTATGTACATAATCTATTCAAATCCACAGTGGTCATCACTATTATGTACATAATCCAATCAAATCCACAGTGGTCATCACTATTATGTACATAATCTATTCAAATCCACAGTGGTCATCACTATTATGTACATAATCTATTCAAATCCACAGTGGTCATCACTATTATGTACATAATCCAATCAAATCCACAGTGGTCATCACTATTATGTACATAATCTATTCAAATCCACAGTGGTCATCACTATTATGTACATAATCTATTCAAATCCACAGTGGTCATCACTATTATGTACATAATCCAATCAAATCCACAGTGGTCATCACTATTATGTACATAATCTATTCAAATCCACAGTGGTATCACTATTATGTACATAATCTATTCAAATCCACAGTGGTCATCACTATTATGTACATAATCCAATCAAATCCGCAGTGTACTATTATGTACATAATATAATCAAACATCACTATTATGTACATAACCTAATGAAATCCACAGTTGCTATGGTTATTCTGTTTTTAGAACACTGTAGATATATAAGCCACATTTCCCCAATACAGTTACATATTACCGTATCAACACATCAACGTGGATATTCATAAATTAATATCAATAATTACAATAGTCTTGAAGTCACATGAAACTTCTTCACGACATTTCACACCCCATTTATATCAACCTTCTCTGTACACAGACACATATAACTACTTGGCTATTGATGATTTTGGTGCTTTAGCGTAAACTGGGTCTAGACCTTGCTGGATTGTAATGGTGTATTAACTTTGTTGAGATACGTCAGATCATTATCAAACATCTTATTGAACCTTTGTAACCAATATTCATATTAAATTCGTTCACCAATATTCGTATTAAATTGGTCCAATTATTGTGCCCCTGGCAATCACTACAAATCATCTCTATTTGACAATCTTGTAGCGTGGTTTATATTACTACCCTGTATTGCTATTGATTAAATGTTATCAGTTGTATAATTAAGTAAATATCGGTTTACAATTTAATTTGTATTTTGATCTGTACATAATGACTTAACATTAGAACCTAATTAAAAAACAATTAATTTCATAATTAATTACACAAATAAGTCACTACACAAATAACTCACTACACAAGTAATTAATTACACAAATAAGTCACTACACAAATAACTCACTACACAAGTAATTAATTACACACATCACTTACTACACAAATAACTCACTACACAAGTAATTAATTACACACATCACTCACTACACAAATAACTCATTACACAAGTAATTAATTACACACATAACTTACTATACAAATAACTCACTACATAAGTAATTAATTACACACATAACATACTACACAAATAACTCACTACACAAGTAATTAATTACACACATAACTTACTACATAAATAACTCACTACACAAGTAATTAATTACACACATAACTTACTACACAAATAACTCACTACACAAGTAATTAATTACACACATAACTTACTACACAAATAACTCACTAAACAAGTAATTAATTACACACATAACTTACTATACAAGTAACTCACTACACAAGTAATTAATTACACACATAACTTACTACACAAATAACTCACTACATAAGTAATTAATTACACACATAACTTACTAAACAAATAACTCACTACACAAGTAATTAATTACACACATAACTTACTATACAAATAACTCACTACACAAGTAATTAATTACACACATAACTTACTATACAAATAACTCACTACACAAGTAATTAATTACACACATAACTTACTAAACAAATAACTCACTACACAAGTAATTAATTACACACATTATACAAATAACTCACTACACAAGTAATTAATTACACACATAACTTACTACACAAATAACTCACTACACAAGTAATTAATTACACACATAACTTACTATACAAATAACTCACTACACAAGTAATTAATTACACACATAACTTACTACATAAATAACTCACTACACAAGTAATTAATTACACACATAACTTACTACACAAATAACTCACTACACAAGTAATTAATCACACACATAACTTACTACACAAATAACTCACTAAACAAGTAATTAATTACACACATAACTTACTATACAAGTAACTCACTACACAAGTAATTAATTACACACATAACTTACTACACAAATAACTCACTACATAAGTAATTAATTACACACATAACTTACTAAACAAATAACTCACTACACAAGTAATTAATTACACACATAACTTACAATACAAATAACTCACTACACAAGTAATTAATTACACACATAACTTACTATACAAATAACTCACTACACAAGTAATTAATTACACACATAACTTACTATACAAATAACTCACTACACAAGTAATTAATTACACACATAACTTACTAAACAAATAACTCACTACACAAGTAATTAATTACACACATTATACAAATAACTCACTACACAAGTAATTAATTACACACATAACTTACTACACAAATAACTCACTACACAAGTAATTAATTACACACATAACTTACTAAACAAATAACTCACTACACAAGTAATTAATTACACACATAACTTACTATACAAATAACTCACTACACAAGTAATTAATTACACACATAACTTACTAAACAAATAACTCACTACACATGTAATTAATTACACACATTATACAAATAACTCACTACACAAGTAATTAATTACACACATAACTTACTACACAAATAACTCACTACACAAGTAATTAATTACACACATAACTTACTATACAAGTAACTCACTACACAAGTAATTAATTACACACAACTTACTACACAAATAACTCACTACATAAGTAATTAATTACACACATAACTTACTAAACAAATAACTCACTACACAAGTAATTAATTACACACATAACTTACTATACAAATAACTCACTACACAAGTAATTAATTACACACATAACTTACTATACAAATAACTCACTACACAAGTAATTAATTACACACATAACTTACTATACAAATAACTCACTACACAAGTAATTAATTACACACATAACTTACTAAACAAATAACTCACTACACAAGTAATTAATTACACACATAACTTACTATACAAATAACTCACTACACAAGTAATTAATTACACACATAACTTACTATACAAATAACTCATACACAAGTAATTAATTACACACATAACTTACTATACAAATAACTCACTACACAAGTAATTAATTACACACATAACTTACTACACAAATAACTCACTACACAAGTAATTAATTACACACATAATTTACTAAACAAATAACTCACTACACAAGTAATTAATTACACACATAACTTACTATACAAATAACTCACTACACAAGTAATTAATTACACACATAACTTACTATACAAATAACTCACTACACAAGTAATTAATTACACAAATAACTCACTACACAAGTAATTAATTACACACATAACTTACTAAACAAATAACTCACTACACAAGTAATTAATTACACACATAACTTACTATACAAATAACTCACTACACAAGTAATTAATTACACACATAACTTACTATACAAATAACTCACTACACAAGTAATTAATTACACAAATAACTCACTACACAAGTAATTAATTACACACATAACTTACTAAACAAATAACTCACTACACAAGTAATTAATTACACACATAACTTACTATACAAATAACTCACTACACAAGTAATTAATTACACACATAACTTACTATACAAATAACTCACTACACAAGTAATTAATTACACACATAACTTACTATACAAATAAGTCCGCCTCCGTGGTCGAGTGGTTAAGGTCGCTGACTTGTATACCACTGTAACCTATCATCACTGATGGTCACGGGTTCGAGCCCCGCTCAGGCCGTGTCTCATTTATATGAAAAAGTTGGCAGTTTCTTACGGAGGTTGGTGCACCCAAGTACTGGTTAACCGCTGGAGCCTGCCCAGGAAAGGTGTTGTTAAGTAAACTGCCCGCCGGCGATATAGCCCAAAATGGTGCTGATGCAGGCGTAAAACCCGAAATATAAAAAAAATATAACATACTATACAAATAACTCACTACACAAGTAATTAATTACACACATAACTTACTACACAAATAACTCACTAAACAAGTAATTAATTACACACATAATTTACTAAACAAGTAACTCACTACACAAGTAATTAATTACACACATAACTTACTATACAAATAACTCACTACACAAGTAATTAATTACACACATAACTTACTATACAAATAACTCACTACACAAGTAATTAATTACACAAATAACTCACTACACAAGTAATTAATTACACACATAACTTACTAAACAAATAACTCACTACACAAGTAATTAATTACACACATTATACAAATAACTCACTACACAAGTAATTAATTACACACATAACTTACTACATAAATAATTCACTACACAAGTAATTAATTACACACATAACTTACTACACAAATAACTCACTACACAAGTAATTAATTACACACATAACTTACTACACAAATAACTCACTACATAAGTAATTAATTACACACATAACTTACTAAACAAATAACTCACTACACAAGTAATTAATTACACACATAACTTACTATACAAATAACTCACTACACAAGTAATTAATTACACACATAACTTACTATAAAAATAACTCACTACACAAGTAATTAATTACACACATAACTTACTATACAAATAACTCACTACACAAGTAATTAATTACACACATAACTTACTAAACAAATAACTCACTACACAAGTAATTAATTACACACATTATACAAATAACTCACTACACAAGTAATTAATTACACACATAACTTACTACACAAATAACTCACTACACAAGTAATTAATTACACACATAACTTACTATACAAATAACTCACTACACAAGTAATTAATTACACACATAACTTACTATACAAGTAACTCACTATAAAAGTAGTTAATTACACACATAACTTACTACAAAATAACTCACTACACAAGTAATTAATTACATGTATAACTTACTATACAAGTAACTCACTACACAAGTAATTAATTACACACATAACTTACTAAACAAATAACTCACTACACAAGTAATTAATTACACACATAACTTACTATACAAGTAACGCACTATACAAGTAACTACACTAGTAACTGACTACCAAAATCAATTAATGCACAAACTAACAACTAATTACTGAATACCAGACTAACCGCACAAGTTATTCACAACTAATGAATGAGTACCAGACTATGTTAGTACCACTCAAGTTATTCACAACTAATTAATAAGTACCAGACTATGTTAGTACCACTCAATTTATTCACAACTAATGAATGAGTACCAGACTATGGTAGTACCACTCAAGTTATTCACAACTAATGAATGAGTACCAGACTATGTTAGTACCACTCAAATTATTCACAACTAATGAATGAGTACCAGACTATGGTAGTACCACTCAAGTTATTCACCATTGATGAATGAGTACCAGACTATGTTAGTACCACTCAAGTTATTCAAAATTAATGAATGAGTACCAGACTATGGTAGTACCACTCAAGTTATTCACAACTAATGAATGAGTACCAGACTATGTTAGTACCACTCAAGTTATTCACAATTGATGAATGAGTACCAGACTATGTTAGTACCACTCAAGTTATTCACAACTAATTAATGAGTACCAGACTATGTTAGTACCACTAAAGTTATTCACAACTAATTAACGAGTACCAGACTATGTTAGTACCACTCAAGTTATTCACAACTAATTAATGAGTACCAGACTATGTTAGTACCACTCAAGTTATTCACAACTGATGAATGAGTAGCAGACTATGTTAGTACCACTCAAGTTATTCACAACTAATGAATGAGTACCAGACTATGTTAGTACCACTCAAATTATTCACAACTAATGAATGAGTACCAGACTATGTTTGTACCATTCAAGTTATTCACAACTAATTAATGACTACCAGACTATGTTAGTACCACTCAAGTTATTCACAACTTATCACCAATCACTCATAAGCAGAAATACCTTAAAGAGTTCATCTTCCATTTCAAAATGCGCGTACGTTGCTTCCGGAACGTACCCTTTATAACAATCAGCCCTGCAAAGACATCGCATACAATGACATTATGAACTGCAAAATCTATTCATGACATTTCTTGTATGTTTTACAGTACTGAGAGTTGCACAAATAGTTACATTCAAACAACATTCAAACAGCGGCTTTCTGGTTTTATAAGTGGTAGTGGAAGGCCCCGATTGCTCCATCAGGCTCAGAATGAGCAGGAACTTGTGGTAGAACAATTGACCTTCCTACCTCTGACCTTCCACTGACCCTCCACCTGTTGTGATATTTGTACCTAGTGTGGCAGGGACAAGGACCTCAACCAATTGTCCATGGATGCCTCAATGTGGAGCCAGTTTGTGAAATTTGCTACTAAAAACAGTGTGTGTGTTTTACGTTTATTTATCGTCGCTACCGGTTGCCCATATGAGCGACGCCTCCTGAAGATATTAGTCATTTTAGATTTTGGAGGATAGTGCAATGATACAGAGAGAGACCCATTCCAGAGTCTCCTCTGGTTCTTTTACGTGCACGGTGTAAAGCACCGACACGAGACCTCGGTTTAACGTCCCATCTGAAAGACTGTTATATTATTAGGGTCAGACGGGGGATCGAACCTGCGATTCCTGGATTACCAGTCCAGCGTGTTACCACTGGGCTACAGATCCGTCTGTACTAAAAACAGAATTGTTTATGGCTATAAATATAAGAAAATGCCACAATCTTAAAGATATATCTATTGGCATGTTCTATATACTGTAAAATACTATAATTTTGCAAACACTTTTTTTTTGCGATTTTCATGGTTTTGAACATTTTCAATAAATTTGCGGAGTTTTGAATTCGTGCATCTGTGATGTATCGCGAAAAATTAAATCTGGAAGTAGATTTGCTTTAAATCGGTTATCCTCACAGTACTCCGTAATCATTATATTTTTGTACACTCGCGATAATGGCAGTTGTGTTTGTCTTTCAATAGATTTTAACAACAAGCTCATTTCATTTGTTTGCAAATCAACCGGTTCACACAATAACCTCCATTATTGAGTTCCCTGCATAATTGACTGTTTTATCGACATTTTCGCGATTAGTGAAAGGTCATTGTCCCGTATGCTGAAGCCAGGACCGTATCATATAAACTCATTTTCAGTGCCTTGATACATATTAACATAATGTAACCTCGATAAAACATAAAACTCCGGAACACAACCTTTTTCATGCATGGTCAGGCAGCAGTCTAATTCTAAACTACATGTATGATGAGAACCACACATGGATAGGTAGCAGATCAGTCGTCCAGTGGTTAAAATCCAGCAGTCACAGGATCGACCCCCCGCTATATCATACTAAAATAACTCATATCATAGTCGTTCGGATGAGACTTTAAACCGAAGACTCGTGTCAGTGCTTTGCACCGTGCATGTAAAAGAACCTAAAGGAGACTCTGGAATAGGTCTCTATCTGTATCCTCCAACATCTAAAATGACCAATCAAGAGGTACTACTCATATGGTAACCAGTAACGATGATAAATAAATGCAAGACACACACACACACATACATATATGGATAAATAGAAGACAAGAACGTACCAGAGTAAAAGGTCAAGGAATTCATAGAGCTGTATCCGCCCTGGTTCATCGTACCTGTCCTGGCTGTGCTTGATTCTATGCATTAACTTCATCGGCGATATCGTCTTGTTACACATCTACAACAAGATACATTATGCATATCGAACTCAGTGTTACAACTACCAAGTCAAAATAGGAGAACATGAACAACTTGTGGAAGTCGTGATAGCGCAGTGGCAGCGCGTTCGCTTCAGGTGCGAGAGGCCCAGTGTTCGAGCCCACTGGAACCGTTACGATTGTGTCCTTAGGCAAGGCATTTAAATTCCACGTTGCATCTTCTCTCTCCCTCGTGGCAATGGATTCCATAAGGGAGTGATTAGTTGTAAGAACTTGTTTCGCAATCTAGCTAAATTAAATTTAGATGGGTATGGGGACATGCATGCTCCCCCATGAACATTTTGAATCCTAGACCGTCAATGGTGCAATCTGACGCATTTAAATTTGCATCTTCATGCATGTTCAAATACAATAGGAATGTGTCTATGTTGTGTAGAATGCATGTGATCTACCAGTTGACAATGCAACACTTCGTCATACCCCACCCCCTACATTTTGTATTGCATTTTTGGGGTTTTAGTTGGGGGTTTTCTGGTACAATCTGCAGGCCCGGGCCTTCAGTGCCTTATAGTAGCTATGTGCCTGATGATGACTGTTTATCCAATGATTATGACAAACAAAGGGCTATAGTGTTTGTTTATTATAGTGTCACCCCTATTTAAAGGGCCAGCCATTTCTGACTTATGAGACACCTCTTTTTACGAACATCAGTACTTCCCGAATCTTATGCTTGTATGCCAGACGCCAGGCTGGTAGGCAATCGGTAACCATTATTTAACTAGCTGGCGGCTCACCAACCGGCCATATCAGAACGAACCCCTGACGAGATTCGAACCTTCGACCTCCCGCTCCGTAGGCGGACGCCGTATGTATGGAAATACAGTTGCATATACGCATATATTTCTTATGTGTGAAAGGGTTAAATGATTCATAACCAACTAGATAGATTTTCACCACATTTTGGCTGTTCGATAAGCGCAGTGGTTAGCGCGCTCACTTCTCACCAATGCAACCCGGGTTCGATCCTTGGACAGGGAAGTATGGAGATGGTACTCTGGTTGCCAGATCAGACAGGTGGGTTTTCTCCGGGTACTCCGGTTTCCTCCCACACGAATGACCACATATACGCTTTCATCCTCGCCAACGAGAGTGATTACTATAAGTTGTTTGAACTTGCTTCGCAATCATTGTAAAATAAATAAAGTTTAAACTAAACCACATTTTGAAATATAGCAACATTGCATTGACTCTTTCTTCTGTGCACATAATGGCAAACTAAAACTTTCATTGCTGTACCTGCCTGACGGACATCATCGACCTAGCATCCATCATTCCTTCTGTCGATGTACATTCATGGAATACCTACCCTCTATACAGAGAGACTGCTGTCAGTAAGAGGACCACCAGTCATGGAATACCTACCCTCTATACAGAGAGACTGCCGTCAGTGAGCAGACAACCATTCATGGAATAGATACCCTCTATACAGAGAGACTGCTGTCAGTAAGAGGACTACCATTCATGGAATACCTACCCTCTATACAGAGAGACTGCTGTCAGTGAGCGGTCCACCATTCATGGAATACCCAACCTCTATACAGAGAGACTGCTGTCAGTGAGAGGACCACCATTCATGGAATACCTACCCTCTATACAGAGAGACTGCTGTCAGTGAGCGGACCACCATTCATGGAATACCCAACCTCTATACAGAGAGACTGCTGTCAGTGAGCAGACCACCATTCATGGAATACCCAACCTCTATACAGAGAGACTGCTGTCAGTAAGAGGACTACCATTCATGGAATACCTACCCTCTATACAGAGAGACTGCTGTCAGTGAGCGGTCCACCATTCATGGAATACCCAACCTCTATACAGAGAGACTGCTGTCAGTGAGAGGACCACCATTCATGGAATACCTACCCTCTATACAGAGAGACTGCTGTCAGTGAGCGGACCACCATTCATGGAATACCCAACCTCTATACAGAGAGACTGCTGTCAGTGAGCAGACCACCATTCATGGAATACCCAACCTCTATACAGATAGACTGCTGTCAGTGAGCAGACCACCATTCACGGAATACATACCCTCTATATAGATAGACTGCTGTCAGTGTAGAGGACGACCAGTCATGGAATACCTACCCTCTATACAGAGAGACTGCTGTCAGTGAGCAGACCACCATTCACGGAATACATACCCTCTATATAGATAGACTGCTGTCAGTGTAGAGGACTACCAGTCATGGAATACCTACCCTCTATACAGAGAGACTGCTGTCAGTGAGCAGACCACCATTCACGGAATACGTACCCTCTATATAGATAGACTGCTGTCAGTGTAGAGGACTACCAGTCATGGAATACCTACCCTCTATACAGAGAGACTGCTGTCAGTGAGCAGACCACCATTCACGGAATATGTACCCTCTATATAGATAGACTGCTGTCAGTGTAGAGGACTACCAGTCATGGAATACCTACCCTCTATACAGAGAGACTGCTGTCAGTGAGCGGTCCACCATTCACGGAATACCTACCCTCTATACCTTAGATACAGAATGACTGCTGTCAGTGAGCAGACCACCATTCACGGAATACGTACCCTCTATATAGATAGACTGCTGTCAGTGTAGAGGACGACCAGTCATCAAATGCTTACCTTGAGAGTTCTCATGAGGATGTGTTCACTGAGCAACATTCCCTTCATATCCCCTGCCTCATAAGCCTGATAAGCCACTCTGGCACTGTGGATGTCTTCATAACTGCATAATAATTATTAAATTCTACAGTCTCAGTGCATTTATAAAAATGTCAGAATGTGATTAGCCGCGCTTGCATATATGTGTCACATCGACATAGTATAGTATATGGTAATCATGTGCAGGACTATATCCGGGTCCTAGGTCAGAATTTTTGGGAGAAGTGAGAAAGCGTGTGATCGCTTCCTTAAATGGTGTTCTTTAATATACTTCTGCAAATTAGGGTTAAAATGCACAGTACAACCATTAAATACAACATTTGAATAGAAGGAGTGCTTTATAATGAGTCAGTGTATCTTACTAGACAAAATTTTGTTTGAAAATCGTAAAAACCAAAAAATAATTTTATTTTATTTTTTTTATTAGGGAGAAGTGGGGCCCCCAGAGGGCAAAGTCAAGGTCCCTAGGGCGACAATTTCGCCCACATCGCCCTCTAGAATGATCCCTGCTATATTGATTGTATATATAGCATTTTCCAATAATTCAAGGGCTATTACTCTAGTACTATAGTGCCAATATTGTGATCTGCAGGGAATGAATCCAGACCAGCTAGAATGCACCTTACACTGTACTAACTACTTCTAGCAGGTGTCTACTAGATTACGGTTGGTTGAGTAAATATGCCGTGCTCTTATATTTATAATATATGTAAAATGTTTGAGTGTGAAGGCAGCAGCCCCCATATCGTATATAACACAATAACATCTTAGTGTGTAAGGTTCGGAGTTCGAGTCCCGCTGGAGCCGTTACGATTGTGCCCTTAGGCAAGACATTTAAATTCCACATTGCCTCTTCTCTCTCCTTCATGGCGATGGATTCCATCAGGAATGAGGTCTCGAGAGTGATTAATATAAGTTGAAAGAACTTGTTTCGCAATCAAGCTAAAATAAATTTGTATAAACTAGTGTGTAATGTGCTGGTGCAGAGCACAGGGATTCGGCACGTTTGGGGGTACTAGTATATATATTTAAGTACAGGGATTCTACTCTGTGGGATGTCAGATATCGCATCGATCAGTAAAATGGCCCTATCTGAAACAATTTTGTACAAAGCTGTCCAAATATAACGCCTATCCCGAGTCTTTATATTGTTCTTCAAATAAAACACAACTTTAAGCTGCATGCATGTATACTTTGCAAACAATTCCCACAAACATTGACCATAACAGGTCACATTTCTGTATTAGGACACGGGTTCTGTCAGCAACAAAAAAAAATCATCGACGGGAGAGTTTTAACTGTGAATAACATTATCAATAAAATGTGTTTCCACTAACATGTAGATTTATTCGGCAAAAATGTACGTCAAAAAGAGATTTCGTAGCATTTTCAATTTGTTTTGAAAATTTCTAAAGCGGCGCAATTCGCGTTGAAACCAGCGTTGAAACGAGCGTTCTGATTGGATTATTAGAATGTAACAAGATGTTTTTTTATATATGAAGAACAATCATAATCCAATCAGAACGCTCGTTTCAACGCTCGTTTCAACGCGAATTGCGCCGCTTTCGAATTTTTCAAAACAAATTGAAAATGCTACGAAATCTCTTTTTGACGTACATTTTTGCCGAATAAACATACAGGTTAGTGGAAACACATTTTATTGATAATGTTATTCACAGTTAAAACTCTCCCGTCGAAGATTTGTTTTGTTACTGACAGAACCCGTGTCCTAGTATGGAAATGTGACCTGCTATGGCCAATGTATGTGGCAATTGTTTGCAAAGTATACATGCATGCAGCTTAAAGTTGTGTTTTATTTGAAGAACAATATAAAGACTCGGGATAGGCGTTATATTTGGACAGCTTTGTACAAAATTGTTTCAGATAGGGCCATTTTACTGATCGATGCGAAATCTGACATCCCACAGAGTAGAATCCCTGTACTTAAATATATATACTAGTACCCCCAAACGTGCCGAATCCCTGTGGTGCAGAGGTGCACAATTACTTGTGTATACTGTAGAAGTGGCTTTCTTATTTGAATCAGTTTAGACCAAACTTGCTCATAATATGAATGACCACAAGAGCTTTCCACCTTGGATAATAAGGAAGGAGGGAGCTGTTTAACTCTTTGCCTGCTGAGTAAATAAAATCACTTGCAAACAACGTAGATCTAGATCAGCTGCGGCGTAATTCTGCGTCTGATCAAGAACTATGTTGATTGCTATTCAGCCAAGTGTTTTAGTGCCACTATCCGAATAGCAATCAGCAGAGCCTGATCAGACGGCATGTGCTGTTTGCAAAAGTGATTTTATTTACTCAGCAGGCAAAGGGTTAATTGATGTAGCAAACATAGAGCAGAAAGTAGTTACTTGAGAGCACGTTGTTCGAGAAAGGCGACACATCTGCGGAGGACACACGAGTTCCAATCTGCCGTGTGCATGTTTAGGGTCTCATGGAGAGCCTTGTACAGTAATTTATAGTCCAGAACCTTAACCGTCTCCTGAAACAAAGTAAAAAGTGTTTGTAAAACTTTATATTCCATCAAGAGTTATCCAATTCAAATAGCTTAATCACCAAAATTAGTAATGGCTGCAAAAAAAAGAATCTGTTTTTATGTAGTACTTACAGTGTGGGTTATATTGGAAATATTTTGGCAAGTATTTTCATTAAGGAAAGTAGAATTTAAAGTACCAATGATTTACAGCTATGTCATACCCCTCAAAATCGGAACCCCTCAAAACCAGAACCACTCAAAACCGGAACCACTCAAAACCGGAACCACTCTAAGCTGAAATTCTCTCCAAACCAAATAAAGTTCTCGGTCCTCTATTTTTTCCCTTCTTTGTTCATTGTAAAAAAACATCTGTATACCGGAACCCCCTCTTTTCCGAACCCATTGATCAAATATGAAACAAGACTATACTAAATTAAACAAACAACTTTCAGATATGTTTTTCAGTTTTTTAATATCTGCCAAACTATAAACATGTCTCAGCCTCCTTCTAAGCACAGCAGTAGTAGTAGTAGTAGTTTATGTAGACTGCTATGATGTTGATATAGACAATCGAAAAGGCATCTTCTTTCTTCCCAGGGTGACAAGTTCTGTATCGATGTTCCGTTCTTTCGAAAGCGGTGGTCCCCCTTTAGGGCCACATATGCCACACTTGTCATCCCGCAGTAACAGAAACAGGCTCAGATATCCTCTTCAAGGGTCTTCGTCACAGGTATTCCTGGGCAGTTCCCCTCATGCCAGGCTCAAACAGGGACCGCACGAGGGATCGAGTCTGTGTCGATGAGACGAAGTCTTGAATGAGCTGTTACTGCGGGACGTGCCTAGGTCATGAAGTGCACATTGTGGAGGTCGACCTGTTTTCACAGAGTGCAAGAAGAATTCTTATTTATATTGCTCATGTGATTTTCATAAACACACTGACCCTTTCAATGAGTCCAATAGCTGTACTACAATATATTGCATACCAAATTTAGTACCAGTCTTTCAATTAGTTTGTGACAAAGAGTAATTTCAAGGTTTTCCTCAGGCTGATCTAGTGCTTGACCCTGTTACAAACTTACAAGTGTTACAAATTAGAAGGATATAACTGCAATAACCAGCTAATAATGAAAACTGAGGTTGACAAACAAGATTCAATATTCTATGTTCTGTACTGGAAAGTGCGAAAAATAAAGCGTTTGTAAATGCTACTACCCGATAGTGATTTGTTTGTTTGTTTGTACCGGTATGTTTGTTTGTTTATTTGTTTGTTTTGGGGGTTTAAATTCGGACCATCAGTTTAGGTGATATGGCGACTCTCCTGTAATTATTGGTGGAGGAAGACACTGGGTGCCCCTTCAGACAGTATTTGCAGCTACAAGCAGTAGTTCAGGCATGGATGGACCCAGGTAGAACCAATGATCTTCCATGACACACCTACCTCACTTGAAAGAATCTGTCACCCCCAGTGGGATTCAAACCTACAGCACTGTGGGACAAATAATTTGAAGTCTAGACCAAACTTCTTTTATGCTTGAATGTGGTAAATGGTTCAATTTGATCAAAATCTACCCAATAATGAACGATGTGTCCGAAACAATGTCTAGAGCTGGGAGGTGTCCGAAACAATGTCTAGAGCTGGGAGGTGTCCGAAACAATGTCTAGAGCTGGGAGGTGTCCAAAACAATGTCTAGAGCTAGGAGGTGTCCGAAACAATGTCTAGAGCTGGGAGGTGTCCGAAACAATGTCTAGAGCTGGGAGGTGTCCGAAACAATGTCTAGAGCTGGGAAGTGTCCAAAACAATGTCTAGAGCTGGGAGGTGTCCGAAACAATGTCTAGAGCTGGGAGGTGTCCGAAACAATGTCTAGAGCTGGGAGGTGTACGAAACAATGTCTAGAGCTGGGAGGTGTCCGAAACAATGTCTAGAGCTGGGAGGTGTCCGAAACAATGTCTAGAGCTGGGAGGTGTCCGAAACAATGTCTAGAGCTGGGAGGTGTCCAAAACAATGTCTAGAGCTGGGAGGTGTCCAAAACAATGTCTAGAGCTGGGAGGTGTCCAAAACAATGTCTAGAGCTGGGAGGTGTCCGAAACAATGTCTAGAGCTGGGAGGTGTCCAAAACAATGTCTAGAGCTGGGAGGTGTCCAAAACAATGTCTAGAGCTGGGAGGTGTCCAAAACAATGTCTAGAGCTGGGAGGTGTCCGAAACAATGTCTAGAGCTGGGAGGTGTCCAAAACAATGTCTAGAGCTGGGAGGTGTCCGAAACAATGTCTAGAGCTGGGAGGTGTCCGAAACAATGTCTAGAGCTGGGAGGTGTCCGAAACAATGTCTAGAGCTGGGAGGGGTAGTCATTTCGTGCATGGACACCCAAAATATATTACCCGCAGGGTACCTTGGTACTCGTAGTCATTACTTCCCTTATAATAAATGTATATACTTAACATCTCAGTTGTCTTTCCTCCTTACCTCGACCTCCGTCATGGCTGCCAGTAATCATTATGGCAAAAGCCAAGTGTAGAACTACTTCACATTGATCCCAACCACCAGAAAACCAAATGCAATATATGCAGCAAAGAACTGAGCCAACGTGGAGGCAGTACTTCAACAATGAAAAACATCTTGAGTTTAAACATCCTTTTAGACTTTGACTGGCACGTAGCCTGGATGCCAGTCTGTCAATTTTTCACTTTTTAACTTCTGGCAAAATGACAGCCTGGGGAAACTGGATTTCCGATCATAGCGCCATCTACTTACACCCTCATAAAAGAGGGTGTAGGTTTGAAGAGCGACAACTCTTCTCGACAAGATAATATCGCCAAATTTAGAAACGGAATTCTATCGGAAATCGGCAAACAGGCACGATTATACACGATCATTTCCGAATATACACGAATGCTCCCGTAGACTCATTTACATTGCAAACATAATTATAATGTCCCGTTTCTGTGTTATATCGATGAGATGGCGGATTTTATATATTACGTTTAAATGGTAGTGGGTCGATTCGGCGTAATTGAACTAAGGACGACTTAAATATTGAGTAAATATGTCAAATCAGACGCACATTGTACTTTTTAAAACTATTTATCGTTCCGTTGACCAGTAAACAATGGCGGCCAATTATAAAGTTTTATCAACATTGCAGTGCCTCGCTTTCGATTCAAGTACGTCATTAATTAAGTCACGTGCTAATAGGCGTATTAATAGGATTAATAATTTTAGGGGAAATCCCGCCAGTTTCCCCAGGCGTTGATATGATCAGAAACTCAATACGGCCCAATTAATAGTCTCGGTGTAAAAATATATTTAATTGACTCACCAGGCAAAATATATTGAGGCAAAATATATTGATGCAACATTTTCAGGACCTGAGATTTTATTCAATTACAGGTCACCATCAAATGCATATGTTCTGTTTGCACTAAAATATACTATAATGGCGAGCAGGTAATGATTTTGTACCCGGGTAGCAGACCCGGTACCTGAGCACTCATCCCAGCTCTAAAACTGTTGGGATGGACCAGTTAAAATGGAGCACATACCAACAAAAGTTATGCATGTGTTAATGATGATGTAGAGTTTAAACTTTATTTATTTAACGATTGCGACACACAAGCTTTAACGACTTATATTAATCACTCTCATTGGCGCTGATGAAAGCGTAAATGTGGTCATTCGTATGGGAGGAAACCGGAATACCCGGAGAAAACCCATCTGTACGATCTGGCTACCACCGTACCATCTCACATACTTCCCAGTCCGAGGATCGAACCCGGGTCGCATTGGTGAGAAGTTAGCACGCTAACTACTGCGCTAATGGGACTGATGTAGAGTATAAGTGTGGATGAATGTAAACCTGCAGGGAGAGCCCATTGTCCTCTGTATATATCTCATCTGTCAGGTTGCTCTTGAACAAGCCCACAGGAAACTGAAATAACAAGGAAAAACGACGATTAAAACAGGTCAGTAGTCAAGTGGTTAACACGTTGGACTGCGAAATCCATGGGTCACAGGTTAGATTCCCTGTCTGACCCTAATAACATTATTTCACGTCAGATGGGACTTTAAACCGCGGTCTCGCGTCAATGTTTTACATTATCATTGCCTATCGTCCAAAATGTAAAATTACTAATCTCTTCAATCTCTTCAGGAGGCATCGCTCATATGGGCGACCGGTAGCGACGATAAAACGTAAACACACACACAACCTCGTCTAATACTCATACACATACAAACATCACAATGTTATGTGTATAAACATGACAGGCTGTGGGAGATAACTCTGCCAAGCTTGTTGATATCATGTAATGTAAAATGAAATCATGTAAGGGAGACAATTAATAAGAAACATATGTATAATTTTTTATACGATATTTAGGTTATTACGTATTTTGATATGAATTTGAACATTTAATATCCATTTATCAGGAATAAATCACAATTACTGAATTAGATACAAGAAAACAATTGAAATATTACCACAAAACATCAAACATCTGTTATCTGTCAAATTTGACATGCAGATACATTCATGCATTTTTCTCTCAGGAACTAGTTATGATACAACTTTTTCTGGTTTGATACAGGCTTGTGACCGTATCAAACAAACAAACGTAATATCAGACTGGAAAACAGTCAGTATTGTGGTAGGCAAATAACGGCAAGAAAATATGCTAAAATTCATATCTGTAAGTAACAATGTCACATCAACAGCGTAGATAAATTTAGAGATTTAAGAAAAAAATATCTCAAATGCTACTATTACACGTGGCCTATCGAACAAAGCTGTATTACCTTACTTACAGAGACGAATAGAAAACTGTTCATAACCTATCCAAATTTATATATTACGCAAATTTAGCAAGAAATTAACAATTTATAGACACCACAACCATCTATTCTCTTCTGAAAATGTATCCATGCCTTTCCATTGTACTTTGTTTATGTACTATTTGCTTTAAATATGTTATTATATTTAATACAATAAATATATTGAATTGAAAAAAATATATATATAACAAGTAGCTGTATCAGCTTAGGGAATAAATCTTTAATTAATATTACCCAGAACGCCTTTCATATATAAATGTCATACCACTGCAGAGTTAATAAACCGTACAACAACACTTTTACATTGATCAAAGATCATGTTTCTATAAGCTTTATATAGTGCCTTAACAATACCCTGAATTATTTACACTTAGCAAAGTTGACAAATTGTTCAATAAATGAATACAACCACATTTAGATGATAACAATATAAGTCTATTTGAATAATCATTCATGAAATGTACCAATTCAGAAAACAAATTTATTTTCCGTACTATGTCAATATTCATAAATATAGATGTTATAATCTATAGACCCTTAGATCGATTAAGTACAATGAATGATGAATAAACAAACTTTGCATCTCCACTCACACTGACGTAAGGCTTTTGAAAAATAAATGAAAGAAAATTGCATAAACACAGAAGTAGCTCAACATTGATAAGATAACACATTTGAAGTCACAAATTGATATTGGTTTGCAACTACAGTCTACATCCGTGATGTCAAAGTCGTTTATGTCGAATTCTCCGGTTATCTTGAAGTCGGATCATAGTCCTGTCTCAGACACTATCATGTTACATATAACTGGCTCCGTTTATATCGAATTTTGTTAAGTCAAATTTCGGTTATGTCGAAGTATTTTGTTCGGGCCGACGGAATTCGACATAGCGGATGTAGACTGTATTTTAAATTCTGGACTGTGGCAAGCAGTGATTTGCCATGATCCAGTTTATAATGTATCTGGATTGTTCTTAATTCCACAACCATCTAACTGGGCAAGCAGAGATTTGCCATGATCCAGTTCATAATGTATCTGGATTGTTCTTAATTCCACAGCCTTCTAACTGGTTTTTGGGGTAGTTTTCAGATACCAAATGTTGTCAAAATCCGACCGGTGGTTTGTGAGAAGATGTTTGAAGAATTTGTGTTATTTTTACTTTTATTCGCGACAACCTCCATTTTAACAAATCTGAAAAGGCTTCACCCATGGATCATATCTGTGAAATTTGGCTACTATTAGCCAAGCGGTTTGGGTGAAGAAGAAATTTGAAATCTATAATAAAAGAACAATCTTTTGGCCTCTCAGCGGCCATCTTGGACGACAAAATCATTCTATGTTGACAACAATTGCATCAGAGCAATCGCATTGTCGATACATTCAATTTGATATAATTATGACATACCATTTTCGCTCAAAATAGAATTTGACCCCCATTTGATATTCCAGGCCACACCCAATTTTGCTTTGACGACAGGGTCACCATTTGAATAACTTTGAAAGAGCAATGTACACCGAACCATTCCTACCATTCGTCAAAACTGTTTGTGAGAAGAATTTTTAAGAATTTGAACTAATTTTAGATGGTGGCCATCTTGGATTACGTAACAATGTGATTTTAACAATTTTGTAACCCCCCACCAACCCAACTATCATGACCATAAATGGTGGATATAGACCCAATGGTTACTGAGGAGAAGATGTTTAAAAATGTTCCTGGACGACGGCCAGACACATTGAGGTAACAAGGAGAAGATGTTTGAAAATGTTCATGGACAACGGCCAGACACATTGAGGTAACAAGGAGAAGATGTTTGAAAATGTTCATGGACGACGACCAGACACATTGAGGTAACAAGGAGAAGATGTTTGAAAATGTTCATGGACGACGGCCAGACACATTGAGGTAACAAGGAGAAGATGTTTGAAAATGTTCATGGACGACGACCAGACATATTGAGGTAACAAGGAGAAGATGTTTGAAAATGTTCATGGACGACGACAAGACACATTGAGGTAACAAGGAGAATATGTTTGAAAATGTTCATGGACGATGACCAGACACATTGAGGTAACAAGGAGAATATGTTTGAAAATGTTCATGGACGACGACCAGACACATTGCGGTAACAATACCTCACATGAGCTTCAGGTGAGCTAGGAGAGAAGGTTGTAGAACTTAGCCGACGAGATTGTTAGATGGTCATTCCAATGATGTTTCTTCCTAAATGTATCATCCTATATTACATACAGACGTCATGTACACACATACAGACGTCATGTACACACATACATACGTCATGTACACACATACATACGTCATGTACACACATACAGACGTCATGTACACACATACATACGTCATGTACACACATACATACGTCATGTACACACATACATACGTCATGTACACACATACATACGTCATGTACACACATACATACGTCATGTACACACATACATACGTCATGTACACACATACATACGTCATGTACACACATACATACGTCATGTACACACATACAGACGTCATGTACACACATACAGACGTCATGTACACACATACAGACGTCATGTACACACATACATACGTCATGTACACACATACAGGTGTCATGTACACACATACATACGTCATGTACACACATACATACGTCATGTACACACATACAGACGTCATGTACACACATACAGACGTCATGTACACACATACATACATCATGTACACACATACAGACGTCATGTACACACATACAGACGTCATGTACACACATACAGACGTCATGTACACACATACAGACGTCATGTACACACATACAGACGTCATGTACACACATACAGACGTCATGTACACACATACAGACGTCATGTACACACATACAGACGTCATGTACACACATACAGACGTCATGTACACACATACAGACGTCATGTACACACATACAGACGTCATGTACACACATACAGACGTCATGTACACACATACAGACGTCATGTACACACATACAGACGTCATGTACACACATACAGACGTCATGTACACACATACAGACGTCATTCATGTACACACATACAGACGTCATGTACACACATACAGACGTCATGTACACACATACAGACGTCATGTACACACATACAGACGTCATGTACACACATACAGACGTCATGTACACACATACAGACGTCATGTACACACATACATACGTCATGTACACACATACATACGTCATGTACACACATACAGACGTCATGTACACACATACAGACGTCATGTACACACATACAGACGTCATGTACACACATACAGACGTCATGTACACACATACAGACGCATGACAAACAGGGGACAGTATCGCAGCTAGAACGCGCATGTTACGTCATAGAAACACCCTACTTAACCCAATGCATTAAATTGCCTTTATTACTGTTAACCCATTTAATTCTGGATATATTTAAAGGCTTTTGCAAAGAACATAGATCCAGATCAGCCGCAGCATGACGCTGCGTGCTGATCAGGATCTATGTTGTTTGCTACATAGCCAAGTGTCTTAGCAAGATCATCTGAATAGCAAACAGCATAGAGCCTGATCAGACGGAACATTCTGTGGTGGTTGATCTGGCTCTATGTTCTTTGCAAATACTGTTTGAACGGTATCCCGAATGAAATGGGTTAATGCAACAATACATGAAATCAATTAAAACAACTGAAACTTGCATTCAGATACAAGATAATCAATTTTTATGAATCGTTGAATCAACTGTTCACAGTGCTCCGGCTTTCTCCCACACGAATGGCCACAGTTACGCTTTCATTCGCGCCAACGAGAGTGATTAATATAAATTGTTAAAACTTGCTTCGCAATCGTTGCAAAATAAATAAAGTATATATAAAAAAATGTTCACAGAAAAGACAAGTTGTTGTATCAGATTGCACAGTGTGCAGAAAGACAATTTGTTGTATCAGATTGCACAGGGTGCAATAATGAAATGCCTCTAGAATTTGAATAAAATCTCCTATGAACTCATAAGTTCAGCCAAATCTTAAAATCATTTCGCATTTATTTAAAGCATATTAAATCCCTCCGATCAGATTTACAACTAAACTCTCTAACATAAAGACAAACAATAGAGACTCAATAGGTGCATGCATACAAGTAGGTTTCCTTATGTGTGAAAGAGTGAATGCGCAGATTAAAGTTTATGCACAGAGATTCAAGTTTAATCTTTTCCTTTTCATTATTTCAGTTAGGGTGTTAAAACGTTTGAAACAGTTTCGGTAACATAAAGATATATAAGACAGTGTTGGAAATAGAATACTTAGCATAAGAAGACCGGTTTGACAAAGATATGGCACTGACACCTAATTATAATACTGGTATATACGAACATCATATTAGTCATTATAAATTGCCTTGATGGTGTAATGGATAGTGTCCGCCCTGCAGTCTGCAGGAGTTGTGTGGTCGAGCCCCACCAGACCCAATGGTGCTGTTCCTATGCCAGACGCTTTAATACATAACCCATACTGCCTCTTCTCTCTCCTCCATGGCGATGGATTCCATCAGGAAATAGAACTATGCCAGAGAGATGGAAGCTTTACTCATGGACACAAATACCATGGACGAGCAGCCTATTCCTGATAGTATGAGATACAAGATGTCCAATAGAACATAGGTACTAGTGAGTTATGGAGCAGACATAAACCTGTTACAGAGCAGACATAAACCTGTTACAGAGCCGACATAAACTGTTACAGAGCAGACATAAAACTGTTACAGAGCAGACATAAACCTGTTACAGAGCAGACATAAAACTGTTACAGAGCAGACATAAAACTGTTACAGAGCAGACATAAACCTGTTATGGGGCAGACATAAACCTGTTACAGAGCAGACATAAACATGTAACAGAGCAGACATAAACATGTAACAGAGCAGACATAAACCTGTAACAGAGCAGACATAAACCTGTTATGGGGCAGACATAAACCTGTTATGGGGCAGACATAAACCTGTTACAGAGCAGACATAAACCTGTTATGGGGCAGACATAAACCTGTTACAGAGCAGACATAAACCTGTTACAGAGCAGACATAAACCTGTTATGGGGCAGATATAAACCTGTTACAGAGCAGACATAAACCTGTTACAGAGCAGACATAAACCTGTTACAGAGCAGACATAAACCTGTTATGGGGCAGACATAAACCTGTTACAGAGCAGACATAAACATGTAACAGAGCAGACATAAACATGTAACAGAGCAGACATAAACCTGTAACAGAGCAGACATAAACCTGTTATGGGGCAGACATAAACCTGTTATGGGGCAGACATAAACCTGTTACAGAGCAGACATAAACCTGTTACAGAGCAGACATAAACCTGTTATGGGGCAGACATAAACCTGTTACAGAGCAGACATAAACCTGTTATGGGGCAGACATAAACCTGTTATGGGGCAGACATAAACCTGTTATGGGGCAGACATAAACCTGTTACAGAGCAGACATAAACCTGTTACAGAGCAGACATAAACCTGTAACAGAGCAGACATAAACCTGTAATGGAGTAGACATCAGTGCTATATACATCATCACGCTGTGACGTTTTCCGTGTTCTACAAGACTTGGGCTGTTCACAAACTGTCCCAGTTTCCGTGTTCTACCAGACTTGGGCCGTTCACAAACTGTCCCAGTTTCCGTGTTCTACCAGACTTGGGCCGTTCACAAACGGTCCCAGTTTCAAACGTGTAATTGTACTCAAACTGACAACGAGCAGCAGAGAAACCTCCCTACCAGACATTCCACCCATCAACATGAGAATCGCCCGGGATGCCGCCTTCCCATATTAACCCTTTCCTTCATAGAGATTTAGGTTAATATACTATTATATCTCCATACAAACGACAGCCATTTAGCTATCATGCAGTGGATATGTAGTCGCCATATCTATCCCACCTCCATAGATATTACTGGGACTACATAGAGATTTAGGTTAATATACTATTATATCTCCATACAAACGACAGCCATTTAGCTATCATGCAGTGGATAAGTAGTCGCCATATCTATCCCACTTCCATAGATATTACTGGGACTACATGAGATTCTGGCCACTATTATGAACATTAGTTTGGCTACTACATTGTCAATGTATGTCGTATTGGTAATGGCATCAAGAGGTGCTTCTATGAGGGAAAGGGTTAATGTATGTCATATTGGTAATGGCGTCAAGAGGTGCTTCTATGAGGGAAAGGGTTAATGTATGTCGTATTGGTAATGGCGTCAAGAGGTGCTTCTATGAGGGAAAGGGTTAATGTATGTCATATTGGTAATGGCGTCAAGAGGTGCTTCTATGAGGGAAAGGGTTAATGTATGTCGTATTGGTAATGGCGTCAAGAGGTGCTTCTATGAGGAAAAGGGTTAAGTAAAGTCAATTGTTACGATGGCTTTTTCTTATTGGGCTTGAAACTGACTATGTAAATTAACGAGTGACTGAATACCTCGCCCAATGTACGCAAACACTCTGCATGTGCATTGAACCGTAACGTTGTACAGAGAAATCAAACCAGACCGGTTTTTGACAACACACATTTGGATTGCTGAAGTATTGGGAAAGGCCGACATGTACATAAAATGTGATAGATGAAGATTGTAATTAAATAAATCACAGCATTTCTATATGTTTAGCGTGTTATTTTAATTTTGTTTGTTTTGTAACTGGCGAAACCTCATGCATTACTTTGCACGGTCACGTGCCAGTCAAGTGAAAATGCCGGAAAACACATTAAATATTCTGTTACATAAATTTCATTTGTTGTCCGAAACATGTTGAAATCACAATAAATGAAATTGAACTTTTATTTTAAAGATGTTATGGAAGATCGATCACTTTACATTATGTCAACGAGTAGTGATTTTGGTACTCGAGTACTCGGAAAGGTATTCGATCGAGTACTCGAGTACTCGGTTACCGTTACCGTGGATTATGCTTCTTGTCTCGTCAATCAGATTGATCCTGCTTTTAATCAATTCATTGCTTCGATGTGTTGTCAAGTCTTTCAAAGTACTTCCATACCACAGATTTAGGTGGAGGCATTCTCACAATTCACTTATATTACTATACTACTATTATATTCTAAAGATCTCTTCACAGTTTAACAGCGTTAACGTTAATGGCAAAAGTTACGATATTTATTATTTAACAACTATGTCGGTATTGCCCTGCTATGGGTAGCTGCTTAAAGTTCTAAATTGAGTAATCAAGTAAGTGTCAATTATAACATCAAAACAAGTTCCGACCACCAGACAAAAGATGTCATTCACACGACAGACAATCGGACGACCCGCCTCAGTAGTGACGACAATGATAAAATAATTTGCATCAAACTTACGCTTACCAATTAAATTGAATCAACACCTTAATTATTCGGTCACTGTGGCCGGCTCTGTGTGATATACAGGTATTGTTAATCACCATGACACGCTGTATATTGCATTGTTTGGTACAGCGGAAGTTTTGCTAATCCCACTGATCACGATTTGTTCACATGCAACTCCGTATTTGCGCAAAATAAAGATTTGATTTTATTTTTTTAACTGAGTACTCGATTATCTGAAAAGTATTCGATACTCGGACGTTCGATCGAGTACTCGAGTACTCTTTGACATCCCTACTTTACATAGTAATATTATTTCATGCTATAAAAGACATTGGCTACAAGTTATTCACCGACAAACCGGTATGGCCACGATAAATCCAAGCAAGGATCACAAGCTTGCAGACATGAGACATTGAGATAGGAAATGTGTCCATTCAAAGTTGTGGAAGAAAATCATTTAAAATGTTGCATTTAGAGTTATCAAATTCTCAAAACTGAAAGTATGATTTCATATAACGGTCAGCCATGCTCCTGAATTGAGGTTTGTTTATCATTGGAGTCGATACTAAATGCGTGATACAGTCGTTTAGAGATCATGCATTTAAATTTGATTGGTCTAAAAATAAATATTCATACAGTCAAACCTGTGTTAGTGGTCACCTATTAAACAGCCAACCTGCATTAAGCAGCCAGTTTCCAGATTCCCAATATGTTGATTTGCTATAAATTTGACCTCTATTAAGCCACTATTTGTGATTCCCTTAGCTGGCTGCTTAAGGCAGGTTTGACTGTAGTCAAAAATGCGAGTTAAAACGGTAAATCTGTACCATAAAGCTTGTTATTCAGGATACACGAGTTGTATTACACAAGGATGTTGAATCTAATTCCATTATTTTGCTATGTCAACAAACGTCGTATATAATGTTTGTTTACTAGTTGAAATACTTAGTTTTTAAGGCAATTGTCAATTACGCCATATAAAAGAAAAATACATTCTGTAGAAATTTGCCTTTTCACCGATGTAATGTCACTTTAACCTTTGAAAAGAATATTGCTAGATCTATTTACTTAAACAATACAAATTGTAGTGAATCATAACACTACAAGAAATTATGCAATAAAAATGCATGCCCATATCAATTACTGCAAAACACAAGCATAAAAGTATAAACATATTCCCTTAACCCATTTGATTCTGGATACAGTTCAAACAGTATTTGCAAAGAACATAGAGCCAGATCAGCCACTACAGAACGTGCCGTCTGATCAGGCTCTATGCTGTTTGCATTTCAGATGATCTTGCTAAGACACTTGGTTATGTAGAAAACAACATAGATCTTGATCAGCACACAGTGTCATGCTGCAGCTGATCTGGATCTATGTTGTTTGCAAAAGCCTTTAAATTAGGGATGGCAACGAATAGCGATTTCACTATCCGAATATTCGGTCAGCAAGTTATCCGAATATTCGAATATTCGTTGTGCTTCTATTAAAAACTCAAAATCACTCAAACTCTTATAAGAAATGCCAAATTAAGCTACTTTTAAATTACTAAACGTCATCTTCTTCCAGTAAGGCCATGCAAATATGACGACGATTCATTCAGTTATTGTTATCGGCCACTGTACATTTATGGGCGTTTTCACAAATGAAGCCGATGTCACTTGAACTGCTTTCCGTTGAAGTGTGTTTGTTTTTCAAATAATTATTCAGATTGATCTTGTACCCGAATCTGTTAAATCCAATTTGCACCTAGCAGTTTTCTTATTCCCTGCGCGATTGTAGTCTTTCCAAACGTATGACTGAGTGGGCGGTATTTTTTTGAGGACAACATGTGTGTTTTACGTTTATTTATCGTCGCTACCAGTTGCCCATATGAGCGACGCCTCCTGAAGATATTAGTCATTTTAGATTTTGGAAGATAGTGCAGTGATACAGACAGAGACTGTGACATCATGACTAAATATGATTCCCTTTATAAGCCATTATTTGTATATAGGCGACACTCAAAGCAGCAGTATTCAATATCTATATCTATGAAGACTGCCGACTGTCAAATCACTAGTATGACAACATATATTTTCGTTAAATACGGGCAAAATGATGTTTGTACATAAACCTGGAATCTTCAACACTTATTGGAATGGATTCGTCATCTCTGACGTTTTCATCTGTCGTTTTCTGTATATTCCAGTTCAAAATTATATGGCAACAAGCCCGAATAAATACTCTTAGCATTGTACACAAATTTAACGTTTTTGTGAATAAAAACGTGATTTTAATGTGATTTCGCTGAATATGACAGAGAATTCATATTGCGAGCATATAATAAAAAAATTATGGAAACCGTAACAAAAATGGCAGCCACCTATATCGCCGTCGTATAACTCAGTAATTTTAAATTGCTGTACAAGATTCGGTTTTGGTTAAAATTATTATGCAAACATTTCTGTACAAGATGTATAATAAACATGCTTAATCGATTGCAGGCCATGAAAATGCTGTAGCCATTTTCCCATAGTACACTGAAGGATTGACCTTTCAAGCCTCTATCCTGGGTTTGCACTCTCAATTTGTCAACAAATGCGCATTTATTTTAAAAGCTCCATTGACCTTTGACTTCTAAGTATGACCTTGACCTTTAAACTACTTGCCTGGGTCTTATATGTGACACTGTTGTAGTGGAAATTGGCAAAGTTCTTTCAAGTATTGCGACCTTGAACTTTATCTTTCAACACAGTTCCCGAAAACAACACATCGGCTAGTCATGGTGCTTGCTTGTGTTTTAAATGATTTCAAAATCCAATCATGGCCAGTCAAGAACCCCTTTCACCATGCACTATAATAATAAATATATATTTTAGAAATTCACAAAGTTCAATCGAGTCCAGTGACCTTGACCCTTGACAAACCTTTTGACAGGCAGGTAGGTAAAAATGATCTTGTAGAGACATTGAATAGGAGCCTAGGAGGGTTCAGAAATATGCCCACTCAGGACATTTTGAAATCTAGAATGTCATTTGCGACATCTGAAGTCTGCCGTGTGTGATTTCAATAATTTATTATCATGAATTAAAATAATATATTTGTTTCCTATCAGTTTTTATACCAAGATTCAAAGATTTGGTGATTTTTGAATGTGCATTGTCCTGTATGGAAGTACATCAGTAAAAGATCAATTATGCATGTATAAATCAGTTAGTATGTATTCCATATACTGAGTGGGTCTAGAGACCACTAATCCGCTCACCTGAAGCATAATCCTCATGTTCAATGATAATCTGTCGAGCTGATGTAATATATCAACTGGTGAAAATCAACAAAGACATGGATGGGAAAAAGATACATAATGATTTATGTAATTTTTGGTCAGGCTACCCCTATTGGACTGAAGCAAATCACCTAATGCATGTCTGTTTGGTAAAATTCTATCCAGCGGTTATTTTTACCCAACCACATAATATTACAATGAGAGACATCTCTAATTTTCTATTACCTCCCTTGGCATATAAAGTCTGATTTATCCCAAAATATAAATAGGTCCTCTTAGTTAGAATCCTTTGTTTTACTGTTGTTCCCTAACGAGATGTTGCGTATGATAAATGTGATTTTATCAAAATCGTGTTAATTAACTGATAACATTGTCTTACAATTAAGTACACATTGATAATACTGTAGGAGATCTGTCGCGATATAGTAATTTAATAATCATAAGAAGCGATAATGGAATAAAATTACTAGCATGTTGTGCAAAGGAAACAACGATAAAAACAGAAAAACACTTAATAGGACCTATCTACTTTTAGGGAGTATTCAAGGGCAGTAACTCAGCAATGTTTCTCATTAGCCCATCTGAAACCAAGCTCAGCATGGTCAGCTAGAAACAATCCGACCAAACACATCATAGAAACTGAATAGAACATTCAACATTTTGATACTCGTCAATAATTTAGGAAATATGAAACTAGTATAATCTCCTTTACTCTAGCATAAACAATAGTTGATAGGTGAACAAGAACTGATAGCTTAACCTATTAGCCCGGTATTTAATGTGACTACTAATGCATTGCAATGGTCGCATGCCAAAACCCCGGATCATATTACAGTTCATTCAGTGGTTTTATCAGTGAAATCGGATAAAGAATATTTACAGATTGCTGTGCATGATCTTACAAAAGGAACAACAAGCAAAACGTGTGCCACAAATATGCCAGTCAGAATAACTAATAAATTTATAAAAGAGCACAACAAGGGACATAACTCTGCAGCATATCGTCCAATGAGTCACTGAAAGAGGAATTATCTGATCAAGTTTGTGGGTTCTATAATAGTTAATTAACGAGAAAAATAATATTGAGCTTATATGGGGGGAAGCTTGAGCAGGCTGAGGCTTGTACCGCCATAGATAATATGTACGAGGCATGCATAGACAAAATATACACGAAATAGACGAGACATGCATAGACAAAATATACACGAAATAGACGAGACATGCATAGACAAAATATACACGAAATAGACGAGACATGCATAGACAAAATATACACGAAATAGACGAGACATGCATAGACAAAATATACACACAAAATAGACGAGACATGCATAGACAAAATATACACGAAATAGACGAGACATGCATAGACAAAATATACACGAAATAGTCGAGACATGCATAGACAAAATATACACGAAATACACGAGACATGCATAGACAAAATAGACACGAAATAGAACATAAAGTTGATAAAATACACAATATCACCACTATGGACTGCTTCACGCATTGGATTGATCACAACTTACAGACGCTCTATGAAATAATACAGTTTATCAAGTGCTTTAAGTCTCAAAATTACATACATCATGGTCATGTACCATATTCGTGATTTCTTGCAAATAATATTAACATCTACAAGACAAGCACAATCATTGCCATTCTTGTTAGTATCTATCCATCCTCCTTAGATGTCAAACCCATCGCGCGATTTAGTCATAGTCTTCCTATAATGTCTAGTTCAGTAATTGATTTTGGTTTTCCCCGTTGCTAGGCAGTGTCTATTATATATATTATATTTGTTGGAACCTCTGGGTCTATTGATTTTGGTTTTCCCCGTTGCTAGGCAGTGTCTATTATATATATTATATTTGTTGGAACCTCTGGGTCTATTTATGAAGGTGGAACCATCATTGCACTTTCATAACTATATAACAGGCCATAAGTTCTCAAACCAATAAATCAATGACAAAGCATATAAAGCACTTCTCATGTAAACTAAGTCATAAAGCACTTATCATGTAAACTAAGTCATAAAGCACTTATGATGTAAACTAAGTCATAAAGCTCTTCTCATATAAACTAAGTCATAAAGCACTTATCATGTAAACTAAGTCATAAAGCACTTATCATGTAAACTAAGTCATAAAGCACTTCTCATGTAAACTAAGTCATAAAGCACTTATCATGTAAACTAAGTGTTTAAATTGAATATTCTAAACACATTTTATCCTCTCCCAGCAACAATGTTACCAGCCACAAATACAAATATACTAATAGAACTAATAGAAAATAGACATTAACCAACGTGATCCAGCTGTCAGGAAGAAGCACAACGCGTGTGGATATGGAAGCGACATACGACGCGTTGATGTCTAACTGCATGCTCGGTTCATATGCTGCTTCGGGATTACCAACAGAGTAGGACAGTGGCCTTAACAAGGACCAGTTTAATGAAAGAAGCCGTAGCCTTAACAAGGACCAGTTTAATGAAAGAAGGCGTGGCCTTAACAAGGACCAGTTTAATGAAAGAAGCCATAGCCTTAACAAGGACCAGTTTAATGAAAGAAGGCGTGGTTTTAACAAGGACCAGTTTAATGAAAGAAGCCGTGGCCGTAACAAGGACCAGTTTAATGAAAGAAGGCGTGGCCTTAACAAGGACCAGTTTAATGAAAGAAGCCGTAGCCTTAACAAGGACCAGTTTAATGAAAGAAGCCGTAGCCTTAACAAGGACCAGTTTAATGAAAGAAGCCGTGGCCTTAACAAGGACCAGTTTAATGAAAGAAGCCATAGCCTTAACAAGGACCAGTTTAATGAAAGAAGCCGTGGCCTTAACAAGGACCAGTTTAATGAAAGAAGCTGCCAGAATCTCAGGACACGTCACCATAGGAAGGAAGAAGAAACCTTCTGAAGATGTCACCAGAACTGACGTAGGATGATAAGCTACTAAAACTTAGAAATATTTACCTGGAAAACAGTGCAACATAGAACCAGGCACGCACGAAGATGGTATGCATGGAATGAATAACAGAATGCCATCTAGCAAATCTATTGTCCCACAAAACCGGCACTTTACACTTGATAGAGGTCTATGCCCGGATGCTTTAGTATGAAGAGGTCTATGTCCGGATGCTTTAGTATGAAGAGGTCTATGCCCGGATGCTTTAGTATGAAGAGGTCTATGCCCGGATGCTTTAGTATGAAGAGGTAGGTCTATGCCAGGATGCTTTAGTATGAAGAGGTCTATGCCCGGATGCTTTAGTATGAAGAGGTAGGTCTATGCCCGGATGCTTTAGTATGAAGAGGTCTATGTCCGGATGCTTTAGTATGAAGAGGTCTATGCCAGGATGCTTTAGTATGAAGAGGTCTATGTCCGGATGCTTTAGTATGAAGAGGTCTAGGTCCGGATGCTTTAGTATGAAGAGGTTTATGCCAGGATGCTTTAGTATGAAGAGGTCTATGCCAGGATGCTTTAGTATGAAGAGGTCTATGCCTGGATGCTTTAGTATGAAGAGGTCTATGTCCGGATGCTTTAGTATGAAGAGTTCTATGCCTGGATGCTTTAGTATGAAGAGGTCTATGCCCGGATGCTTTAGTATGAAGAGGTCTATGCCTGGATGCTTTAGTATGAAGAGGTCTATGCCCTGATGCTTTAGTATGAAGAGGTTTATGCCTGGATGCTTTAGTATGAAGAGGTTTATGCCCTGATGTATGAATAACAACCTAGCAGTAGTATTTTATAATACTAGTTTATACAAATTTATTTTAGCTTGATTGCGAATCAAGTTCTTACAACTTATATTAATCACTCAAGAGACCTCATTCCTGATGGAATCCATCGCCACGAGGGAGAGAAGAGGCAACATGGAATTTAAATGCCTTACCTAAGGGCACAATTGTAACGGCTCCAGTGAGGCTCGAACTCCGGGGATTTCACATCTGAAGCGAACGTGCTACCACTGAGCTATCACGACTTCCACATTTTATAATACTCATCAACTTTTTAAATACAAAATTGAGACAATGCCAGTCTTATGCCAAGCTTCATCACGAAATGCCCTGTAGTGTAGAATGGCTGATTCAACTTTGTACAGACCACAGGAACTTGAAATTTTATCCATAAGCCACCAACGGTCTCGTACCTCTATCCTAGGACACCCCCCTCTATTAAAAATACAAAAAATATTTAATAGAGGGGGGTGTCCTAGGATAGAGGTACGAGACCGTTGGTGGCTTATGGATAAAATTTCAAGTTCCTGTGTACAGACAGATGCTGGACATCTGATCAATATAACTAACTCATGTATAGGCTATAGCTACCTACAGTACCTCACTCTCCAGTCAATGGCTTCATGTTTACCCAGAAAATATAAACAAACATAATAAAACTGCAATCAATCATTCAGCACTTGAATATCTACTGGATATCTGAAAGTTGATGGGTCAGGTGACTTATTGATCTGAAATAATCTAACTTGGTAAACAGCAAGCTGCCTGTAAACTTTCTAAATAACAACATTCTTCATTTTGTCTGATCAGTTTTGCTAACTAGCAGATCATTATTGAACTGGATTGTGAGGGGGGGATATGTATGGAGGGTGAGAGGAGGCATGTGTATGGGGGGTGAGAGGGGGTATATGTATGGGGGTGAGAGGGGGTATATGTATGAAGGGTGAGAGGGGGCATGTGTATGGGGGTGCGAGGGGGTATATGTATGGAGGGTTGAGAGGGCATGTGTATGAAGGGTGAGGGAGGTATATGTATGAAGGGTGAGAGGGGCATGTGTATGGTGGTGAGAGGGGGTATATGTATGGGGGTGAGAGGGGGCATGTGTATGGTGGTGCGAGGGGTATATGTATGGGGGTGAGAGGGTATATGTATGGAGGGTGAGAGGGGGTATGTGTATGGAGGTGAGAGGGGGTATATGTATGGGGGTGAGAGGGGGTATGTGTATGGATGGTGAGAGGGAGCATGTATGGAGGTGAGTGGGGCTATGTATGGAGGGTGAGCAATGTATGGAGTGTTAGAGGGGGCATATGTATTAGGGTGAGAGGGGGTATATGCATGGAGGGTGAGAGGAGCATGTGTATGGAAGGTGAGAGGGGCATGTGTATGGAAGGTGAGAGGGAGCATGTGTATGGAGGGTGAGAGGGAGCATATGTATGGACGGTGAGAGGGAGCTATGCATGGAGGGTGAGAGGGGGCATGTGTATGGAGGGTGAGAGGGGGCATGTGTATGGAATGTGAGAGGGAGCATGTGTATGGAGGGTGAGAGGGAACATACGTATGGATGGTGGAGGGAGCATATGTATGGAGGGTGAGAGGGGCATATATATGGGGGGTGAGAGGGAGCATATATATGGAGGGTGAGAGGGAGCATATGTATGAAAGGTGAGAGGGAGCATATGTATGGTGGTGAGAGGGCGCATATGCATGGAGGTAGGGATATGTATGGAGGTTGAGGGGAATATGTATGGAGGGTGAGAAGGGGCTTGTATGGAGGGTGAGAGGGAATATGTATGGAGGTTGAGGGGGAATATGTATGGAGGGTGAGAGGGAGCAAATGAATGGAAGGTGAGAGGGAGCAAATGTATGGAGGGTGAGAAGGAGCATATGTATGGAAGGTGAGAGGGAGCAAATGTATGGA
>CM026402.1:13990222-14006516 GCA_014843695.1 Archivesica marissinica
AATCTAACAGCTGTACAGGTATGCATGTAACCAGAATCTAACAGCTGTACAGGTGTGCATGCGACCAGAAGCTAACAGCTGTACAGGTGTGCATGCGACCAGAAGCTAACAGCTGTACAGGTGTGCATGCGACCAGAAGCTAACAGCTGTACAGGTGTGCATGTGACCAGAATCTAACAGCTGTACAGGTTTGCATGTGACCAGAAGATAACAGCTGTACGGGTGTGCATGTGACCAGAATCTAACAGCTGTACAGGTTTGCATGCGACCAGAAACTAACAGCTGTACAGGTGTGCATGTGACCAGAATCTAACAGCTGTACAGGTGTGCATGCGTCCAGAAGCTAACAGCTGTACAGGTGTGCATGCGACCAAAAGCGAACAGCTGTACAGGTGTGCAATGCGACCAGAAGATAATAGCTGTACATGTATGCATGCGACCAGAATCTAACAGCTGTACAGGTGTGCATGCAACCAGAATCTAACAGCTGTACAGCTGTGCATGCGACCAGAAGCTAACAGCTGTACAGGTGTGCATTTGACCAGAATCTAACAGCTGTACAGGTGTGCATGCGACCAGAAGCTAACAGCTGTACAGGTGTGCATGTGACCAGAAGGAAAACCTCTGTTATCCATAATTTGCTGCATGTGTATATAAATAATTCATGAATAAATTAAATACTAGTAATATGTCACAGGATCAGGAATCTGTCTCAAAACGTTAATCAAGTAATCCGGCTAATACATGGCCGCCATGTGCTTAATCACTAACTATAATTTAAGTTGGGTCAATAGTGTAGATAGATATTGACCACTAGGCTTTACTTTCAATAAAACAAAATTAATAATCCTAAATCTTAGCCGCGAACAGATTAGTTTATACAAATTTATTTTAGCTCGATTACGAAACAAGTTATTTCAACTTATATAAATCACTCTCGAGACCTCATTCCTGATGGAACCATCGCCACGAGGGAGAGAGAAGAGGCAACGTGGAATTTAAATGCCTTGCCTAAGTGCACAATCATAACGGCTCCAGTGGGGCTCGAACTCCGGACCTTTCGCACCTGAAGCGAATGCGCATCCACTGCGCTATCACGACTTCCACAACAGATTACAACAAAGTTCATGAAAGATGACCGTAGCAACTTGCCTCACTCAATTTATATTTTCCAAAATCAATTCTTTTTCACCTAATATACGAATATTGCCCCTCTGACCCCAATCACTGCATGACTCACTCTTCCCACCTCCAACAATGACAACTGTCTCGTCTTAACTGAACCACATACAAAACTCAAACTCTGTTTGCAATTGTGATAAACTATTTTCCAAATGATAACATATTCGTACTCAGTTTTACGATATACTGCAGGATACTTATAAACAACAACGAATCTGAATTCAATTCGATTTTAACATTTAAATCAATGCGGAAACTCGTTCATAGATCCCATTCCCGAAACAATTTGAATTTGAATAACGAAATTGCTTGCGAAACGATCTAAGTCTAGCGTAGAACTGACGATCAATCGACAATCGCACCATATCACATGACCAAGCACGCACTCACAGTCATGTGATCATCTTTATATGCACCAATAATTCGAACACACAATTGTGTGTCAAGCATCGTTAAGACATACGTTCTGAGCTATACTAACGTAATGCACAGAACTTGAAATTCTGGATCCTACAGGTATTACATACTCAAACTAAGTGCGGGAAGTCATGCTTACCCCAAGAGCTCTGGATAAACACCTGAAAAAGAAAACATACCTAGGTTAATTGACCTCTTCAGTCTGAAATGCCTGATTAATTAACCTTTCTTCTGCTAATTATTATCATGAAATCAGATCATGTCATGTGGAAGTCATGATAACACAGTGGTAGCTAGCGCGTTCGCTTCAGGTGCGAAAAGCCTGGAATTTGAGCCCCGCTGGAGCCGTTAAGAGTGTGCCCTTAGGCAAGGCATTTAAATTCCACATTGCCTCTTCTCTCTCCCTCGTGGCGATGGATTCCATGAGATGATTAATATAAGATGTAAGAACTTGTTTCGCAATCGAGCTAAAATAAATTTGAATGAGTGTTTCACAGTAAACCATTCCAAGGAGTGAATAACGTCATCATATGACACACACAGTATGTTATGGCTGGTCTAAAAACATGCTGCTTGAATGAAAATGTTGTCGTGCTTAACGTGCTAGGGGTTAAGGGACAACTGGTTTTTCTACATTGTATTTAGGGGCTTATAGCTCTAGAGAATTCTCAAACCTGGACGGGCAACATTTTACCAATTACTCAAAGACCTCATATGGGGTTATAAAATTCACTCGTCCTGGAAGGTAAGTATATAAGGCTGCGTGATCGAGAACATCGGACAACAGGAACTTGAGATCCAAACGATGGGGGGGGTCCTAGTATAGAGGTACAGGGTTATTGGTGCCATATACATGTTTTGTTGGTGTGATCGGGAACATCATTGGGAGTATTGTCGGAATTTTATTTATCATTTTTATTTTAAAACGCTTGCGAGGCAAGGTTTAACAACTTATATTAATCACTCTCGTTGGCGCGGATGAAAGCGTAAATGTGGTCATTCGTGTGGGAGGAAACCGGAGTACTCGGAGAAAACCCACCTGTCCGATCTGGTGACCACCGTACCATCTCACATACTTCCCGGTCCGAGGATCGAACCCGGGTTGCATTGGTGAGAAGCGAGCGAGTTAATCGGCTATAGCCGATCTTATTTAAAAGCCCAATTTATCTTGTTTTCTTCCAATGGACAAACAAAGCTAATACTAGGGTAGCATTATTCATCATACCGTTAACTTTATTAAACCATCAAAACAGTTACTGATGCATTTCTACATAAATATTCATAAAGGGAGGGAATTTATAAATCATAATTCAAAAAAATAGTTCATTAGTGAAAATCTCTTTAAAATTGCTAAAATTTTAATATGAATCAAAGTTGGAGAGAGCTACCCATTAAAATTGAACAATACATCATTGTGTCTTAAGATGCTTTACCCAAGGTACTAATATTATAGATCATTATAGAATTCATTTTGTGATAAATATACAACAGTTACAGTAGCCTAGAGGTTAAGGCGTCCGCCTACGAAGAGGGAGGTCGAAGGTTCGAACCTTGTCACTGGTTCATTATGATATGGCCTGTTGGTGAGCCGCTAGCTAGTTATATAATGTTACTGATTGTCTACCAGCCTGGCGCCTGACATACAAGCATAAGATTCGGGAAGTACTGATGTTCATAAAAAGAGGTGTCTCATAAGTCAGCAATGGCTGGCACTTTAAATAGTATAATATACAAACACTGGGTAACACTATAATATACAAACACTGGGGTAACACTATAATAAACAAACACTGGGTAACACTATAATATACAAACACTGGGTAACACTATAATATACAAACACTGGGTAACACTATAATAAACAAACACTGGGTAACACTATAATAAACAAACACTGGGTAACACTATAATAAACAAACACTGGGTAACACTATAATAAACAAACACTGGGTAACACTATAATAAACAAACACTGGGTAACACTATAATAACAAAACTGGGTAACACTATAATAAACAAACACTGGGTACACTATAATATACAAACACTGGGTAACACTATAATAAACAAACACTGGGTAACACTATAAAAACAAACACTGGGTAACACTATAATATACAAACACTGGGTAACACTATAATATACAAACACTGGGTAACACTATAATAAACAAACACTGGGTAACACTATAATAAACAAACACTGGGGTAACACTATAATATACAAACACTGGGTAACACTATAATAAACAAACACTGGGTAACACTATAATATACAAACACTGGGTAACACTATAATATACAAACCTGGGTAACACTATAATATACAAACACTGGGAACACTATAATAAACAAACACTGGGTAACACTATAATAAACAAACACTGGGTAACACTATAATATACAAACACTGGGTAACACTATATAAACAAACACTGGGGTGACACTATAATATACAAACACTGGGTAACACTATAATAAACAACACTGGGTAACACTATAATAAACAAACACTGGGTAACACTATAATATACAAACACTGGGTGACACTATAATAAACAAACACTGGGTAACACTATAATAAACAAACACTGGGGTAACACTATAATATACAAACACTGGGTAACACTATAATAAACAAACACTGGGTGACACTATAATATACAAACACTGGGTAACACTATAATAAACAAACACTGGGGTAACACTATAATATACAAACACTGGGGTGACACTATAATAAACAAACACTGGGTAACACTATAATAAACAAACACTTTTACAGTAGGACCTGTTTGATTGTATATGTTTCTGGTCATTGTAATGCTGTTTTTTCATCATAAGCGTTCACAAATCTGCTAAGATCTCCCTCCTTATTAATTTTTCCTCTTCAAATTGCAATAAATTTATCAAACTGTTAACATCAAACAAATGTCAACATCAAACAATCACTGACAGTTAACATCAAACAAACAAACAATCAATTTGACAGTTAACATCAAACAAACAATCACTTTGACAGTTAACATCAAATAAACAATCACTTTGACAATTTTATAAATATTCATAAAGGGAGGTAATTACATTTATTAACTTCAGAAATACAATTTCATTTCTGGGCACATTTTCAAACTTTTTACATAACCATCAAATCTGAATAAATTATTAAAGAAAGTTATCTATATATGACTGTAATAATTATTCATAATCATACACTCGGTAACTCCTTACAATATCTGGGAATAGGCCTACATACGTAAACGCAATATGGGGCTTTAATCAATAATGAATATTCAGTAGAAATCTTAGCCAGAAATAAAAGGTGCTACAAGTGGATTTTAAACTTTCAAAAGGTTCAGATTTGCATGCATGTATATACCGGTACATGTTGTTATATGTACAGTAGCACATGTTTGTGCAAATACATTAATCGGTTATTAGCAATAAACAATACCATACGTAGGCCATACGTCTATAATTAACTGTGTACGTCTATACAATAGTAAACATGTATAAAAGTGACAGTAGATATGCAAACACATTTTACGTTCATCTAATAACTTACCCGAGTTCGTCCCATGTGAAAAACCCACGAAAACGTGGATATTTCAGATGAAACATTTTATGTAAAAAGCTCCACAACAAACAAAAATCCCGCGACAAAAATCCACATGCTTTCACCGTCAGTGATTATTCCGAATGTCACCAATATGTAGTTTGATCGAAGTTATCTCCCTTAGAAGAAACGCTGCCGATTAATTCAATGACCACTATCTAGAATTCTAAATTTAGTTATGCATTGGTTTATTTCTCCACCGAGCGACGCCTGGTAACGTCCTTCTAAATAATGTAATAGTGGAAGTCGTGATAGCGCAGTGGATGCGCGCGTTCGCTTCAGGTGCGAAAGGTCCGGAGTTCGAGCCCCGCTGGAGCCGTTACGATTGTGTCCTTAGGCAAGGCATTTAAATTCCACGTTGCCTCTTCTCTCCCTCGTGGCGATGGATTCTATCAGGAATGAGGTCTCGAGAGCGATTTATATAAGTTGAAAGAACTTGTTTCGCAATCGAGCTAAAATAAATTTGTATAAACTAATGTAATAGCGTTGTTCTTTCTCACCTGTCAGTCAAATAGATGCTGATGCAGATAATTATATTTGTTTTAGTTGTACCATATTGTGGTCGAGTGGTTAAGGTCGCTGACTTGTATACCACTGTAACCTATCATCACTGATGGTCACGGGTTCGCATGTAGCTCAGACCGTGTTTCATTTATATGAAAAAGTTGGCAGTTTCTTACGGAGGTTGGTGCACCCAAGTACTGGTTAACCGCTGGAGCCTGTCCAGGAAAGGTGTTGTTAGGTAAACTGCCCGCCGGCGATATAGCCCAAAAATGGTGCTGATGCAGGCGTAAAACCCCAAATATAACATATAATGTAAAGCTTCGGATTTGATACTAGGAATGTAGTGTCCTTGATCACAAACACATTGACCACTTAGGTCGGCTAAGCCTGTCCAGGAAAACATGTATAGGTCCTCGTAAATGGTGTTTCCCAGCGTCATACCAGCTATACACGAGGAGTGCTCAGTGTGACATGTAAATGGTTACTGATGCTAACAGCATCATGCTATGTACGAGGAGTGCTCGATATGCAATGTAACTGAGGCTACCCAGCATCATGCTATGTACGAGGAGTGCTCGATATGTAATGTAACTGATGCTACCCAGCACCATGCTATGTACGAGGAGTGCTCGATATGTAATGTAACTGATGCTACCCAGCACCATGCTATGTACGAGGAGTGCTCGATATGCAATGTAACTGAGGCTACCCAGCATCATGCTATGTACGAGAAGTGCTCGATATGTAATGTAACTGATGCTACCCAGCACCATGCTATGTACTAGGAGTGCTCGATATGTAATGTAACTGATGCTACCCAGCATCATGCTATGTACTAGGAGTGCTCGATATGTAATGTAACTGATGCTACCCAGCATCATGCTATGTACTAGGAGTGCTCGATATGCAATGTAACTGATGCTACCCAGCATCATGCTATGTACGAGGAGTGCTCGATATGTAATGTAACTGATGCTACCCAGCACCATGCTACTGGTGCTCGATATGTAATGTAACTGATGCTACCCAGCATCATGCTATGTACTAGGAGTGCTCGATATGTAATGTAACTGATGCTACCCAGCACCATGCTATGTACTATGTACGGAGTGCTCGATATGTAATGTAACTGATGCTACCCAGCATCATGCTATGTACTAGGAGTGCTCGATATGTAATGTAACTGATGCTACCCAGCACCATGCTATGTACTAGGAGTGCTCGATATGTAATGTAACTGATGCTACCCAGCACCATGCTATGTACTAGGAGTGCTCGATATGTAATGTAACTGATGCTACCCAGCACCATGCTATGTACTAGGAGTGCTCGATATGCAATGTAACTGATGCTACCCAGCACCATGCTATGTACTAGGAGTGCTCGATATGTAATGTAACTGATGCTACCCAGCATTATGCTATGTACTAGGAGTGCTCGATATGCAATGTAACTGATGCTACCCAGCACCATGCTATGTACAAGGAGTGCTCGATATGCAATGTAACTGATGCTACCCAGCACCATGCTATGTACGAGGAGTGCTCGATATGTAATGTAACTGATGCTACCCAGCACCATGCTATGTACGAGGAGTGCTCGATATGCAATGTAACTGATGCTACCCAGCATCATGCTATGTACGAGGAGTGCTCGATATGTAATGTAACTGATGCTACCCAGCACCATGCTATGTACTAGGAGTGCTCGATATGCAATGTAACTGATGCTACCCAGCATCATGCTATGTACTAGGAGTGCTCGATATGTAATGTAACTGATGCTACCCAGCATCATGCTATGTACTAGGAGTGCTCGATATGCAATGTAACTGATGCTACCCAGCATCATGCTATGTACGAGGAGTGCTCGATATGTAATGTAACTGATGCTACCCAGCACCATGCTATGTACTAGGAGTGCTCGATATGTAATGTAACTGATGCTACCCAGCATCATGCTATGTACTAGGAGTGCTCGATATGTAATGTAACTGATGCTACCCAGCACCATGCTATGTACTAGGAGTGCTCGATATGTAATGTAACTGATGCTACCCAGCACCATGCTATGTACTAGGAGTGCTCGATATGTAATGTAACTGATGCTACCCAGCACCATGCTATGTACGAGGAGTGCTCGATATGCAATGTAACTGATGCTACCCAGCACCATGCTATGTACTAGGAGTGCTCGATATGCAATGTAACTGATGCTACCCAGCACCATGCTATGTACTAGGAGTGCTCGATATGTAATGTAACTGATGCTACCCAGCATTATGCTATGTACTAGGAGTGCTCGATATGCAATGTAACTGATGCTACCCAGCACCATGCTATGTACAAGGAGTGCTCGATATGCAATGTAACTGATGCTACCCAGCATTATGCTATGTACTAGGAGTGCTCGATATGTAATGTAACTGATGCTACCCAGCACCATGCTATGTACGAGGAGTGCTCGATATGTAATGTAACTGATGCTACCCAGCATTATGCTATGTACTAGGAGTGCTCGATATGTAATGTTACTGATGCTACCCAGCACCATGCTATGTACTAGGAGTGCTCGATATGTAATGTTACTGATGCTACCCAGCATTATGCTATGTACGGGGAGTGCTCGATATGCAATGTAACTGATGCTACCCAGCATCATGCTATGTACGGGGAGTGCTCGATATGTAATGTAACTGATGCTACCCAGCATCATGCTATGTACTAGGAGTGCTCGATATGTAATGTAACTGATGCTACCCAGCACCATGCTATGTACTAGGAGTGCTCGATATGTAATGTAACTGATGCTACCCAGCACCATGCTATGTACTAGGAGTGCTCGATATGTAATGTAACTGATGCTACCCAGCACCATGCTATGTACTAGGAGTGCTCGATATGCAATGTAACTGATGCTACCCAGCACCATGCTATGTACGAGGAGTGCTCGATATGTAATGTAACTGATGCTACCCAGCATCATGCTATGTACTAGGAGTGCTCGATATGTAATGTAACTGATGCTACCCAGCACCATGCTATGTACTAGGAGTGCTCGATATGTAATGTAACTGATGCTACCCAGCATCATGCTATGTACGGGGAGTGCTCGATATGCAATGTAACTGATGCTACCCAGCATCATGCTATGTACTAGGAGTGCTCGATATGTAATGTAACTGATGCTACCCAGCACCATGCTATGTACGAGGAGTGCTCGATATGCAATGTAACTGATGCTACCCAGCATTATGCTATGATGTACTAGGAGTGCTCGATATGCAATGTAACTGATGCTACCCAGCATCAAGCTATGTACTAGGAGTGCTCGATATGCAATGTAACTGATGCTACCCAGCATTATGCTATGTACGGGGAGTGCTCGATATGCAATGTTACTGATGCAACCCAGCATTATGCTATGTACTAGGAGTGCTCGATATGCAATGTAACTGATGCTACCCAGCACCATGCTATGTACGAGGAGTGCTCGATATGCAATGTTACTGATGCAACCCAGCATTATGCTATGTACCTGTACTAGGAGTGCTCGATATGCAATGTAACTGATGCTACCCAGCATCAAGCTATGTACTAGGAGTGCTCGATATGCAATGTAACTGATGCTACCCAGCATTATGCTATGTACGGGGAGTGCTCGATATGCAATGTTACTGATGCAACCCAGCATTATGCTATGTACTAGGAGTGCTCGATATGCAATGTAACTGATGCTACCCAGCACCATGCTATGTACGAGGAGTGCTCGATATGCAATGTTACTGATGCTACCCAGCATTATGCTATGTACGGGGAGTGCTCGATATGTAATGTAAATGGTGCTACCCAGCATCATGCTATGTACTAGGAGTGCTCGATATGTAATGTAACTGATGCTACCCAGCACCATGCTATGTACTAGGAGTGCTCGATATGTAATGTAACTGATGCTACCCAGCATCATGCTATGTACTAGGAGTGCTCGATATGCAATGTAACTGATGCTACCCAGCATCATGCTATGTACTAGGAGTGCTCGATATGCAATGTAACTGATGCTACCCAGCATTATGCTATGTACGGGGAGTGCTCGATATGTAATGTAACTGATGCTACCCAGCATTATGCTATGTACTAGGAGTGCTCGATATGTAATGTAACTGATGCTACCCAGCACCATGCTATGTACGAGGAGTGCTCGATATGTAATGTAACTGATGCTACCCAGCACCATGCTATGTACTAGGAGTGCTCGATATGCAATGTAACTGATGCTACCCAGCATTATGCTATGTACGAGGAGTGCTCGATATGTAATGTAACTGATGCTACCCAGCATCATGCTATGTACGAGGAGTGCTCGATATGTAATGTAACTGATGCTACCCAGCATCATGCTATGTACTAGGAGTGCTCGATATGCAATGTAACTGATGCTACCCAGCATCATGCTATGTACTAGGAGTGCTCGATATGCAATGTTACTGATGCAACCCAGCATTATGCTATGTACGGGGAGTGCTCGATATGTAATGTAACTGATGCTACCCAGCATCATGCTATGTACGGGGAGTGCTCGATATGTAATGTAACTGATGCTACCCAGCATCATGCTATGTACTAGGAGTGCTCGATATGCAATGTAACTGATGCTACCCAGCATCATGCTATGTACGAGGAGTGCTCGATATGTAATGTAACTGATGCTACCCAGCACCATGCTATGTACTAGGAGTGCTCGATATGTAATGTAACTGATGCTACCCAGCATCATGCTATGTACTAGGAGTGCTCGATATGTAATGTAACTGATGCTACCCAGCACCATGCTATGTACGAGGAGTGCTCGATATGTAATGTAACTGATGCTACCCAGCATCATGCTATGTACTAGGAGTGCTCGATATGTAATGTAACTGATGCTACCCAGCATCATGCTATGTACTAGGAGTGCTCGATATGTAATGTAACTGATGCTACCCAGCACCATGCTATGTACTAGGAGTGCTCGATATGTAATGTAACTGATGCTACCCAGCACCATGCTATGTACGAGGAGTGCTCGATATGCAATGTAACTGATGCTACCCAGCACCATGCTATGTACGAGGAGTGCTCGATATGTAATGTAACTGATGCTACCCAGCATTATGCTATGTACTAGGAGTGCTCGATATGCAATGTAACTGATGCTACCCAGCACCATGCTATGTACGAGGAGTGCTCGATATGTAATGTAACTGATGCTACCCAGCACCATGCTATGTACGAGGAGTGCTCGATATGTAATGTAACTGATGCTACCCAGCATTATGCTATGTACTAGGAGTGCTCGATATGTAATGTTACTGATGCTACCCAGCACCATGCTATGTACTAGGAGTGCTCGATATGTAATGTTACTGATGCTACCCAGCACCATGCTATGTACGAGGAGTGCTCGATATGTAATGTAACTGATGCTACCCAGCATTATGCTATGTACGGGGAGTGCTCGATATGCAATGTAACTGATGCTACCCAGCATCATGCTATGTACTAGGAGTGCTCGATATGCAATGTAACTGATGCTACCCAGCATCATGCTATGTACGAGGAGTGCTCGATATGTAATGTAACTGATGCTACCCAGCACCATGCTATGTACTAGGAGTGCTCGATATGTAATGTAACTGATGCTACCCAGCATCATGCTATGTACTAGGAGTGCTCGATATGTAATGTAACTGATGCTACCCAGCACCATGCTATGTACTAGGAGTGCTCGATATGTAATGTAACTGATGCTACCCAGCACCATGCTATGTACTAGGAGTGCTCGATATGTAATGTAACTGATGCTACCCAGCATCATGCTATGTACTAGGAGTGCTCGATATGTAATGTAACTGATGCTACCCAGCACCATGCTATGTACAGGAGTGCTCGATATGCAATGTAACTGATGCTACCCAGCATCATGCTATGTACTAGGAGTGCTCGATATGTAATGTAACTGATGCTACCAGCACATGCTATGTACAGGAGTGCTCGATATGTAATGTAACTGATGCTACCCAGCACCATGCTATGTACTAGGAGTGCTCGATATGTAATGTAACTGATGCTACCCAGCACCATGCTATGTACGAGGAGTGCTCGATATGCAATGTAACTGATGCTACCCAGCACCATGCTATGTACTAGGAGTGCTCGATATGTAATGTAACTGATGCTACCCAGCATCATGCTATGTACTAGGAGTGCTCGATATGCAATGTAACTGATGCTACCCAGCATCATGCTATGTACGAGGAGTGCTCGATATGTAATGTAACTGATGCTACCCAGCATCATGCTATGTACTAGGAGTGCTCGATATGTAATGTAACTGATGCTACCCAGCATCATGCTATGTACTAGGAGTGCTCGATATGTAATGTAACTGATGCTACCCAGCACCATGCTATGTACTAGGAGTGCTCGATATGTAATGTAACTGATGCTACCCAGCACCATGCTATGTACTAGGAGTGCTCGATATGTAATGTAACTGATGCTACCCAGCACCATGCTATGTACGGAGTGCTCGAATGAATGTAATGAGCTACCCGCACATGCTATGTCGAGGAGTGCTCGATATGCAATGTAACTGATGCTACCCAGCATCATGCTATGTACTAGGAGTGCTCGATATGCAATGTAACTGATGCTACCCAGCACCATGCTATGTACGAGGAGTGCTCGATATGTAATGTAACTGATGCTACCCAGCATTATGCTATGTACTAGAGTGCTCGATATGTAATGTAACTGATGCTACCCAGCATCATGCTATGTACTGGAGTGCTCGATATGTAATGTAACTGATGCTACCCAGCATTATGCTATGTACTAGGAGTGCTCGATATGTAATGTAACTGATGCTACCCAGCATTATGCTATGTACGGGGAGTGCTCGATATGTAATGTAACTGATGCTACCCAGCATCATGCTATGTACGGGGAGTGCTCGATATGTAATGTAACTGATGCTACCCAGCACCATGCTATGTACGGGGAGTGCTCGATATGTAATGTAACTGATGCTACCCAGCACCATGCTATGTACGAGGAGTGCTCGATATGCAATGTAACTGATGCAACCCAGCATTATGCTATGTACTGTACTAGGAGTGCTCGATATGTAATGTAACTGATGCTACCCAGCACCATGCTATGTACTAGGAGTGCTCGATATGTAATGTAACTGATGCTACCCAGCATTATGCTATGTACGGGGAGTGCTCGATATGTAATGTAACTGATGCTACCCAGCATCATGCTATGTACGGGGAGTGCTCGATATGTAATGTAACTGATGCTACCCAGCATCATGCTATGTACTAGGAGTGCTCGATATGCAATGTAACTGATGCTACCCAGCATTATGCTATGTACGGGGAGTGCTCGATATGCAATGTAACTGATGCTACCCAGCATCATGCTATGTACTAGGAGTGCTCGATATGCAATGTAACTGAGGCTACCCAGCATCATGCTATGTACGAGGAGTGCTCGATATGTAATGTAACTGATGCTACCCAGCACCATGCTATGTACTAGGAGTGCTCGATATGTAATGTAACTGATGCTACCCAGCATCATGCTATGTACTAGGAGTGCTCGATATGTAATGTAACTGATGCTACCCAGCACCATGCTATGTACTAGGAGTGCTCGATATGTAATGTAACTGATGCTACCCAGCACCATGCTATGTACTAGGAGTGCTCGATATGTAATGTAACTGATGCTACCCAGCATCATGCTATGTACGAGGAGTGCTCGATATGCAATGTAACTGATGCTACCCAGCACCATGCTATGTACTAGGAGTGATCGATATGCAATGTAACTGATGCTACCCAGCACCATGCTATGTACGAGGAGTGCTCGATATGTAATGTAACTGATGCTACCCAGCATTATGCTATGTACTAGGAGTGCTCGATATGCAATGAAACTGATGCTACTCAGCACCATGCTATGTACGAGGAGTGCTCGATATGTAATGTAACTGATGCAACCCAGCATTATGCTATGTACTAGGAGTGCTCGATATGTAATGTAACTGATGCTACCCAGCATCATGCTATGTACGGGGAGTGCTCGATATGCAATGTAAATGGTGTTTCCCAGCATCATGCTATGAACTAGGAGTGCTCGATATGTAATGTAACTGATGCTACCCAGCATTATGCTATGTACTAGGAGTGCTCGATATGTAATGTAACTGATGCTACCCAGCATTATGCTATGTACGGGGAGTGCTCGATATGTATGTAACCATGATTACGAGTGCTCGATATGCAATGTACTGATGCTACCCAGCATCATGCTATGTACTAGGAGTGCTCGATATGTAATGTAACTGATGCTACCCAGCACCATGCTATGTACTAGGAGTGCTCGATATGTAATGTAACTGATGCTACCCAGCATCATGCTATGTACTAGGAGTGCTCGATATGTAATGTAACTGATGCTACCCAGCATCATGCTATGTACGAGGAGTGCTCGATATGTAATGTAACTGATGCTACCCAGCACCATGCTATGTACTAGGAGTGCTCGATATGTAATGTAACTGATGCTACCCAGCACCATGCTATGTACGAGGAGTGCTCGATATGTAATGTAACTGATGCTACCCAGCATTATGCTATGTACTAGGAGTGCTCGATATGCAATGTAACTGATGCTACCCAGCACCATGCTATGTACGAGGAGTGCTCGATATGTAATGTAACTGATGCTACCCAGCATCATGCTATGTACTAGGAGTGCTCGATATGTAATGTAACTGATGCTACCCAGCATCATGCTATGTACTAGGAGTGCTCGATATGTAATGTAACTGATGCTACCCAGCATCATGCTATGTACTAGGAGTGCTCGATATGTAATGTAACTGATGCTACCCAGCACCATGCTATGTACGAGGAGTGCTCGATATGTAATGTAACTGATGCTACCCAGCATCATGCTATGTACTAGGAGTGCTCGATATGTAATGTAACTGATGCTACCCAGCACCATGCTATGTACGAGGAGTGCTCGATATGTAATGTAACTGATGCAACCCAGCATTATGCTATGTACTAGGAGTGCTCGATATGTAATGTAACTGATGCTACCCAGCATTATGCTATGTACTAGGAGTGCTCGATATGTAATGTAACTGATGCTACCCAGCATCATGCTATGTACTAGGAGTGCTCGATATGTATGTAACTGATGCTACCCAGCATCATGCTATGTACGAGGAGTGCTCGATATGTAATGTAACTGATGCTACCCAGCACCATGCTATGTACTAGGAGTGCTCGATATGTAATGTAACTGATGCTACCCAGCACCATGCTATGTACGAGGAGTGCTCGATATGTAATGTAACTGATGCTACCCAGCATCATGCTATGTACTAGGAGTGCTCGATATGCAATGTAACTGATGCTACCCAGCACCATGCTATGTACGAGGAGTGCTCGATATGTAATGTAACTGATGCTACCCAGCATCATGCTATGTACTAGGAGTGCTCGATATGTAATGTAACTGATGCTACCCAGCATCATGCTATGTACTAGGAGTGCTCGATATGTAATGTAACTGATGCTACCCAGCACCATGCTATGTACTAGGAGTGCTCGATATGTAATGTAACTGATGCTACCCAGCACCATGCTATGTACGAGGAGTGCTCGATATGCAATGTAACTGATGCTACCCAGCATCATGCTATGTACTAGGAGTGCTCGATATGCAATGTAACTGATGCTACCCAGCATCATGCTATGTACGGGGAGTGCTCGATATGCAATGTTACTGATGCTACCCAGCATCATGCTATGTACGGGGAGTGCTCGATATGTAATGTAACTGATGCTACCCAGCATCATGCTATGTACGGGGAGTGCTCGATATGTAATGTAACTGATGCTACCCAGCACCATGCTATGTACGAGGAGTGCTCGATATGCAATGTAACTGATGCAACCCAGCATTATGCTATGTACTGTACTAGGAGTGCTCGATATGTAATGTAACTGATGCTACCCAGCATCATGCTATGTACTAGGAGTGCTCGATATGCAATGTAACTGATGCTACCCAGCATCATGCTATGTACAGGAGTGCTCGATATGTAATGTAACTGATGCTACCCAGCACCATGCTATGTACTAGGAGTGCTCGATATGTAATGTAACTGATGCTACCCAGCACCATGCTATGTACTAGGAGTGCTCGATATGTAATGTAACTGATGCTACCCAGCATTATGCTATGTACGGGGAGTGCTCGATATGTAATGTAACTGATGCTACCCAGCATCATGCTATGTACTAGGAGTGCTCGATATGCAATGTAACTGATGCTACCCAGCATCATGCTATGTACGAGGAGTGCTCGATATGCAATGTAACTGATGCTACCCAGCACCATGCTATGTACTAGGAGTGCTCGATATGTAATGTAACTGATGCTACCCAGCATCATGCTATGTACTAGGAGTGCTCGATATGCAATGTAACTGATGCTACCCAGCACCA
>CM026402.1:14007516-14176639 GCA_014843695.1 Archivesica marissinica
GTATCAACCACTCCCTGGCAGGGCATTGCTCTCTAACAGTATGGTATCAACCACTCCCTGGCAGGGCATTGCTCTCTAACAGTATGGTATCAACCACTCCCTGGCAGGGCATTGCTCTCTAACAGTATGGTATCAACCACTCCCTGGCAGGGCATTGCTCTCTAACAGTATGGTATCAACCACTCCCTGGCAGGGCATTGCTCTCTAACAGTATGGTATCAACCACTCCCTGGCAGGGCATTGCTCTCTAACAGTATGGTATCAACCACTCCCTGGCAGGGCATTGCTCTCTAACAGTATGGTATCAACCACTCCCTGGCAGGGCATTGCTCTCTAACAGTATGGTATCAACCACTCCCTGGCAGGGCATTGCTCTCTAACAGTATGGTATCAACCACTCCCTGGCAGGGCATTGCTCTCTAACAGTATGGTATCAACCACTCCCTGGCAGGGCATTGCTCTCTAACAGTATGGTATCAACCACTCCCTGGCAGGGCATTGCTCTCTAACAATATGGTATCAACCTCTCCCTTGCAGGGCATTGCTCTCTAACAGTATGGTATCAACCACTCCCTGGCAGGGCATTGCTCTCTAGCAATATGGTATCAACCTCTCCCTGGCAGGGCATTGCTCTCTAACAATATGGTATCAACCTCTCCCTGGCAGGGCATTGCTCTCTAACAGTATGGTATCAACCACTCCCTGGCAGGGCATTGCTCTCTAACAGTATGGTATCAACCTCTCCCTGGCAGGGCATTGCTCTCTAACAATATGGTATCAACCTCTCCCTGGCAGGGCATTGCTCTCTAACAGTATGGTATCAACCTCTCCCTGGCAGGGCATTGCTCTCTAACAATATGGTATCAACCTCTCCCTGGCAGGGCATTGCTCTCTAACAGTATGGTATCAACCTCTCCCTGGCAGGGCATTGCTCTCTAACAATATGGTATCAACCTCTCCCTGGCAGGGCATTGCTCTCTAACAGTATGGTATCAACCTCTCCCTGGCAGGGCATTGCTCTCTAACAATATGGTATCAACCTCTCCCTGGCAGGGCATTGCTCTCTAACAGTATGGTATCAACCTCTCCCTGGCAGGGCATTGCTCTCTAACAATATGGTATCAACCTCTCCCTGGCAGGGCATTGCTCTCTAACAGTATGGTATCAACCTCTCCCTGGCAGGGCATTGCTCTCTAACAATATGGTATCAACCTCTCCCTGGCAGGGCATTGCTCTCTAACAGTATGGTATCAACCTCTCCCTGGCAGGGCATTGCTCTCTAACAATATGGTATCAACCTCTCCCTTGCAGGGCATTGCTCTCTAACAGTATGGTATCAACCTCTCCCTGGCAGGGCATTGCTCTCTAACAGTATGGTATCAACCTCTCCCTGGCAGGGCATTGCTCTCTAACAATATGGTATCAACCTCTCCCCTGGCAGGGCATTGCTCTCTAACAGTATGGTATCAACCACTCCCCTGGCAGGGCATTGCTCTCTAACAGTATGGTATCAACCACTCCCTGACAGGGCATTGCTCTCTAACAGTATGGTATCAACCTCTCCCTGGCAGGGCATTGCTCTCTAACACTATGGTATCAACCTCTCCCCTGGCAGGGCATTGCTCTCTAACAGTATGGTATCAACCTCTCCCTGGCAAGGCATGCATGCATTGGTCTACTTCATTCTCTGTCTGCTGATTAGTTTTGCTCATAAACAGATAAACAGAGGAGACAATGGTTCAACCACATTATGTGTAGAGATAGATCAATGATTCAGCCACATTATGTGCAGAGATAGATCAATGATTCAGCCACATTATGTGCAGAGATAGATCAATGATTCAACCACATTATGTGCTGAGATAGATCAATGATTCAGCCACATTATGTGCTGAGATAGATCAATGATTCAACCACATTATGTGCTGAGATAGATCAATGATTCAACCACATTATGTGCTGAGATAGATCAATGATTCAACCACATTATGTGCTGAGATAGATCAATGATTCAACCACATTATGTGCAGAGATAGATCAATGATTCAACCACATTATGGGCTGAGATTGATTTGCCAATTAGCACAAATCTACACTCTCAATCCTTCACTTTGTTCAGAATACCCGCTCAATCCTTCAATTTGTTCAGAATACACTCTCAATCCTTCAGTTGGTTCAGCATACATTCTCAATCCTTCAGTTTGTTCAGAATACCCTCTCAATCCTTCAGTTTGTTCAGAATACACTCTCAATCCTTCAGTTGGTTCAGAATACACTCTCAATCCTTCAATTTGTTCAGAATACCCTCTCAATCCTTCAGTTTGTTCAGAATACACTCTCAATCCTTCAGTTTATTCAGAATACCCTCTCAATCCTTCAGTTTGTTCAGAATACTCTCTCAATCCTTCAGTTTGTTCAGAATACCCTCTTGATCCTTCAGTTTGTTCAGAATACACTCTCAATCCTTCAGTTTGTTCAGAATACCCTCTTGATCCTTCAGTTTGTTCAGAATACCCTCTCAATCCTTCAGTTTGTTCAGAATACACTCTCAATCCTTCAATTTGTTCAGAATACACTCTCAATCCTTCAGTTGGTTCAGAATACACTCTCAATCCTTCAATTTGTTCAGAATACACTCTCAATCCTTCAGTTTGTTCAGAATACACTCTCAATCCTTCAGTTTGTTCAGAATACACTCTCAATCCTTCAGTTTGTTCAGAATACCCTCTTGATCCTTCAGTTTGTTCAGAATACCATCTCAATCCTTTAGTTTGTTCAGAATACACTCAATCCTTCAGTTTATTCAGAATACCCTCTCAATCCTTCAGTTTGTTCAGAATACCCTCTCAATCCTTTAGTTGGTTCAGAATACCCTCTCAATCCTTCAGTTTGTTCAGAATACGCTCTCAATCCTTTAGTTTGTTCAGAATATCCTCTCAATCCTTCAGTTTGTTCAGAATACACTCTCAATCCTTAAGTTTGTTCAGAATACACTCTCAATCCTTCAGTTTGTTCAGAATATCCTCTGAATCATTCAGTTTGTTCAGAATACCCTCTCAATCCTTTAGTTTGTTCAGAATACCCTCTCAATCCTTTAGTTTGTTCAGAATACCCTCTCAATCCTTTAGTTTGTTCAGAATACACTCAATCCTTCAGTTTGTTCAGAATACACTCTCAATCCTTCAATTTGTTCAGAATACCATCTCAATCCTTTAGTTTGTTCAGAATACACTCAATAATACCCTCTCAATCCTTCAGTTTGTTCAGAATACACTCTCAATCCTTCAATTTGTTCAGAATACACTCTCAATCCTTTAGTTTGTTCAGAATACCCTCTCAATCCTTCAGTTTGTTCAGAATACACTCTCAATCCTTCAGTTTGTTCAGAATACCCTCTTGATCCTTCAGTTTGTTCAGAATACCATCTCAATCCTTTAGTTTGTTCAGAATACACTCAATCCTTCAGTTTATTCAGAATACCCTCTCAATCCTTTAGTTGGTTCAGAATACCCTCTCAATCCTTCAGTTTGTTCAGAATACCCTCTCAATCCTTCAGTTTGTTCAGAATACCCTCTCAATCCTTCAGTTTGTTCAGAATACACTCTCAATCCTTCAGTTTGTTCAGAATACACTCTTGATCCTTCAGTTTGTTCAGAATACCCTCTCAATCCTTCAGTTTGTTCAGAATACACTCTCAATCCTTCAGTTTGTTCAGAATACCCTCTTGATCCTTCAGTTTGTTCAGAATACCCTCTCAATCCTTCAGTTTGTTCAGAATACCCTCTCAATCCTTCAGTTTGTTCAGAATACACTCTCAATCCTTCAATTTGTTCAGAATACACTCTCAATCCTTCAGTTTGTTCAGAATACCATCTAAATACACTACATACAATATAATGCTCTTTCAAAGTTGATCAAAATTGGGCATAGTCCAGGAGGTCAAGTAGGGGTCAAATTTTTATTGTTGAACGAATATGGTCATGTCATATATCAAATTGAAGGTATCGACAAGGCGATAGATCGCTCTCATGCATCAAAATTGGGCATAGTCCAGGAGGTCAAGTAGGGGTCAAATTTTTATTGTTGAACGAATATGGTCATGTCATATATCAAATTGAAAGTATCGACGAGGCGATCGATCGCTCTCATGCAATTGTTATCAAAATCAGATGATTTAGTCATCCAAGGTGACTGCCGAAAGGTCAAAAGATCGTTCTGTTTTATAGTTTTCAAAATTCTTCTTCACCCAAGCCGCTTGGCCAATGGTAACCAAATTTCACAGTTATACTCCATGGGTATAGCCTTTTCAGATTTGTGGGTCTAAAAATAATACAAATTCTTCAAACAACTTCTCACGAACCAAAAAATGAGTGAGGTGAGCGATACAGGGGCATCATGGCCCTCTTGTTATTATTTCTCATGTGTTATCCTATCTAACTTATGTTAAAATCTTTGCTGAATGTTTATGATTTATCTCCCCTGTTTATGATTTATCTCCCCCCCTATGCAACCCGTTGCAACAAATTATCTTTAGTGAGAAACGTTAATGAAACCAAACACGGAAATCAATTGAAACACCTGCAACTCGGATTTAGTTAATTATTTCAATGGATTTCAATGTTCTATTGTATTATCTGTTGAAAATTTGTTCCAGGGAATCTAAAATGTTCAATATCGAATCAATCGGGGCCGTAATCAGCATTATGATATATAAATATCCGAATATTGATGTATCCGAAATTAATTGTAGTATTCAATGTGTTTATATGAAACATGGGTGATAGTTAAAATATATGTAACGGTGTGTATATTAACCCAATATGGGAGAAAAATATGCAGTCAATCCGGGACTCGAACCCGGGGCCTCTCGGCGAAGCGATTGCTCTACCGACTGAGCTAACCGGGCTGCCTGCATATCATCTCACATATTGGTTTAATGTACACACCGTTACATATATGTAAGATCTCAGGTTAAAAACTTCTTTCATGGTGTTGAATTGAATCAAATGAATTGAGAAATTGCTCTTAACCCATTCAACACCAAGTAACTCGCATGGACTGGTCCATGATATTCATAAACCAATAAATGAATCAGAAAATCATATTTGGACAAGTTCATTTATCAAAATGGGTAATTATGTCTAAAAATAGTCATATCACTGGCAAAACGTGCAGATCCTGATGAGACGGCTCGTCACGAGCCGGCTCATCTGGATCTACACTTTTTGTAAGCCTATTTAGAGGTCTGTGGTGTTGAAAGGGTTAAAGCAACACTACATCAGTGAAAACGCAAATTTCTACAGAATGTATTTTCCTATTATATGATATAATTTTTTTTCAAATATTTGCCTCAAAAACTTAGTATTTCAACTAATGAGCAAACGTCGTATACGACGTTTGTTACTTAACAAAATAATGTAAATATGGTCAACATCCATGAGACATACAGATTTACCGTTATATCTCACATGTGTACATATGCATATTTAGTTAAATTATCTCTAAGCGACATTACCTCGCGTTTAGTATTACTCCAACGACAAACAAACGTCAATTCCGGAGCATGGATGACCATTATATGAAATCCTACTTTCAATTTTGAAAGTTTGTATACCACAAAATCACTGTTTATTGATTCAATGTTAGTGTTCAAATGTATTTGGAAGAATTTGTAGTAACAATGCATTTATACGTGAACAAAATACATTTTATTTGCCTTTTTGCGATGTAATGTTGCTTTAACCCTTTCAACCCCACAGGCCTCTAAATAGGCTTATGAAAAGTGTAGATCCAGATGAGCCGGCTCGTAACGAGCCGTCTCATCAGGATCTGCACTTTTTTGCCAGTAATAATTATTACTATTTTTAGATAAAATTACCCATTTTGATAAATGAACTGGTCCAAAGGTAATTTTCTTATTAATTTATTGGTCTGAAAATATCACGCACCAGTCCATGTCAGTTACTTGGGGTTGAATGGGTTAAATATTGTTATCATAAAGCAAAGAATGTTGTTTATGGTACGGTATACGTTTGTGCCAACTAGTGCCAATTTGTATCAAATAATCGTAGATAATAAAATATGAAATAAGTACATTCAAACTGAATTAATAGTACATGTATTTATAGCAGAATTTTATAATATCGAAACCGGTATTCGCGATTGTAATTGACTTGTTAAAGTGACATTATTATATTTATTCCGCTTCAAAACAGCGGGAAAACGCACCAGTTAATATAATCCATGAATAGTATTAAAATACAAGTAGGCACAAATTTCCCCAAGATGTTGATTTGGTTTGTAATTGATTCTGGAACATATGATTAAATCTGGAACATTTTAATGACTTCCGGGATTATCCCATTTCAATCTGGATACCGTTCAATCGGTATTTGCAAAGAACATAGAGCCAGATCAATGGCCACAGAACGTGCCATCTGATCAGGCTCTATGCTGTTTGCTATTCACATAATATTGCTAAGACACTTGGCTATGTAGCAAACAACATAGATCCTGATCAGCACGCAGCGGCTGATCTGGATCTATGTTGTTTGCAAAAGCCTTTAAATGTATCCAGAATGAAATGGGTTAATTAGCAGTCTGCTATTGTATCATCCAGCAGAGGTGTAATGACCCGATATAGTTGTAAATCCTCTTTCAAACCTGTATTGAAGGTGTTTTGAACAAGTTATGGTATTATTGAAAAATTTGAGGACCAATTTATCAGTCAATTATGTACAGATTGACAGTTTTAGCTGTCTTGGTATAAATGGATTGAGGTATCGGGTTGCATAAGGTATAACTGAGAATGTATATGGAAAAGCCAGACATGTGTTGTATTGATCAGGATAGACATACTAGATTCTAGGGGTCCAATGATGCACACAATTATTCCTTGTCATCGTGGGAAGGGGTCCAATGATGCACACAATTATTCCTTGTCACTGTGGGAAAGGGTCCAATGTTGCACACAATTATTCCTTGTCATGTGGGAAGGGGTCCAATGATGCACACAATTATTCTTTGTCACCGTGGGAAGGGGTCCAATGATGCACACAATTATTCTTTGTCATCGTGGGAAGGGGTCCAATGTTGCACACAATGATTCCTTGTCACTGTGAGAAGGGGTCCAATGTACCCTGATTGGCTTGCTTCAACATTTACATTACAACATTTCTTGTTTGCTTTAGATTTTGTTTTGTTATTCGTTCATTAGAGCATCACAGCCTAGAAAATGTATCACTCTGTTACCGCTTGAATATTGCTCAGTATTGTACTGTATACTTTGTCTTACATATATCAGTATGTAATAATCTATGCTCTATATGTTGCTAATATTCATTATTGAATTTGAAAGGTCACTCACTACCAAAGATTGAGTCAAATTAAAGGTCACTATAGATCGAGGATCTTATCGGCTATCCGATTAGCACTCTCTTTCCGTGAATGCTATCCCTGGTATAGGGAATGTAGTCAGACCGGACAGTTGGGTTGTCTCCGTGTACTCTGGTTTTGTTTTTCAACTCGATACTGCCGAACAATCAGTAATGATTATGATTGGCAGGATTCAGACAGAAAGGACCACGTGTATGCTGGCATCCAAACCAAAGAGAGTGATTAGTATAAGTTGTTAAAACGTTAACATACCTGACTTTTTGCTGATTGATCATTCATTTTGAGCCTGTTTTATAATGCATCATGTACATTCATTTGAAAGTAGTATGTAGTGGACATTCATATTGTCATTGGCAGGCTGATAAAAGCATGATACAAGTGCAATATGCTAGATTTATACATTTCTGAATGATTACTGCACTCAGGTGCCCGTCTGTGCAGGAAATACTGTCTGGAGGGGCATGCAGGATCGTCCTCCACCAATCAGAGCTGGAAGGTCGGTATATGACCTCAGCCCATTTGATATAATCCATAGCCATTATTGACTAAATGTCCAATATTGAATATCCCTCTATTTTGAAGTTCACTAATTAGCCATTTGATTCACTAATTAACCAGTTGATTCACTAATTAACCAGTGGATTCACTAATTAGCCATACAAAGTTGACATATACCATTGAATACAATACATTTTCTGTAACCGTAAAATCAATTCATTTCCACACGCATGGGTTATCTAATAATATTTATTGTCATCCATGTTTACCTAAGAACTCGAGTTACATACGGTTCTGACTTGTTGCTCAGGTCGACCACAAGATCTAAAATCAATTCATTTCCACACACATGGGTTATTATAATTTTCATGCGTTTCGGTAGTAATAGCGTGAATAGATTGTCTTCGCGTAGCGGGTTCACAATAGTTGTTAATATTGGTCGGTTTTGCAGGTGCACGTGTTTTGCGTGGCAGATGTATAATGTGTAGTGAAGTTATGGTCATTCTACCGGACGCTTTCACACAGCATAGACCTAAGTTAATGTCTATATTAAAATTGTATTGTATGAAATATGCGTATTGTTTAGGAGGCCCGTCGTAGATTGGTATGACATTGACAATCGGGCACAGGTTTCCAGCTGTATTTTTCTCTTAAAATTAAGAGTTGTTTATCTCTGGTTTTTCCTGGGCGAGTCGACCACTTATTACCATCCTATACGTTTGTGTAACATTTTGTGTCAAAGCATATTGCTCAAAATTTGAATATAAATCTTATGTATATATAGCCTGTTATGAAATGCTATTACTCGTGGTAAAACATTACAAGTCATGCGGCAATCTACACGTCGTGTCCGACAAAAGCATATTGTGTTTTGTGTTTCTTTATGGTTTGTGATGAGCATAGTTAAGACCTAATACAATTTATTGTCGGTCATGTTCACCTAAGAACAAAATGCTCACAAGATCTAAAAATAGAAAGACAATGTAAAACTCCTTCTACCAATCAGAAGTTGCAGAAACCCATCACATACTTCCTGATTCCTGATGATCATGTGGGCATTATAGGGCATAATACAATAAGAGTGTCTAATTTAATTCAATTTTTTATTTCCCATAGCTGGTTTACTCTTGTGATTCATACACATGTTGTTATATAGTCGGTTATAAAAGCTCATCAGAGCTTATGTTATTTGTGATATGTCTTGCCGACTCAAAATAAAATTGATCTTATCTTATCTTAATAAGCCCTCTTCTTGTATACAATCAAACCTGTCTTAAGCAGCCAGTCAAGGGAATCACAAAGTGGCTGCTTAACACATGTGGCTGCTTAATAGAGGTCAAATGTATAATAAAACAACATATTGGGAATCTGGAAACTGGCTGCTTAATACAGGTTGGTTGCTTAATAGAGGTAGGTGACCACTAACATAGGTTTGACTGTATCTCTAACATCATTTAATATGAATGACTTCAAATGTTAATCATTTCTGTTTTGTCTTTCTTTTCAGTCGGAAAGCTAGTCTGTCAACTGGTAGCCAGAATGGTTCTCCAACCTTGAGTCCGAAACATACAAGAGGCACACCTTCCCACAGCCCAAATCCCACCCCACCCACATCACCAAGTGTTCAAAATACGCCGTGGAAATCACGACTACATACGATCAAAAATAGCTTCCTTGGCTCTCCAAGATTCCATAGAAGAAAACTTCAAGGTATACCATACCCGTACCAAGGCGCAAATGGCGTTTGTGCCCTTAGGGAGCCCCTTCTACTTCCAGGTGAATTTGAAATTTAAAACTTGGTCATGTGATGCCGCATGTGACCCAATAATTGAATGCTGATTGGTTGATTTGTGGTGAGTAGAGATTTCAGTAGAGTTTTAGCTCACCTGAGTCTTTGTGTCTTGTGAGCTATTATGATCACTCGCAGCCGTTGTCATCTACGTCAACGTCAACTCTTTATTGTTTTTTTTTACAATAATAGTCAACTCTTTATTGTTTTTTTTTACAATAATAGTCAACTCTTTATTGTTTTTTTACAATAATAGTCAACTCTTTATTGTTTTTTTTACAATAATAGTCAACTCTTTATTGTTTTTTTTACAATAATAGTCAACTCTTTATTGTTTTTTTTACAATACCCGGTAATAGTCGACTCTTTATTGTTTTTTTTTACAATAATAGTCAACTCTTTATTGTTTTTTTACAATCGGGCTCTAAAAATTCTTCAGATTTCATTCAAACTTGGCATCAGCTTTCGATAACTGGCATTGTCACTAAGTTAAAAAGTAAAGAACACCCCAGTTTTAACCGTATTTTGGTCAAACTTTGTCAGACTGATGCCCCCATTGTTTCTGTGTGTGTTGTACGTTTATTTATCGTCCGGTTGCCCATATGAGCGACGCCTCCTGAAGAGATTAGTCATTTTAGATTTTTGGAGGATAGTGCAATGATACAGACAGAGACCAATTCCAGAATCTCCTCTGGTTCTATTACGTACACGGTGTAAAGCACCAACACGATACCTCAGTTTAAAGTCCCATCTGAAAACTGTTAATTTTATTAGGGTCAGACGGGGGATCGAACACTGTTAATTTTATTAGGGTCAGAAGTGGGATCGAACACTGTTAATTTTATTAGGGTCAGACGAGGGATCGAACCTGCGATCCCATTTTTTCAGCTTTGATCAATCGATATAAAAATGATGTAATCTAAATTTAGGATAAACCGTGTACAGCATTCTACCTTATACTACTTGGCATGAAAGTGTCAACGTATAGAAAACCCTCATTGAGCAAGTTACTCGGATGAACAGCATGACCAAGTGGTTAAAGTCATTGACAGAAAACTGCTGTGTGTTCGGAACCTAGTTAGGTCATTGAAGTGAGGAATCTGTCCATTGGTCTGTAGGCGGTCAGTGTTTCCATCGGGGAGGGGGAGGGGGGTACATGAAGTAAAGCTTGTGGAGCACCATGTGTCTCCCGCCACTATATACATGTATTACGTTTGATGTTGGTTGCAAAACAAGCCACTCAGGTGAGCGACTCGAAACCAGTGTGGTCCTTATTATTATTATTTCAAAATTATTATTACGTCCCTTTGATTTCTACCTGTGTAATGCTCTCGGATTTCAACAATCTCTTTTCTAAGATATTCTGAATGTATAAATTTTCTTTGGCATTATTTTTAAAAACACTAAACTTTACATATAGATTTAACTGTGTGCATGCGGGTAGTTTGCATGGATTATAAAACTGTACGACAGGATGTGGCAGAGTCAGAAGAATATTTCCCAAACATTATAACATACGTGTTCACCATGGTTTAATAACATGGACCAACTTAAATGTTTATTCTCCCCCTAGGAATATAATGTACATGTATAATGGTTCGGTCCATTCGGTCCATTTTCTGTTTGACGAATTTTAGATGGCTTTAAGTAAATACCCGGTTGGTCAGCCAGATTTGATCACTCTCTTGTCTGGCTAGGGGTAAATAGGTCACCAGGTCACCATGACATTAGGCTCATTAGCCCCAGTGCCCAAGGTTATAACACTTTTCTCCTATATCAAACTCAAGCTCAAATGATTTGATTGGTTGATTCCGAGTTTTACTTCCAGCTGAACCAATCAGAAGCTTTAGACTGAGTTTGAGATAGGAGAAAAGTTTTATAACCTCTGAGCCACTGGTCTTTACTTCCAAGGTTTTCCAGTCTCGTATTTGTCCATTCCCAGACAAATTCACTCAGGAATATTAGTTATCATAAGACATGTCATTCAGATTGTCAGGTCAAGGTCGGATTAAATATCCTTTACATGCATACAGTAGATATTGGCAACAAACCTGTATCTCTTGGATGTTTGTAGAGATTTAGGAATCACAGAGTATGAAACGAATAATATGATGATAATATTATGTCACGTGTCACATAGACGGATCTGTAGTCTAGTTGTAACACGCTGGACTGGTAATCCAGGCATCGCAGGTTCGATCCCCCGTCTAACCCTAATAAAATTAACAGTCTTTCAGATGGGACTTTAAACCGTTGTCTCGTGTCGGTGCTTTACACCGTGCACGTAAATGAACCAGAGGAGACTCTGGAATGGGTCTCTGTCTGTACCATTGCACTATCCTCCAAAAATCTAAAATGACCAATCTCTTTAGGAGGCGTCGCTTATATGGGCAACCGGTAGCGACGATAAATAAACGTAAAACACACAGTCACGTGTCACACACTCCATATGGCTCCACTGTCCTGCTCACATTGCCTAACACTTCGTTTAACACAGTGTGGTGACCTTGACCTCAGTCAACTTTTGTTTATTCATTGCTGGATTGGCTCCGGGTTAAGTACATTTGACTTGCACATTGGTGACCTTGACATCAGCCTGTTTTACTAATTTGGTGAATAATACAATTTTGCAGTAAATGTTAACCCTTTCAACACCACAGACCTCTAAATTGGCTTACAAAAAAGTGTAGATCCAGATGAGCCGGCTCGTGACGAGCCGTCTCATCAGGATCTGCACTTTTTTTAAGTAATATAACTATTTTTAGATTTTTTTTACCCATTTTGATAAATGAACTGATCCAAATGTAATTTTGTTATTAATTTATTGGTCTAAAAATATCATGGACCAGTCCATGTCAGTTACTTGGTGTTGAATGGGTTAATTTCCATTTGAAAGAGACATTTCTGGGATTGAGATGTTTGGTTGGCATACTTACTTTTGTAGACTTAATTTCTTTGTACTCTACAATGTACTCATTTTATCTATCAAACTAAAGCATGATATGTACCATAGATATAGTGTATTTATTACATTAGTAGATTTTGATGCCCCTGTCGGCAGCAGCTAGGAGATTTATTTGAGAACAGTTTATACTATTTCTCTTTGATATAACGTTGCAATGAATCATTTAGGAGATATATTCTATTAGAGAACAGTATATACTATTTCTCTTTGATATAACGTTGCAATGAATCATTTAGGAGGTATATTCTATTAGAGAACAGTATATACTATTTCTCTTTGATGTAACTTTGCAATGAATCATTTAGGAGGAATATTCTATTAGAAAACAGTATATACTATTTCTCTTTGATGTAACTTTGCAATGAATCATTTAGGAGGAATATTCTATTAGAAAACAGTATATACTATTTCTCTTTGATGTAACTTTGCAATGAATCATTTAGGATGTGGTGTTTTCCTCTCATAATGGTGAGTTTGTGAGTTCAAAGCCCACCAATCCGATTAGGACAGTGGTTAACGCGCTAGTCCGATTAGGGCAAGTTCAAAGCCCACCAGTCCGATTAGGACAAGTTCAAATCCCACCAATCCGATTAGCGCAGTGGTTAGCGTGCTTGCTTCTCACCAATGCAACCCGGGTTCGATCCTCGGACCAGGATGTATGTGAGATGGTACGATGGTCGCCAGATCGGACAGGTGGGTTTTCTCCAGGTACTCTTTGTTTGCTACCACACAAATTACCACATTTACGCTTTCATCTGCGCCAACGAGAGTGATTAATATAAGTTGTTAAAACTTGCTTCGCAATCGTTGTAAAATAAATAAAGGTTTAGAAAAAAAGCTCACCAGAAGCACGGTTGTGGTGTTGCTAAGTACCGTATTTAGCTGTTTAGACATTTAAATCCAAATTGCCTCTCTACTCTTGCATCTCTCTTATGGCAATGGATTCCATCAGGAATGGGTGTCTCAAGAGCGGTTAACCCATTCAGCCCCAAGTAACTCACATGGACTGGTGGTGCATGATATTTTTAGACCAATATATTAATAAGAAAATTACCTTTGGACCAGTTCATTTATCAAAATGGGTAATTTTATCTTAAAATAGTAATAATTATTACTGGCAAAAAAGTGCAGATTCTGATGAGACGGCTCGTTACGAGCCGGCTCATCTGGATCTACACTTTTCATAAGCCTATTTAGAGGTCTGTGGTGTTGAAAGGGTTAAACTAATGTTGTAAGAATTATGTAGAATGTACACTTGATTACACAAATTAAGTGTTTTCTCGACTATTATTATGGTTTTCCCACACACTTACCCATTTGGACATGATCCACAATGCTATAACACCCACAATCTGCCCTCAACTCTTTGTCTTAACCCATTTGATTCTGGATACTGTTCAAACAGTATTTGCAAAGAACATAGTTCGCCACGAACGTGCTGCCTATCAGGCTCTATGCTGTTTGCTATTCAGATGATCTTGCTAAGACACTTGGCTATGTAGCAAACAACATAGATCCTGATCAGCATGCAGTGTCACGCTGTAGCTGATCTGGATCTATGTTGTTTGAAAAAACCTTTAAATGTATCCAGAATGACATGGGTCAATTCAAAATAATTTCCCATGTTTGGTAGTTGTATGAGCTTGTAAACAATGTGCAGTTATGGACTAAGGTGTGTTGTTATGTATATATGTATCTATGTATTCTGCAGCAACCTCTCGCGAGTATGTACAGTTATGTATATACACAGATCAGGGTTCCCGCTGTCGGTCGCCAATGGCGCCAATTGCGACAACAAACAAATATTGGCGCTAAATTTTGTGATTTGGCGCAACTTTTTTTTTTTTAATTGTATTTTTTTTTTCGGCACATGTTTTATCAAATATATGGCTTCAAATATTTATTTGTGAACTGTATGGCTCTTAGTTGGCTCCAACTTTTTTAAATTGGCTCCAGTATTTTTCAATTGGCGACAGAAGTGGCGCAAACAAACATTCAGACAGAGGGGACCCTGCAGATAAACATGCATTGTTGGATTGAGTTATTAGATGTATTGTTATACTTCAGTGCCTACCGAAGAATCCATCACCATGACACCAGATTCTTCACCTGAGTAAGTATACTTCTACTGTTTATAACATAGAGTCCACCTACCAGCGTGTCCACTTAGCATATAGTCCGCTTAGCATATAGTCTGCTTAGCATATAGTCCACTTAGCATATGGTTCGCTTAGCATATAGTCCACTTAGCATATAGTCTGCTTAGCATATGGTTTGCTTAGCATATCGTTCGCTTAGCATATAGTCTGCTTAGCATATAGTTTGCTTAGCATATAGTCCACTTAGCATGTAGTCCACTTAGCATATAGTCTACTTAGCATATAGTCTGCTTAGCATATAGTCTGCTTAGCATATGGTTCGCTTAGCATATAGTCCACTTAGCATATAGTTTGCTTAGCATATAGTCCACTTAGCATATAGTCCACTTAGCATATAGTTTGCTTAGCATATAGTCCACTTAGCATATTGTCTGCTTAGCATATAGTCCACTTAGCATATAGTTTGCTTAGCATATAGTCCACTTAGCATATAGTCTTTAAGCATATAGTCCACTTAGCACATAGTCCACTTAGCATATAGTTTGCTTAACATATATTCCACTTAGCATAAAGTCCATGTACCATAGTGTCCATGTACCATAGTGTCCCATAGTGTCCACATACCATAGTATCAGTGTCCACATACCATAGTGTCCACATACCATAGTGTCCACATACCATAGTGTCCATGTACCATAGTATCCATGTACCATAGTATCCACATACCATAGTATCCACATACCATAGTATCCACATACCATAGTATCCACGTACCATAGTATCCACATACCATAGTATCCATGTACCATAGTATCCATGTACCATAGTATCCATGTACCATAGTATCCACGTACCATAGTGTCCACATACCATAGTGTCCACATACCATAGTATCCATGTACCATAGTATCCACATACCATAGTATCCACGTACCATAGTATCCATGTACCATAGTATCCACATACCATAGTATCCACATACCATAGTATCCACATACCATAGTATCCACATACCATAGTATCCATGTACCATAGTATCCATGTACCATAGTATCCATGTACCATAGTATCCACATACCATAGTATCCATGTACCATAGTATCCATGTACCATAGTATCCATGTACCATAGTATCCACATACCATAGTATCCACATACCATAGTATCCACATACCATAGTATCCATGTACCATAGTATCCACGTACCATAGTATCCACATACCATAGTATCCACATACCATAGTATCCACATACCATAGTGTCCATGTACCATAGTATCCACATACCATAGTATCCATGTACCATAGTATCCACATACCATAGTATCCACATACCATAGTATCCACATACCATAGTATCCACATACCATAGTATCCATGTACCATAGTATCCATGTACCATAGTATCCATGTACCATAGTATCCACATACCATAGTATCCATGTACCATAGTATCCATGTACCATAGTATCCATGTACCATAGTATCCACATACCATAGTATCCACATACCATAGTATCCACATACCATAGTATCCATGTACCATAGTATCCATGTACCATAGTATCCACATACCATAGTATCCACATACCATAGTATCCATGTACCATAGTATCCACATACCATAGTATCCATGTACCATAGTGTCCATGTACCATAGTATCCACATACCATAGTATCCACGTACCATAGTATCCACATACCATAGTATCCATGTACCATAGTATCCACATACCATAGTATCCATGTACCATAGTATCCACGTACCATAGTGTCCACATACCATAGTGTCCACATACCATAGTATCCATGTACCATAGTATCCACGTACCATAATGTCCATGTACCATAGTATCCATGTACCATAGTATCCATGTACCATAGTATCCACATACCATAGTATCCATGTACCATAGTGTCCATGTACCATAGTATCCACATACCATAGTATCCACGTACCATAGTATCCACATACCATAGTATCCATGTACCATAGTATCCACATACCATAGTATCCATGTACCATAGTATCCACGTACCATAGTGTCCACATACCATAGTGTCCACATACCATAGTATCCATGTACCATAGTATCCACGTACCATAATGTCCATGTACCATAGTATCCATGTACCATAGTATCCATGTACCATAGTATCCACATACCATAGTATCCATGTACCATAGTGTCCATGTACCATAGTATCCACATACCATAGTATCCACGTACCATAGTATCCACATACCATAGTATCCATGTACCATAGTATCCACATACCATAGTATCCATGTACCATAGTATCCACATACCATAGTATCCATGTACCATAGTATCCATGTACCATAGTATCCATGTACCATAGTATCCACATACCATAGTATCCACATACCATAGTATCCACATACCATAGTATCCATGTACCATAGTATCCACATACCATAGTATCCATGTACTATAGTATCCACATACCATAGTATCCATGTACCATAGTATCCATGTACCATAGTATCCACGTACCATAGTATCCACATACCATAGTATCCATGTACCATAGTATCCACGTACCATAGTATCCACATACCATAGTGTCCATGTACCATAGTATTCACATACCATAGTATCCACGTACCATAGTATCCACGTACCATAGTATCCACGTACCATAGTGTCCATGTACCATAGTATCCACATACCATAGTATCCATGTACCATAGTATCCACATACCATAGTATCCATGTACCATAGTATCCACATACCATAGTGTCCACGTACCATAGTATCCACGTACCATAGTATCCATGTACCATAGTATCCACGTACCATAGTATCCATGTACCATAGTATCCACGTACCATAGTATCCACATACCATAGTATCCATGTACCATAGTATCCATGTACCATAGTATCCATGTACCATAGTATCCATGTACCATAGTATCCACATACCATAGTATCCACATACCATAGTATCCACATACCATAGTATCCATGTACCATAGTATCCACGTACCATAGTATCCACATACCATAGTATCCACATACCATAGTATCCCCATACCATAGTGTCCATGTACCATAGTATCCACATACCATAGTATCCATGTACCATAGTATCCACATACCATAGTATCCACATACCATAGTATCCACATACCATAGTATCCACATACCATAGTATCCATGTACCATAGTATCCACATACCATAATATCCATGTACCATAGTGTCCCCATACCATAGTATCCATGTACCATAGTATCCACATACCATAGTATCCACATACCATAGTATCCATGTACCATAGTATCCACATACCATAGTATCCACATACCATAGTATCCACATACCATAGTATCCACGTACCATAGTGTCCACATACCATAGTATCCATGTACCATAGTGTCCATGTACCATAGTATCCACATATCATAGTATCCACGTACCATAGTATCCACATACCATAGTATCCATGTACCATAGTATCCACATACCATAGTATCCACGTACCATAGTATCCACATACCATAGTATCCATGTACCATAGTATCCACGTACCATAGTATCCACATACCATAGTGTCCATGTACCATAGTATCCACATACCATAGTATCCACGTACCATAGTATCCACATACCATAGTATCCATGTACCATAGTATCCACGTACCATAGTGTCCACATACCATAGTATCCATGTACCATAGTATCCACGTACCATAGTGTCCACATACCATAGTATCCATGTACCATAGTATCCACATACCATAGTGTCCACATACCATAGTATCCATGTACCATAGTATCCACATACCATAGTGTCCACATACCATAGTATCCATGTACCATAGTGTCCACATACCATAGTATCCATGTACCATAGTATCCACGTACCATAGTGTCCACATACCATAGTATCCATGTACCATAGTGTCCATGTACTATAGTATCCACATACCATAGTATCCATGTACCATAGTATCCATGTACCATAGTATCCACATACCATAGTATCCATGTACCATAGTATCCACATACCATAGTATCCATGTACCATAGTATCCATGTACCATAGTATCCACATACCATAGTATCCATGTACCATAGTATCCATGTACCATAGTATCCCCATACCATAGTGTCCACATACCATAGTATCCATGTACCATAGTATCCACATACCATAGTGTCCATGTACCATAGTATCCACATACCATAGTATCCACATACCATAGTGTCCATGTACCATAGTATCCACATACCATAGTATCCACATACCATAGTATCCATGTACCATAGTATCCATGTACCATAGTATCCACATACCATAGTATCCACATACCATAGTATCCATGTACCATAGTATCCACATACCATAGTATCCATGTACCATAGTATCCACATACCATAGTATCCATGTACCATAGTATCCATGTACCATAGTATCCATGTACCATAGTATCCATGTACCATAGTATCCACATACCATAGTATCCACGTACCATAGTATCCATGTACCATAGTATCCACGTACCATAGTATCCATGTACCATAGTATCCACGTACCATAGTGTCCCTATACCATAGTGTCCATGTACCATAGTGTCCATGTACCATAGTATCCACATACCATAGTATCCACATACCATAGTATCCACATACCATAGTGTCCACATACCATAGTATCCATGTACCATAGTATCCATGTACCATAGTGTCCACATACCATAGTATCCATGTACCATAGTGTCCACATACCATAGTATCCATGTACCATAGTGTCCACATACCATAGTATCCACGTACCATAGTATCCACATACCATAGTATCCATGTACCATAGTGTCCATGTACCATAGTATCCACATACCATAGTGTCCATGTACCATAGTATCCACATACCATAGTATCCATGTACCATAGTATCCACATACCATAGTATCCACATACCATAGTATCCACATACCATAGTATCCACATACCATAGTGTCCATGTACCATAGTATCCACATACCATAGTATCCATGTACCATAGTATCCATGTACCATAGTGTCCACATACCATAGTATCCATGTACCATAGTATCCATGTACCATAGTGTCCATGTACCATAGTATCCACATACCATAGTATCCACATACCATAGTATCCATGTACCATAGTATCCACGTACCATAGTATCCACATACCATAATATCCACATACCATAGTATCCACATACCATAGTATCCATGTACCATAGTATCCACATACCATAGTATCCACATACCATAGTATCCATGTACCATAGTATCCACATACCATAATATCCATGTACCATAGTGTCCCCATACCATAGTATCCATGTACCATAGTATCCACATACCATAGTATCCACATACCATAGTATCCACATACCATAGTATCCACGTACCATAGTGTCCACATACCATAGTATCCATGTACCATAGTGTCCATGTACCATAGTATCCACATACCATAGTATCCACGTACCATAGTATCCACATACCATAGTATCCATGTACCATAGTATCCACATACCATAGTATCCACGTACCATAGTATCCACATACCATAGTATCCATGTACCATAGTATCCACGTACCATAGTATCCACATACCATAGTGTCCATGTACCATAGTATCCACATACCATAGTATCCACGTACCATAGTATCCACATACCATAGTATCCATGTACCATAGTATCCACATACCATAGTATCCACGTACCATAGTGTCCACATACCATAGTATCCATGTACCATAGTGTCCATGTACTATAGTATCCACATACCATAGTATCCATGTACCATAGTATCCATGTACCATAGTGTCCATGTACCATAGTATCCACATACCATAGTATCCACGTACCATAGTATCCATGTACCATAGTGTCCATGTACCATAGTATCCACATACCATAGTATCCACATACCATAGTATCCATGTACCATAGTATCCACGTACCATAGTATCCACATACCATAGTATCCACATACCATAGTATCCACATACCATAGTATCCACGTACCATAGTGTCCACATACCATAGTATCCATGTACCATAGTGTCCATGTACCATAGTATCCACATACCATAGTATCCACGTACCATAGTATCCACATACCATAGTATCCATGTACCATAGTATCCACATACCATAGTATCCACATACCATAGTATCCACATACCATAGTATCCACGTACCATAGTATCCACGTACCATAGTATCCACATACCATAGTATCCATGTACCATAGTATCCACGTACTATAGTATCCACATACCATAGTATCCATGTACCATAGTATCCATGTACCATAGTATCCACATACCATAGTATCCACATACCATAGTATCCATGTACCATAGTATCCACATACCATAGTATCCATGTACCATAGTATCCACATACCATAGTATCCACGTACCATAGTATCCATGTACCATAGTATCCACGTACCATAGTATCCCCATACCATAGTGTCCACATACCATAGTATCCATGTACCATAGTATCCACATACCATAGTATCCATGTACCATAGTATCCATGTACCATAGTATCCCCATACCATAGTATCCATGTACCATAGTGTCCATGTACCATAGTATCCACGTACCATAGTATCCATGTACCATAGTATCCATGTACCATAGTATCCATGTACCATAGTATCCATGTACCATAGTGTCCATGTACCATAGTGTCCATGTACCATAGTATCCACGTACCATAGTATCCATGTACCATAGTATCCATGTACCATAGTATCCACATACCATAGTATCCATGTACCATAGTATCCATGTACCATAGTGTCCACATACCATAGTATCCATGTACCATAGTATCCACATACCATAGTATCCATGTACCATAGTATCCATGTACCATAGTATCCATGTACCATAGTGTCCATGTACCATAGTATCCATGTACCATAGTATCCACATACCATAGTATCCATGTACCATGGTATCCATGTACCATAGTATCCATGTACCATAGTATCCACGTACCATAGTATCCACATACCATAGTATCCATGTACCATAGTATCCATGTACCATAGTATCCATGTACCATAGTATCCATGTACCATAGTATCCACATACCATAGTATCCACATACCATAGTGTCCACGTACCATAGTATCCATGTACCATAGTATCCACATACCATAGTATCCACGTACCATAGTATCCACGTACCATAGTATCCATGTACCATAGTATCCATGTACCATAGTGTCCATGTACCATAGTATCCACATACCATAGTATCCATGTACCATAGTATCCCCATACCATAGTGTCCACATACCATAGTATCCATGTACCATAGTATCCACATACCATAGTATCCATGTACCATAGTATCCACATACCATAGTGTCCACATACCATAGTGTCCACATACCATAGTATCCATGTACCATAGTGTCCACATACCATAGTATCCATGTACCATAGTGTCCATGTACCATAATATCCACATACCATAGTATCCACGTACCATAGTGTCCACATACCATAGTATCCATGTACCATAGTGTCCATGTACCATAGTATCCACGTACCATAGTATCCACATACCATAGTATCCATGTACCATAGTATCCATGTACCATAGTATCCACATACCATAGTATCCACGTACCATAGTATCCACATACCATAGTATCCACGTACCATAGTATCCACATACCATAGTATCCATGTACCATAGTATCCACGTACCATAGTATCCACATACCATAGTGTCCATGTACCATAGTATCCACATACCATAGTATCCACGTACCATAGTATCCACATACCATAGTATCCATGTACCATAGTATCCACATACCATAGTATCCACGTACCATAGTGTCCACATACCATAGTATCCATGTACCATAATATCCATGTACCATAGTATCCACATACCATAGTGTCCATGTACCATAGTGTCCATGTACCATAGTATCCACATACCATAGTATCCACGTACCATAGTATCCACATACCATAGTATCCACATACCATAGTGTCCATGTACCATAGTGTCCATGTACCATAGTATCCACATACCATAGTATCCATGTACCATAGTATCCATGTACCATAGAGTCCATGTACCATAGTATCCACATACCATAGTATTCACGTACCATAGTATCCATGTACCATAGTGTCCATGTACCATAGTATCCACATACCATAGTATCCACATACCATATTATCCATGTACCATAGTATCCACGTACCATAGTATCCACATACCATAGTATCCACATACCATAGTATCCACATACCATAGTATCCATGTACCATAGTATCCACATACCATAGTATCCACATACCATAGTATCCACATACCATAGTATCCACATACCATAGTATCCACATACCATAGTATCCATGTACCATAGTATCCACATACCATAATATCCATGTACCATAGTGTCCCCATACCATAGTATCCATGTACCATAGTATCCACATACCATAGTATCCACATACCATAGTATCCACATACCATAGTATCCACGTACCATAGTGTCCACATACCATAGTATCCATGTACCATAGTGTCCATGTACCATAGTATCCACATACCATAGTATCCACGTACCATAGTATCCACATACCATAGTATCCATGTACCATAGTATCCACATACCATAGTATCCACGTACCATAGTATCCACATACCATAGTATCCATGTACCATAGTATCCACATACCATAGTATCCACATACCATAGTGTCCATGTACCATAGTATCCACATACCATAGTATCCACGTACCATAGTATCCACATACCATAGTATCCATGTACCATAGTATCCACATACCATAGTATCCACGTACCATAGTGTCCACATACCATAGTATCCATGTACCATAGTGTCCATGTACTATAGTATCCACATACCATAGTATCCATGTACCATAGTATCCACATACCATAGTATCCATGTACCATAGTATCCACATACCATAGTATCCACGTACCATAGTGTCCACATACCATAGTATCCATGTACCATAGTATCCATGTACCATAGTATCCCCATACCATAGTATCCATGTACCATAGTATCCATGTACCATAGTATCCACATACCATAGTATCCATGTACCATAGTATCCACATACCATAGTATCCACATACCATAGTATCCATGTACCATAGTATCCATGTACCATAGTATCCCCATACCATAGTGTCCACATACCATAGTATCCATGTACCATAGTATCCACATACCATAGTATCCACATACCATAGTGTCCATGTACCATAGTATCCACATACCATAGTATCCACATACCATAGTGTCCCTATACCATAGTGTCCATGTACCATAGTGTCCACATACCATAGTATCCATGTACCATAGTATCCACGTACCATAGTATCCACATACCATAGTATCCATGTACCATAGTATCCACATACCATAGTATCCATGTACCATAGTATCCACATACCATAGTATCCACGTACCATAGTATCCACATACCATAGTATCCATGTACCATAGTATCCATGTACCATAGTATCCACATACCATAGTATCCATGTACCATAGTATCCATGTACCATAGTGTCCACATACCATAGTATCCATGTACCATAGTATCCACATACCATAGTATCCATGTACCATAGTATCCACATACCATAGTATCCATGTACCATAGTATCCATGTACCATAGTATCCATGTACCATAGTATCCATGTACCATAGTATCCACATACCATAGTATCCACGTACCATAGTATCCATGTACCATAGTGTCCATGTACCATAGTATCCACATACCATAGTGTCCATGTACCATAGTATCCACATACCATAGTATCCATGTACCATAGTATCCACATACCATAGTATCCACATACCATAGTAACCACATACCATAGTATCCACATACCATAGTATCCATGTACCATAGTATCCATGTACCATAGTATCCACATACCATAGTATCCATGTACCATAGTATCCATGTACCATAGTATCCATGTACCATAGTGTCCACGTACCATAGTATCCACGTACCATAGTATCCCCATACCATAGTATCCACATACCATAGTATCCATGTACCATAGTATCCACATACCATAGTATCCACATACCATAGTATCCACATACCATAGTATCCCCATACCATAGTGTCCATGTACCATAGTATCCACATACCAGTGTCCATGTACCATAGTATCCATGTACCATAGTATCCACATACCATAGTGTCCATGTACCATAGTATCCACATACCATAGTATCCATGTACCATAGTATCCACATACCATAGTATCCATGTACCATAGTATCCATGTACCATAGTATCCATGTACCATAGTATCCACATACCATAGTATCCACATACCATAGTGTCCATGTACCATAGTATCCACATACCATAGTATCCACATACCATAGTATCCATGTACCATAGTATCCACATACCATAGTATCCATGTACCATAGTATCCATGTACCATAGTATCCACATACCATAGTATCCACATACCATAGTATCCACATACCATAGTATCCACATACCATAGTATCCACATACCATAGTATCCACGTACCATAGTATCCCCATACCATAGTATCCACATACCATAGTATCCACATACCATAGTATCCCCATACCATAGTATCCCCATACCATAGTATCCACATACCATAGTATCCACATACCATAGTATCCACATACCATAGTATCCCCATACCATAGTATCCCCATACCATAGTATCCACATACCATAGTATCCATGTACCATAGTATCCACATACCATAGTGTCCACGTACCATAGTATCCACGTACCATAGTATCCATGTACCATAGTATCCACATACCATAGTATCCACATACCATAGTATCCATGTACCATAGTATCCATGTACCATAGTATCCACATACCATAGTATCCACATACCATAGTATCCATGTACCATAGTATTCATGTACCATAGTATCCACATACCATAGTATCCATGTACCATAGTATCCATGTACCATAGTATCCACATACCATAGTATCCATGTACCATAGTATCCATGTACCATAGTATCCACATACCATAGTATCCACATACCATAGTATCCATGTACCATAGTATCCACATACCATAGTATCCATGTACCATAGTATTCATGTACCATAGTATCCATGTACCATAGTATCCATGTACCATAGTATCCACATACCATAGTATTCATGTACCATAGTATCCATGTACCATAGTATCCATGTACCATAGTATCCATGTACCATAGTATCCACATACCATAGTATCCACATACTATAGTGTCCACATACCATAGTGTCCATGTACCATAGTGTCCACATACCATAGTGTCGACGTTCCATAGTATCCACATACCATAATGTCCATGTACCATAGTATCAGTCTGTCAGTCACTGTGTAAACCAGTCAGCCACCGTGTAAACCAGTCAGTCACTGTGTAAACCAGTCAGCCACCGTGTAAGCCAGTCAGCCACCGTGTAAGCCAGTCAGTCACCATGTAAACCAGTCAGTCACCGTGTAAGCCAGTCAGCCACCGTGTAAGCCAGTCAGTCACCATGTAAGCCAGTCAGTCACTGTGTAAGCCAGTCAGTCACCGTGTAAACCAGTCAGCCACTGTGTAAGCCAGTCAGTCACCGTGTAAACCAGTCAGCCATTGTGTATTCCAGTCAGTCACCATGTAAACCAGTCAGCCACCGTGTAAGCCAGTCAGTCACCTTGTAAGCCAGTCAGTCACCGTGTAAACCAGTCAGTCACCGTGTAAGACTTATGTATGTTATCCGTACAAAGTTGTATATCTGTTGTTGTTTCAGGATGACCAAGAAGTCGTGGTTTGGATCGCTGATGGGTTCCGATCGTGAGGAGCACCACTTTGTGATGGTGCGGGATAAACCTCTATCACAAATCAAAGCTGACCTCATTCATGCATTCCTTTCTGTGAGTATCATACGTTGACGTTTGTATTAGTGACCTGATATGTTAACCTCTGTATTAGATGACCTCATACATTAACCTCTATATTAGATGACCTCATACATTAACCTCTATATTAGATGACCTCATACATTAATCTCTGTATTAGATGACCTCATACATTAACCTCTATATTAGATGACCTCATACATTAACGTCTATATTTGTTGACCTCATACATTAACCTCTATATTTGTTGACCTCATACATTAACCTCTATATTTATTGACCTCATACATTAACCTCTATATTTGTTGACTTCATATGTTGACATCTATATTTGTTGACCTCATACATTAACCTCTATATTTGTTGACCTCATATGTTGACATCTATATTTGTTGACCTCAAACATTAACCTCTATATTTGTTGACTTCATATGTTGACATCTATATTTGTTGACCTCATACATTAACCTCTATATTTGTTGACCTCATATGTTGACATCTATATTTGTTGACTTCATATGTTGACAGCTATATTTGTTGACCTCATACATTGACCTTTTTATTTGATTACCTCATATTTTGACCTCTGTATTTGTTGACCTCATACATAGACCTCTGTATTTATATAACTCTGTATTTGGTGACCTTTATTTGTTTACCTCATACATTGACCTCTGTATTAGCTTCACGTAGGGGTACACGTCCTATGTAGCATATATCTCTCCCTGATACATGCAAGGGGAATGGATGTCATCATCTAGGAAGGGCTTAATGTAATGTTGTTAGAACTTGTTACCCAACCCATTTGCTTTAGTTATGTTGTATTATCATTGTGTATCTATATTCATGTATATATAGGCAATACAATATGGTTAAATGTGATCATCGATCAGTTTGCCATTGTTTCAATTGGCTGAAACTCTGTACATGTTTATTTAGAATAAGACATGTTTATTTTAGACGCCAGACTTATGCCACAGTGTTGTATCGACTAGCACATTCAGAGCGGAGTATCGTCGTTCGGGAAGTTCATCTGTGTTCTCCCGCAACGTGAGGTTTCAGGTGGACATCACGCCAGCACATAGCACCACAAGGGAAAACGAAGTGAACATGTATTGTTTGACGTTTACTCATATCTCAGGTAAGCGTTTCACGTGGACATCACGCCGGCACATAGCACCACAAGGGAACACGAAGTGAACATGTATTGTTTGACGTTTACTCATATCTCAGGTAAGCGTTTCACGTGGACATCACACCGGCACATAGCACCACAAGGGAAAACGAAGTGAACATGTATTGTTTGACGTTTACTCATATCTCAGGTAAGCGTTTCACGTGGACATCACGCTGGCACATAGCACCACAAGGGAACACGAAGTGAACATTTATTGTTTGACGTTTACTCATATCTCAGGTAAGCGTTTCACGTGGACATCACGCTGGCACATAGCACCACAAGGGAAAACGAAGTGAACTTGTATTGTTTGACGTTTACTCATATCTCAGGTAAGCGTTTCACGTGGACATCACGCCGGCACAGCACCACAAGGGAACACGAAGTGAACATGTATTGTTTGACGTTTACTCATATCTCGGGTAAACGTTTCACGTGTTATTGAGTCACCCAATGAGAAGACAAACTCAAGAAAACATGGTAACTCAAGAAAACATGGTAACTCAAGACAACATGGTAACTCAAGAAAACATGGTAACTCAAGAAAACATGGTAACTCAAGAAAACATGGTAACTCAAGACAACATGGTAGCTCAAGACAACATGGTAACTCAAGAAATACCAGATGTGAAAACAAAGTATAAATCATTTTCATAACCCTGGTGCTGTACAGACACGGTGCTGTTCTTCACGTTGATGACGTCGGTACCTCATTCATTACATTGTCATCCCCACTCTATTATCGTTCTTCACGTTGATGACGTCGGTACCTCATTCATTACATTGTCATCCCCACTATTATCGTTCTTCACGTTGATGACATCGGTACCTCATTCATTACATTGTCATCCCCACACTATTATCATTTTTCTGATTGAGATGATGGAAGATATACCTAGGAGCATGTTCCTAGGACACGATGATGTACATGAAGTGCAAACTTATATTCACTTAGTTTATACAAATTTATTTTAGCTCGATTGCGAAAGTTCTTAAACTTATATTAATCATTCTCGAGACCTCATTCCTGTTGGAATCGATCGCCACGAGGGAGAGAGAAGAGGCAACGTGGAATTTAAATGCCTTGCTTGCCTAATGGCATAATCGTAATGGCTCCAGCGGGGCTCGAACTCTGGACCTTTCGCACCTGAAGCGAACGCACATCCACTGCGCTGTCACGACTTCCACAAGAGATACTTGGTACTCTCATCCAAAAATACAAAATTTTAAATGTGTAATTATGAACAATTTAGGACAAACACTATTACCCATGTCGTTTAGATGTTTTTCACATTTGTACTTCATGCCTTCAATCATTTTCTTAACTCTACCACATACTTTCGTAGGCCGTCTGGAACATCTGAAACCACTAACGTGTCCGACTCTCTCCCATCTACTCTTCCACTTACGAAAACAGTTGTTGGAACTTGTTTCGCAATCGAGCTAAAATAAATGTGTATAAAATAATATAATTTTACGCCTTGCAACAAAGTTTGTAATGTCAACATTTTATATCTGAAGGAACTTGAAAATAAACTTGGCACATATGCCCATGTCATTTCAAGTTGAAACTTAAAGATTAGACACACTGTATTGTGCACGTGCTTGCGTGCGTATATCATATCTACATGTACGAGGTAGTCGTTAACCTCTGGCTTATGATTCTAGTTTTGTCTAAATATACATCTCTATTTGTAGGACCATCTCGAAGATTCCGGCGTGTGTGTGAACACATACAGAATCTCATGTTGGGTCCACGCGGTGACGCTCTGAGTCAGCGGAAGATTAGCACGGACAGTTCCTCGTCATATACCTCCGAGTGCGGCGCCTCTCCTACTCATAGCATCTCCGTGACACGAGCAGACTGTGATGATGATGTAAGACTTCATATTTTATACGTGGAAGTCGTGATAGCGCAGTGGTAGTGCATTCTCTTCCTGTGCAAAAGGCCCGAGGTTCGAGCCCCGCTGGAGCCGATACGTTTGTGCCCTTAGGCAGGGCATTTAAATTCCACATGCCTCTTCTCTCTCCCTCCATCAGGAATGAGGTCTCGAGAGTGATTAATATAAGTTGTAAGAACTTGTTTCGCAATCGAGCTGAAATATATTAGTATAAACTAATATTTTATACTTTCCAATGATATAATTTATAGAAATTTAGAGGTGAAATAAAATGTGGTATGAGTATGATCGCTGGCGCATTGAGTCGGAAGATATTCATGCAAATGATATTTCATTGTCCAGTGGCTGGTAAGTATAATGTAAAGCAGTGAGAACACAATGTGTACACAATATTACAACTATTCCCCGAGGTATTCATATGATGAACATACTAAATAAATTCTAAATAGCATCTGTCACAGCCATTGTATTGGCTTGGAGATTATAAAAACATTTTCAATCCCAAACTCAGCTTCAACCTTCTCTGATTGGTTCAGCTGACAGTAATAAACAGAATCAACCAATCAAATCACTTGAGCTCGGGTTTAAGATCTGAGAAAAGTTTTATAACCTCGGGCAATCTGTTATACAATATGGACCTTTCATATTTTCTGTACATTATTTTTCAGACACCTGTATTTGATAGAATCAGCAAAACACCCACCCCACAAAGACGAGATATACCTCGAGTGATAACCAATGGGCGTAGAATACTCATAGACCCGAGCATCAGGCGCAAGGACAAGATGTGACACAGGCTGCAACCCCACTAGATACAACACTGGTACTACATGACACGTTCGTTCGTCTGACATACATTTACTGGTGCTAAATGATACGTTTGTCTGACACACACTTACTGGTACTACATGAAACATTCGTCTGACATACACTTTCCGTGACATGTGTTCGGGTTCTTGCTGGCAGGACAAAGTAGACATTTCTGCAGTTGGAAACTCGGATACATTACTAAAAGAATAAAGCATCGTGTTTCTAGACGAAAACTGTTGGCATGACACTCATGAATTGACACCCTTATAGAGGTGCGTTTCAGTGATTATTACTTGACTGTGTTGATTTATAGACATTTTGTGATATTTAATGTAGAGAATATTGCAGTAGGTAGTGTGTGTGCTCAAACAGTAACGGGTTACCCACAATACCTGAACAAACTAAATCCAACTACTGCAAAACGGCCTTCATTCACAACTAACTCAGTTTGATATTGCTGGTACATGTAAGATTCCATTGTTCAAAACAAAATAATTAGTCTTTTGTATTTAGAAATCAGTTTGTACATAATCTGTCTTGGAAATCGGATGGAACTGAACTTAGCCTGGGAACAGTTGTCCAAATATTCAGCTTTAACCCTTTCAACACCACAGACCTCTCAATAGGCTTACAAAAAAGTGTAGATCCAGATGAGCCGGCTCGTGACGAGCCGTCTCAACAGGATCTGCACTTTTTGCCAGTAATATTACTATTTTTAAACAAAAATTACCACTTGATAAAAACTGGTCCAAATGTAATTTTCTTATTCATTTATTGGTCTGAAAATATCATGGACCAGTCCATGTCAGTTACTTGGTGTTGAATGGGTTAACACCCACATTAATATTAACCCACATTGAATTTCTGATAATGTTGCAGTCTGGGGAAAGCCGCAGCATGTACCATGTAATTAGCAATTATAAATAATCCTATTAACCCATTTCATTGTTGGTACATTTAAAGGATTTTGCAAACATCATAGATCCAAATCAGCCACAGCGTGACGCTGTGTGCTGATTAGGATCTATGTTGTTTGCTACATAGCCAAGTGTCTTAGCAAGAACATCTGAATAGCAAACAGCATAGAGTCTGATCAGACGGCACGTTCCGTAGTGGCTGATCTGGCTCTATGTTCTTTGCAAATACTGTTTGAACGATATCCAGAATGAAATGGGTTATTAGACAATCAGCATGTGATCTAATTGGTGATGTGACATAATGGAAGGCGAAGCAATGATTGATACTATATTTGACAAATCGATTGAATGCTAATAAATTAGTTTTTACACCCGTAGTATGTAAACACCCGTAGTATGTAAACACCCGCAGTATGTAAACACCCGCAGTATGTAAACACCTGCAGTGGGTAAAAACACCCGCAGTGGGTATACACCCGTAGTGTGTAAACACCCACAGTATGTAAACACTCGCAGTATGTAAACACCCACAGTATGTAAACACCCACATTATGTAAACACCCACAGTATGTAAACACCAGTATTTAAACACCCACAGTATGTAAACACTCTCAGTATGTAAACACCCGCAGTATGTAAACACCCACAGTATGTAAACACCCGCAGTATGTAAACACCCGCAGTATGTAAACACCCACAGTATGTAAACACCCGCAGTATGTAAACACCCGCAGTATGTAAACACTCGCAGTATGTAAACACTCGCAGTATGTAAACACTCGCAGTATGTAAACACCCACAGTATGTAAACACTCGAAGTATGTAAACACCCACAGTATGTAAACACCCACAGTATGTAAACACCCACAGTATGTAAACACCCACAGTATGTAAACACCCACAGCATGTAAACACTCGCAGTATGTAAACACCTGCAGTATATAAACACTCGCAGTATGTAAACACCTGCAGTATGTAAACACCTGCAGTATGTAAACACCCACATTATGTAAACACCCGCAGTATGTAAACACTCGCAGTATGTAAACACCCACAGTATGTAAACATCCACAGTACGTAAACACTCGCAGTATGTAAACACCTGCAGTATGTAAACACCCACAGTATGTAAACACCTGCAGTATGTAAACACCCACAGTATGTAAACACCCGCAGTATGTAAACACTCACAGTATGTAAACACCCGAAGGATGTAAACACCCACAGTATGTAAACACCCACAGTATGTAAACACTCGCAATATGTAAACACTCGCAATATGTAAACACCCGAAGGATGTAAACACCCACAGTATGTAAACACCCGCAGTATGTAAACACCCACAGTATGTAAACACCCGCAGGATGTAAACACCCGCAGTATGTAAACACCCGCAGTATGTAAACACCCACAGTATGTAAACACCCACAGTATGTAATCACCCACAGTATGTAAACACCCACAGTTTGTAAACACCCACAGTATGTAAACACCCGCAGTATGTAAACACCCGCAGTATGTAAACACCCACAGTATGTAAACACCCACAGTTTGTAAACACCCACAGTATGTAAACACCCACAGTATGTAAACACCCACAGTATGTAAACACCTGTATGTAAACACTCGCAGTATGTAAACACCCACATTATGTAAACACCCACAGTATGTAACACCCGCAGGATGTAAACACCCGCAGGATGTAAACACCCACAGTATGTAAACACCCACAGTATGTAAACACCCACAGTATGTAAACACTCGCAGTATGTAAACACACACAGTATGTAAACACCCGCAGTATGTAAACACCCGCAGTATGTAAACACTCGCAGTATGTAAACACTCGCAGTATGTAAACACCTGCAGTATGTAAACACCCACAGTATGTAAACACCTGTATGTAAACACTCGCAGTATGTAAACACCCACATTATGTAAACACCTGCAGTATGTAAACACCCACAGTATGTAAACACCTGTATGTAAACACTCGCAGTATGTAAACACCCATATTATGTAAACACATGCAGTATGTAAACACCCACAGTATGTAAACACTTGCAGTATGTAAACACCCACAGTATGTAAACACCCACATTATGTAAACACCTGCAGGATGTAAACACCCACAGTATGTAAACACCCGCAGTATGTAAACACTCGCAGTATGTAAACACCTGCAGTATGTAAACGCCCACAGTATGTAAACACTCGCAGTATGTAAACACCCGCAGTATGTAAACACCCACAGTATGTAAACACCCGCAGTATGTAAACACCTGCAGTATGTAAACACCCACAGTATGTAAACACCCGCAATATGTAAACACCCGCAGTATGTAAACACCCACAGTATGTAAACACTCGCAGTATGTAAACACTCGCAGTATGTAAACACCCACAGTATGTAAACACCCGCAGTATGTAAACACTCGCAGTATGTAAACACCCGCAATATGTAAACACCCGCAGTATGTAAACACCCACAGTATGTAAACACTCGCAGTATGTAAACACTCGCAGTATGTAAACACCCACATTATGTAAACACCCGCAGTATGTAAACACCCGCAGTATGTAAACACCCGCAGAAGGTGTATTGTAAGAGATGCAACTTGTGTGAAGCAGCTTTCCTCAGGTTGACATTAGATCAGGAGTAAAACATGCACTCGCATATATCTACTTATATATGGTAAACCGTGACTGTGAGTGCCGTCTATAGTGGGGGGGGGGGGCGTCTATAGTGGCATGGGGCAGGTATCTACTTATATCTGGTAAAACATGTGGGGGGCGTCTATAGTGGCATGGGGCAGTTATCTACTTATATATGGTAAAACATGTGGGGGGGGGGGTCGTCTATAGTGGCATGGGGCAGGTATCTAATTATATACGGTAAAACATGTGGGGGGTCGTCTATAGTGGCATGGGCAGGTATCTACTTATATACGGTAAAACATGTGGGGGGCGTCTATAGTGGCATGGGGCAGTTATCTACTTATATATGGTAAAACATGTGGGGGGTCGTCTATAGTGGCATGGGGCAGTTATCTAGTTATATATGGTAAAACATGTGGGGTCGTCTATAGTGGCATGGGGCAGGTATCTACTTATATATGGTAAAACATGTGGGCGTCTATAGTGGCATGGGGCAGGTATCTACTTATATACGGTAAAACATGTGGGGGCATCTATAGTGGCATGGGGCAGTTATCTACTTATATATGGTAAAACATGTGGGGGTAAAACATGTGGGGGGGGGTCGTCTATAGTGGCATGGAGCAGTTATCTACTTATATATGGTAAAACATGTGGGGGGGCGTCTATAGTGGCATGGGGCAGGTATCTACTTATATATGGTAAAACATGTGGGGGGGTCTATAGTGGCATGGGGCAGTTATCTACTTATATATGGTAAAACATGTGGGGGGGGGGGCGTCTATAGAGGCATGGGGCAGGTATCTACTTATATATGGTAAAACATGTGGGGGGTCGTCTATAGTGGCATGGGGCAGTTATCTACTTATATATGGTAAAACATGTGGGGGGGGGGCGTCTATAGTGGCATGAGCAGGTATCTACTTATATGGTAAAACATGTGGGGGGTCGTCTATAGTGGTATGGGGCAGTTATCTACTTATATATGGTAAAACATGTGGGGGGGGGTCGTCTATAGTGGCATGGGGCAGTTATATACTTATATATGGTAAAACATGTGGGGGGGTCGTCTATAGTGGCATGGGGCAGTTATCTACTTATATATGGTAACACATGTGGGGGGGCATCTACAGTGGTATGGGGCATTAATTTACTTCTATACGGTAAAACATGTGGGCGTCTATAGTGGCATGGGGCAGGTATCTAATTATATATGGTAAAACATGTGGGGGGTCGTCTATAGTGGCATGGGGCAGGTATCTACTTATATCTGGTAAAACATGTGGGGGTCGTCTATAGTTGCATGGGGCAGTTATCTACTTATATATGGTAAAACATGTGGGGGTCGTCTATAGTGGCATGGGGCAGTTATCTACTTATATATGGTAAAACATGTGGGGGTCGTCTATAGTGGCATGGGGCAGTTATCTAGTTATATATGGTAAAACATGTGTGGGGGGCGTCTATAGTGGCATGGGGCAGTTATCTACTTATATACGGTAAAACATGTGGGGTGCGTCTATAGTGGCATGGGGTAGTTATCTACTTATATACGGTAAAACATGTGGGGGGGTCTATAGTGGCATGGGGTAGTTATCTACTTATATCTGGTAAAACATGTGCGGGGGCGTCTATAGTGGCATGGGGCAGTTATCTACTTATATATGGTAAAACATGTGGGGTGGGGCATCTATAGTAGCATGGGGCAGTTATCTACTTATATACGGTAAAACATGTGGGGGGGTCTATAGTTGCATGGGGCAGGTATCTACTTATACGGTAAAACATGTGGGGGGGGGGGTCTATAGTGACATGGGGCAGTTATCTACTTATATACGGTAAAACATGTGGGGGGGGGGTCTATAGTGGCATGGGGCAGTTATCTACTTATATACGGTAAAACATGTGGGGGGGGTCTATAGTGGCATGGGCAGTTATCTACTTATATACGGTAAAACATGTGGGGGGGGGGGTCTATAGTGGCATGGGGCAGTTATATACGGTAAAACATGTGGGGGGGGTGGTTATCTACTTATATACGGTAAAACATGTGGGGGGGTCTATAGTGGCATGGGGCAGTTATCTACTTCTATACGGTAAAACATGTTGGGGGGGGGTCTATAGTGGCATGGGGCAGGTATCTACTTATATACGGTAAAACATGTGGGGGGGTCTATTGTTGCATGGGGCAGTTATCTACTTATATACGGTAAAACATGTGGGGGGGGGGTCTATAGTTGCATGGGGCAGTTATCTACTTATATACGGTAAAACATGTGGGGGGGGGGTTTATAGTTGCATGGAGCAGTTATTTACTTATATACGGTAAAACATGTGGGGGGCGTCTATAGGGGCAGGTAAAACATGTGGGGGTCGTCTATAGTGGCATGGGGCAGGTATCTACTTATATCTGGTAAAACATGTGGGGGGGGTCTATAGGGGCATGGGGCAGGTATCTACTTATATACGGTAATACATGTGGGGGGGGTCTATAGGGGCATGGGGCAGGTATCTACTTATATACGGTAATACATGTGGGGGGGGGGTCTATAGGGGCATGGGGCAGGTATCTACTTATATACGGTAATACATGTGGGGGGGTCTATAGGGGCATGGGGCAGGTATCTACGGTAATACATGTGGGGGGGGGGTCTATAGGGGCAGGTAATACATGTTGGGGGGGGTCTATAGGGGCAGGTAATACATGTGGGGGGGGGGTCTATAATAGGGGCAAGTAATACATGTGGGGGGGTGTATAGGGGCAGGTAATACATGTGGGGGGGTCTATAGGGGCATGGGGCAGGTATCTACTTATATACGGTAATACATGTGGGGGGGGGGGGGTCTATAGAGGCATAGGGCAGGTATCTACTTATATACGGTAATACATGTGGGGGGGGGGTCTATAGGGACATGGGGCAGGTATCTACTTATATACGGTAATACATGTGGGGGGGGGGTCTATAGGGGCATGGGGCAGGTATCTACTTATATCTGGTAATACATGTGGGGGGGGGTCTATAGGGGCATGGGGCAGGTATCTACTTATATACGGTAATACATGTGGGGGGGGGTCTATAGGGGCATGGGGCAGGTATCTACTTATATACGGTAATACATGTGGGGGGGGGTCTATAGGGGCAGGTATCTACTTATATCTGGTAATACATGTGGGGGGGGGGTCTATAGGGGCATGGGGCAGGTATCTACTTATATCTGGTAATACATGTGGGGGGGGGTCTATAGGGGCATGGGGCAGGTATCTACTTATATACGGTAATACATGTGGGGGGGGGTCTATAGGGGCATGGGGCAGGTATCTACTTATATACGGTAATACATGTGGGGGGGGGTCTATAGGGGCATGGGGCAGGTATCTACTTATATCTGGTAATACATGTGGGGGGGTCTATAGGGGCATGGGGCAGGTATCTACTTATATCTGGTAATACATGTGGGGGGGGTCCTATAGGGGCAGGTATCTACTTATATCTGGTAATACATGTGGGGGGGGGGGTGTATAGGGGCAGGTATTTACATGTGGGGGGGGGGGGTGTATAGGGGCATGGGAAGTTGAGCAGGATTATATACGAAGTTATTACAGTGTTCAAAATAATTGTGCAATATCAAATTTATTTATTCAATACATGTTATTTGTGGTTTATGTCTATTACTTGTTATCTCGTGTGCAGATGCATTATAATCTATAATCAGCTTACATTGTCTCAGTTCCGCTATTGGAATATCACACTCGGTCGTCAACATGGACATTATCGTTTTACGTTTATTTATCGTCGCCACCGGTTGCCCATATGAGCGACGCCTCCTAAATAGATTAGTCATTTTAGGATAGTGCAATGATACAGACGGAGACCCATTCCAGAGTCTCCTCTGATTATTTTATGTGCATGGTGTAAAGCATCGACACAAGACTTCGGATTAAAGACTCATCTGAAAGACTGTTAATTTTATTTAGGGTCAGACGGGGGGATCGAACCTGCGATCGCTGGATTACCAGTCCAACATGTTAACCACTGGACTACAGATCTAGTTCATACGTACCTTATATACAGCTGGTTGTTGGGTATCCAGAGTCACCGGGTGTGTCACTTATCCAACCAAGTTGTCCATTTAGCGCGCTCGCTTCTCACCAATGCAACCCGGGTTCGATCCTCAGACCTGGAAGTATGTGAGATGGTACGATGGTCGCCAGATCGGACAGGTGAGTTTTCTCCAGGTACTCCGGTTTCCTCCCACACGAATGACCACATTTACGCTTTCATCCGCGCCAACGAGAGTGATTAATATAAGTTGTTAGAACTTGCTTCGTTGTAAAAAGTTTTAAACCCAGTTGAGGCTCACGATATATTTATATGAGCAAGCTGCATCTTGTGCCAACTGTTGACGGTTTCGGGTCAGCGACGACCCTATTTGTGCCAACTGTTGACGGTTTCAGGTCAGCGACGACCCTATTTGTGCCAATAGAACATAGCTTTTAGTTTGTATTTAAGTTGTATTTATTTAATTTTTAACATTGTTTATGTTTATGTTTTGTTTGTTGCTCAAGTTGATATGGAATTGTTCAACTTCTCACCGTTTCCGTGTCAACTGGGTAACATAGAACAAAGTTTAAATATGAGATTGTATTCTGTATATGCATGTTTATTCCTTCATAAAACTATGAATAATCCTCAAATTTATCTTAGTGCGTGTTAGGTTTAGTAAACAACCAATTACGTTTGTAAATAAATAACCATACAGAAAGGTAATTTACAATTAATGATTTCACAAAAACGAATTCATTTGTGGACCATTAAATTTTTTTATTTGGTACAAACAAGTAATCACAATATTCTAACCATTCTTAAAATATTCCACGTGCAGTGATATATACATTGTCCGTGTACCATACAACTAGTGTTACATCTAGGTGGGGAAGGGTTAACCATGTACCATACAACTAGTGTTACATCTAGGTAGGGAAGGGTTAACCGTGTACCATACAGCTAGTGTTACATCTAGGTGTGGAAGGGTTAACCGTGTACCATACAGCTAGTGTTACATCTAGGTGGAGAAGGGTTAACCGTGTACCATACAGCTAGTGTTACATCTAGGTAGGGAAGGGTTAACCGTGTACCATACAACTAGTGTTACATCTAGGTGGGGAAGGGTTAACCATGTACCATACATCTAGTGTTACATCTAGGTGGGGAAGGGTTAACCGTGTACCATACATCTAGGTAGGGAAGGGTTAACCGTGTACCATACATCTAGGTAGGGAAGGGTTAACCGTGTACCATACATCTAGGTAGGGAAGGGTTAACCGTGTACCATACAACTAGTGTTACATCTAGGTGGGGAAGGGTTAACCGTGTACCATACAGCTAGTGTTACATCTAGGTAGGGAAGGGTTAACCGTGTACCATACACCTAGTGTTACATCTAGGTGGGGAAGGGTTAACCGTGTACCATACAAATAGTGTTACATCTAGGTGGGGAAGGGTTAACCGTGTACCATACAACTAGTGTTACATCCTAGGTAGGGAAGGGTTAACCGTGTACCAAACAACTAGTGTTACATCTAGGTGGGGAAGGGTTAACTGTGTACCATACACCTAGTGTTACATCTAGGTGGGGAAGGGTTAACCGTGTACCATACAACTAGTGTTACATCTAGGTGGGGAAGGGTTAACCGTGTACCATACATCTAGGTAGGGAAGGGTTAACCGTGTACCATACATCTAGGTAGGGAAGGGTTAACCGTGTACCATACATCTAGGTAGGGAAGGGTTAACCGTGTACCATACAACTAGTGTTACATCTAGGTGGGGAAGGGTTAACCGTGTACCATACAGCTAGTGTTACATCTAGGTAGGGAAGGGTTAACCGTGTACCATACACCTAGTGTTACATCTAGGTGGGGAAGGGTTAACCGTGTACCATACAAATAGTGTTACATCTAGGTGGGGAAGGGTTAACCGTGTACCATACAAATAGTGTTACATCTAGGTGGGGAAGGGTTAACCGTGTACCAAACAACTAGTGTTACATCTAGGTGGGTTCGGTAAACCGTTTAACACATACTAGTGCTGTGTCTAAGTGGCAATGGGTTAATTGTCATATTCCTGTTCAAAATTATAAAACTTGTATAAATCCTATTTGCGTGAAGCAAGACTAGATTTGACTTTGATCAGTTATTTGCGTGATGCAAGACTAGATTTGACTCTAATGAGTTATTTGCGTGAAGCAAGACTAGATTTGACTAATGAGTTATTTGCGTGATGCAAGACTAGATTTGACTCTAATGAGTTATTTGCGTGAAGCAAGACTAGATTTGACTTTGATCAGTTATTTGCGTGAAGCAAGACTAGATTTAACTCTAATCAGTTATTTGCGTGAAGGAAGACTAGATTTGACTTTGATCAGTTATTTGCGTGAAGCAAGACTAGATTTGACTCTAATGAGTTATTTGCGTGAAGCAAGACTAGATTTGACTTTGATCAGTTATTTGCGTGAAGCAAGACTAGATTTGACTTTGATCAGTTATTTGCGTGATGCAAGACTAGATTTAACTCTAATCAGTTATTTGCGTGAAGCAAGACTAGATTTGACTAATGAGTTATTTGCGTAATGCAAGACTAGATTTGACTAATGAGTTATTTGCGTGATGCAAGACTAGATTTGACTAATGAGTTATTTGCGTGAAGCAAGACTAGATTTGACTTTGATCAGTTATTTGCGTGAAGCAAGACTAGATTTAACTCTAATCAGTTATTTGCGTGAAGCAAGACTAGATTTGACTAATGAGTTATTTGCGTGATGCAAGACTAGATTTGACTCTAATGAGTTATTTGCGTGAAGCAAGACTAGATTTGACCAGTTATTTGCGTGAAGCAAGACTAGATTTGACTAATGAGTTATTTGCGTGATGCAAGACTAGATTTGACTCTAATGAGTTATTTGCGTGAAGCAAGACTAGATTTGACCAGTTATTTGCGTGAAGCAAGACTAGATTTGACTAATGAGTTATTTGCGTGAAGCAAGACTAGATTTGACTTTGATCAGTTATTTGCGTGAAGCAAGACTAGATTTGACTTTGATCAGTTATTTGCGTGAAGCAAGACTAGATTTGACTCTAATGAGTTATTTGCGTGATGCAGACTAGATTTGACTCTAATGAGTTATTTGCGTGAAGCAAGACTAGATTTAACTCTAATCAGTTATTTGCATGAAGCAAGACTAGATTTGACTTTGATCAGTTATTTGCGTGAAGCAAGACTAGATTTGACTTTGATCAGTTATTTGCGTGAAGCAAGACTAGATTTGACTAATGAGTTATTTGCGTGATGCAAGACTAGATTTGACTAATGAGTTATTTGCGTGAAGCAAGACTAGATTTGACTTTGATCAGTTATTTGCGTGAAGCAAGACTAGATTTGACTAATGAGTTATTTGCGTGAAGCAAGACTAGATTTGACTTTGATCAGTTATTTGCGTGAAGCAAGACTAGATTTAACTCTAATGAGTTATTTGCGTGAAGCAAGACTAGATTTGACTAATGAGTTATTTGCGTGATGCAAGACTAGATTTGACTCTAATGAGTTATTTGCGTGAAGCAAGACTAGATTTGACTTTGATCAGTTATTTGCGTGAAGCAAGACTAGATTTGACTCTAATGAGTTATTTGCGTGAAGCAAGACTAGATTTGACTTTGATCAGTTATTTGCGTGAAGCAAGACTAGATTTGACTTTGATCAGTTATTTGCGTGAAGCAAGACTAGATTTGACTTTGATCAGTTATTTGCATGATGCAAGACTAGATTTGACTCTAATGAGTTATTTGCGTGAAGCAAGACTAGATTTGACTAATGAGTTATTTGCGTGAAGCAAGACTAGATTTGACTTTGATCAGTTATTTGCGTGAAGCAAGACTAGATTTGACTAATGAGTTATTTGCGTGATGCAAGACTAGATTTGACTCTAATGAGTTATTTGCGTGAAGCAAGACTAGATTTGACCAGTTATTTGCGTGAAGCAAGACTAGATTTGACTAATGAGTTATTTGCGTGAAGCAAGACTAGATTTGACTTTGATCAGTTATTTGCGTGAAGCAAGACTAGATTTGACTTTGATCAGTTATTTGCGTGAAGCAAGACTAGATTTGACTTTGATCAGTTATTTGCGTGAAGCAAGACTAGATTTGACTCTAATGAGTTATTTGCGTGATGCAGACTAGATTTGACTCTAATGAGTTATTTGCATGAAGCAAGACTAGATTTAACTCTGATCAGTTATTTGCATGAAGCAAGACTAGATTTGACTTTGATCAGTTATTTGCGTGAAGCAAGACTAGATTTAACTCTAATCAGTTATTTGTGTGAAGCAAGACTAGATTTGACTAATGAGTTATTTGCGTGATGCAAGACTAGATTTGACTAATGAGTTATTTGCGTGAAGCAAGACTAGATTTGACTTTGATCAGTTATTTGCGTGAAGCAAGACTAGATTTGACTAATGAGTTATTTGCGTGAAGCAAGACTAGATTTGACTGATCAGTTATTTGCGTGAAGCAAGACTAGATTTGACTTTGATCAGTTATTTGCATGAAGCAAGACTAGATTTGACTAATGAGTTATTTGCGTGAAGCAAGACTAGATTTGACTTTGATCAGTTATTTGCGTGATGCAAGACTAGATTTGACTCTAATGAGTTATTTGCGTGATGCAAGACTAGATTTGAAATCTGGAATGTTGCCATATATGCAGAACTCAAAAACTATTTTACTGCTGAAACCAAACATGTCTTCAATCTTGTCAATAGCATCTTTAATGTCATTACATATAAGTGTTGTATGCATAATGCCAGTTTTCAACATTTATTCAAATTTGGAACTAAAAAGTTGCGAAATTGAAATGTTTATACTGGAGAACACATCGGGAATTTTATGTCTCCAGTTTGGAGAGCACAATCATGCTTGCATTCATTTCCTTACGTTATTATGAAGTGGTGTAGTTAATGAACACGTTACAAATAAAATATGAATTGTAAATTAGTTTTAATGTGATATCAATGTACAAAATTTGTGACATTAAAAAAAAATATTTAAACACAAGTTTATGTAGTGCTTTTACTGGTAGCCAGTTATTTCAGTGAAGAAAATGGTGCTGTAGCCCTTAAAACCCCCAAGCATTCACACACTAATATAAACCAGGGAAGTCATGATAGCGTGTTCGCTTCAGGCCCAGAGTTTGCGGCCAGCTGTAGCCGTTATGATTGTGTCCTTAGGCAAGGCATTCAAATTCCATATTGCCTCTTCTCTCTCCCTCATGGCGATGGATTCCATCAGGAACGAGGTCTCAAGAGTGATTACTGTAAGTTGTAATAACTTGTTTCACAATCGAGCTAAAATAAATTTGCATAAACTAAACCATGGTAGTATACGTACGACCTTGGATAAGCTAATGTTTGCACAGGATGATAGCCGACGTTCACCTTGGATCAATTGGTGTTTACACACGATAGCCGACATTCACCTTGGATCAATTGGTGTTTACACACGATAACCGACATTCACCTTGGATCAGCTAGTGCTTACAGTATGATAGCCGACATTCACATTGGATCAGTTAAGTGTTTTCACAGGATGATAGATGACATTCACCTTGGATCAATTAGTGTTTACACAGGTTAGCCGACATTCACCTTGGATCAGTTAGTGTACACAGGATAGCCAACATTCACCTTGGATCAGCTAGTGCTTACACAGGATAGCCGACATTCACCTTGGATCAGTTAGTGTACACAGGATAGCCAACATTCACCTTGGATCAGCTAGTGCTTACACAGGAGGATAGCTGACATTCACATTGGATCAGCTAGTGCTTACACAGGAGGATAGCCGACATTCACCTTGGATCAGCTAGTGTCTACACAGGATAGCCGACATTCACCTTGGATCAGCTAGTGTCTACACAGGAGGATAGCCGACATTCACCTTGGATCAGCTAGTGCTTACAAAGGATGATAGCCAACATTCACATTGGATCAGCTAGTGCTTACACAGGAGGATAGCCGACATTCACCTTGGATCAGCTAATGTTTACACAGGAGGATAGCCGACATTCACCTTGTATCAGCTAGTGCTTACACAGGAGGATAGCCGACATTCACCTTGGATCAGCTAGTGTCTACACAGGATAGCCGACATTCACCTTGGATCAGCTAGTGTTTACACAGGATAGCCGACATTCACCTTGGATCAGCTAGTGTCTACACAGGATGATAGCCGACATTCACCTTGGATCAGCTAGTGTTTACACAGGATAGCCGACATTCACCTTGAGTTAGTGCTTACATCTGAATCATATCCTCTTAACCAGTTTTGTTACACCATTATATATGAAATTATATTTTATTGGTCAACAAAAATACCAAATACTGCATTCACAAGACTTATCTTTTATTTTCATATAAATGTGACAAGTTTTCTTTCACAATACTGCCTTGTTATCTAATACGATGAAACCAAAGTTGTGCAAAATACAAAATCATTCACATTAGCAGTTGAAACTAATAGAAATCGGAGATAATGTAGGTTTACAATACATACTCGTTACAACTATTGCCTGTCCACACTGTTTATACACTTGTTTGCTTTGGATCGAGTCGCACCAACAGCAAAGGTTGTGTATCGACTCCAGCTTCATTTGACGGAGAAAGACACAAACGGTGTTCAGAGCCTCGTTTCAGGCACAGGTGGGGTAAACATGGGAGATATTCCGTAAGCCGAGCATTCTCACTCGAGGCTTGAATCTGCAACGACCATGATCAAATGAACGACGGTCCTCACCATTAACCACTCTGTCACTTAGTGTTAACTGATTCATGTTCTTGCTCTACAATCTCTATATTGACAGGCAATAATTCAAGAAGCACTTGGTCTGCATTCGCATTTACCATGTTTTTTTCTGTTTTGTTTTTTTACAAATATTTCTCTTTTTTTTGGGTCCAGAAGTTGATACAGGTGTCGACTCCTGTTAACTATCTAGGATATTTTTCTTATAATTTATTGCATATTATTATCTGTTCCGATAGTTAATGCGGTAAATTCTGAAATGGAACATGTTTATTCAAGCATCTGCTATTTTCCAGTCATATTAATTAAACCATATAAGAATACCAGTTTTATCAAAACAAACACCGGACATTGTATTAGCGGGTACGTAAGAGTGAAGGTCATAGTTGAAATTAACAGCTTAACAAAGTGCAATACAAGACCATTACATTTCAACTAATTACTTACTGAATACACATTTTAATTCTTTATGCCTACATATAGTTAGTATTTTGATAAACCAATTCATTTCAAATACCCGGTAAATATATTGCTATTAAATGAAGACAATGTTTATTTATTTGGTCTTGTATTGTGCTTTTTGTATTGATCAACATGACCAAAAGCTTCAGTGTTTGCACAACACAAACAGCAACAGATTGATGGAAATAGAAAAACCATCTATGCAAAGATTCTCTACATAGATTCTACGATACCTTGCACACCACAGCTCGACACCAGCTTATGAAGTAAATATCCTGAGTTTATATATGCAGGCATTGCGTTACACGATGATGATTGTGTCGGCCGTGTCTATTGGTGTCATGATCGTTGCCGACACGCGACTAGCAAGTCAAATCTACATACCTCTACTGCTGTTGAAAATTGCTCTACGCACCTACACAATGCTTCACTTTATAAGCCGGTGCAAGCTGGTTTCACACATATTTCTATTGATATACAATGCTCAATGCCTCCACATAAGTTGCACAAGCCATCACTGGCCCATGACTTGAATGCAGTGTTTAAATGAGTAGACCTCAGTAAGTTACCAGTTAGCACTTTTCCTAAGCAAATATACACAAACATAAAATGATATAACCGAAAGTGAGAGAAGTAACACAGGACTCCGAGCTCATTGCATGAATGCACGAGAGAAGTAACACAGGACTCTGTGCTCATTGCATGAATGCACGAGAGAAGTAACACAGGACTCGGAGCTCATTGCATGAATGCACGAGAGAAGTAACACAGGACTCTGAGCTCATTGCATGAATGCACGAGAGAAGTAACACAGGACTCTGAGCTCATTGCATGAATGCACGAGAGAAGTAACACAGGACTCTGAGCTCATTGCATGAATGCACGAGAGAAGTAACACAGGACTCTGAGCTCATTGCATGAATGCACGAGAGAAGTAACACGGGACTCTGAGCTCATTGAATGAATGCACGAGAGAAGTAACACAGGACTCTGAGCTCATTGCATGAATGCACGAGAGAAGTAACACAGGACTCTGAGCTCATTGCATGAATGCACGAGAGAAGTAACACAGGACTCTGTGCTCATTGCACGAGTTCACTCATTGCTCGTTATTATTCTCAACAAGATGACTGAACTTGTTTTTCAATCGAGCTAAACTAAAGTTGCATAAACTAACTATAGCGACTTTGTACATAAAATTGATTCGACTTTGAAGCTCGTCTAAATCCTTGGATATAATTAAACAACATATGAAAGGTTTCAATTTTTTTCAAGTTTTGTTTTGTTTAATCAATTCTACTGCCAGCGGCCCTGAATACAGCACAGTGAGAAACACTCGTGCAACCAGCGACCCTGAATACAGCACAGTGAGAAACACTCGTGCAACCAGCGGCCCTGAATACAGCACAGTGAGAAACACTCGTGCAACCAGCGGCCCTGAATACAGCACAGTCAGATACACTCGTGCAACCAGCGGCCCTGAATACAGCACAGCGAGAAACACTTGTGCAACCAGCGGCCCTGAATACAGCACAGTCAGATACACTCGTGCAACCAGCGGCCCTGAATACAGCACAGTCAGGTACACTCGTGCACCAGCGGCCCTGAATACAGCAGTCAGATACACTCGTGCAACCAGCGGCCCTGAATACAGCACAGTCAGATACACTCGTGCAACCAGCGGCCCTGAATACAGCACAGTCAGATACACTCGTGCAACCAGCGGCCCTGAATACAGCACAGTCAGATACACTCGTGTAACCAGCGCCCTGAATACAGCACAGTCAGATACACTCGTGCAACCAGCGGCCCTGAATACAGCACAGTCGGAAACACTCGTGCAACCAGCGCCCTGAATACAGCACAGTCAGATACACTCGTGCAACCAGCGGCCCTGAATACAGCACAGTCGGAAACACTCGTGCAACCAGCGGCCCTAAATACAGCACAGCGAGAAACACTCGTGCAACCAGCGACCCTGAATACAGCACAGTCGGAAACACTCGTGCAACCAGTGGCCCTGAATACAGCACAGTCAGATACACTGAGAAGAAATGAAACAAAGCAATGAATACACAGCAACGTAAACTGTTAACTAGCGCACCTCAATGTAGAAATAATAAATAGGTGATTTAGAAAATAACATGTTATAAAGTCTAGTTGTTGCAAACACTGCCGTCAAGTCACTGTTCATGATTCACTCGTTTTACTGCTGCGGTTGGTTGAAGTTTGGGCGACCAAACCCTTGACCGGTTCCCCTTGCTGTGCCCCTTGGTCCTCCACTGCCTCCACGGTTGAAGCCGCCTCGTGGTCCACCTGTAATATAGATTATAGTCCTACATTATAAACAGCTAAGCATTTCTACATACATCAAGGCTCATCCTATGTCAGAATTTTTTGGAGAAGTGAGAAAGCGTATTTGAGACCATAAATGGTATTAGTAAGAGTTGAAACAAAATAGGGTTAAAATACACATTATGACCATTAACCCATTTCATTCTGGATACCGTTCAAACAGTATTTGCAGAACATAGAGCCAGGCTCAGCCACTACGGAAATTGCCTTCTGATCAGGCTCTATGCCGTTTGCTATTCAGATGATCTTGCCAAGACACTTGACTATGTAGCAAACAACATAGATCCTGATCAGCATGCAGCGTCACGCTACGGCTGATCTGGATCTATGTTGTTTGCAAAAGCCTTTAAATGTATCCAGAATGAAATGGGTTAAATACAACATTTGAATAGAAGGAGTGCTTTACAGTGTAGCTTAGCTTACTGGACAAAATTTTGTATGGAAATTGTAAAAATATAATTTTTTTAGGGAGCAGTGGGGGCTCCCAGGGGGCCAAATCATTGTCCACACTAAGGTGACCATTTCGCCACATGTAGTATACATTAGTACAACAAGAAACTGTTGTGACCAGGATAACCGTGTCCCTACTTCAACGGAACATGTCCCTGGATCACTCACCCCAAGTCTATTTCTCTTCTCCCAAGGTCGTCTCATGTCAAACAGGCAAATTTGTTATGTTACAATTTTAAAGATTTCCCAAAAAAGTTGAACAATCTTTTGACCTTCGCGATTTGAACAAAATTAATTTGGTAGAGGTTGCTGTATGGATTCTACTGATCAACTTTGTAATTATTCCAGCAAGCGGTTCATGAGAATAACTTGGAGTAGTCAATTGAATGCAATTCTTGTCACGAAATGCTTCCCCTCACCAAAGATCACTAGAAAATTTGTAAAGTTTGTTTTTGTGGATAAAGTCAAACCAAAGGTCATATGGTCGAACCAAAGATCATATGGTCGAGAAAGGTCATATGGTCGAACCAAAGGTCATATGGCGACTCTCCAGCTGTGATTGGTTGAGGAAGACCCGGGTGACACCCCAAGCAGTATTTCAGCGACAGACGAGTACCCACGTAGAACCACCAACCTACTGCAAATCACCTGGATAGCGTCCTCACGATAGCGTCCTCACGATAGCGTCCTCACGTGATAAAATTTGACACTCCCAGTAGGAATCGAACCTACAGCAGTGAGGGGGAAGTGATGTAAAGTCAACGACAATAAACACTTGGCATCTGAGGACACTATCTGCAAGGTGATCTTACCTCCTCTATTGGCTCCTCGAGGTGCACCCCCTCGACTCCCTTCCCCACGTTTCTGGAATCCGCCATTGTTGTAATTGTTTGCACTGTATCCTTGGTAATTGTCAGGCCGGTAGTTGTCTCTTGGGGGATAACCTTGATAGTTACCTGTATATATATATATATATATATATATATATACACTTTAATTATGCTAGGTATCACTACACAAGATCAGGTTCCAACTAAAATCTTGTTGTATAATTAAATTAAGATTTGTCTCACTCGGCCATAAGTAAACAGTCAACTTTCATGGTTTCATTTGATTGGCTAATGTCATCAAACTTGTTTCAGTTCTTTGATGTATGCAACATGACATCATTTGATTGGTTAAAGTCATCAAACTGGAACAGTCCACTGATGTATCATACACAGTGTGTAACTAGACACATCTGATTGGTTAGTCATCAAACTGGAACAGTCCATTGAGGTATCATACACAGTGTGTAACTAGACACATCTGATTGGCTAGTCATCAAACTGGAACAGTCCACTGATGTATGTAACTAGACACATCTGATTGGCTAGTCATCAAACTGGAACAGTCCACTGATGTATGTAACTAGACACATCTGATTGGCTAGTCATCAAACTGGAACAGTCCACTGATGTATCATACACAGTGTGTAACTAGACACATCTGATTGGTTAGTCAGCAAACTGGAACATTCCATTGAGGTATCATACACAGTGTGTAACTAGACACATCTGATTGGCTAGTCATCAAACTGGAACAGTCCACTGATGTATGTAACTAGACACATCTGATTGGCTAGTCATCAAACTGGAACAGTCCATTGATGTATGTAACTAGACACATCTGATTGGCTAGTCATCAAACTGGAACAGTCCACTGATGTATCATACACAGTGTGTAACTAGACACATCTGATTGGTTAGTCAGCAAACTGGAACATTCCATTGAGGTATCATACACAGTGTGTAACTAGACACATCTGATTGGCTAGTCATCAAACTGGAACAGTCCACTGATGTATGTAACTAGACACATCTGATTGGCTAGTCATCAAACTGGAACAGTCCATTGATGTATGTAACTAGACACATCTGATTGGCTAGTCATCAAACTGGAACAGTCCACTGATGTATGTAACTAGACACATCTGATTGGCTAGTCATCAAACTGGAACAGTCCATTGATGTATGTAACTAGACACATCTGATTGGCTAGTCATCAAACTGGAACAGTCCACTGATGTATGTAACTAGACACATCTGATTGGCTAGTCATCAAACTGGAACAGTCCACTGATGTATGTAACTAGACACATCTGATTGGCTAGTCATCAAACTGGAACAGTTCATTGAGGTATCATACACAGTGTGTAACTAGACACATCTGATTGGCTAGTCATCAAACTGGAACAGTCCACTGATGTATGTAACTAGACACATCTGATTGGCTAGTCATCAAACTGGAACAGTCCATGATGTATGTAACTAGACACATCTGATTGGCTAGTCATCGTTGTAACTAGACACATTGATTGGCTAGTCATCAAACTGGAACAGTCATGAGTATGTAACTAGACACATCTGATTGGTAGTCATCAAACTGGAACAGTCCATGAGTATGTAACTAGACACATCTGATTGGCTAGTCATCAAACTGGAACAGTCCACTGATGTATGTAACTAGACACATCTGATTGGCTAGTCATCAAACTGGAACAGTCCACTGATGTATGTAACTAGACACATCTGATTGGCTAGTCATCAAACTGGAACAGTCCATTGAGGTATGTAACTAGACTCCATACCATTGTTTACTATCTAAATTCATCAAAATTCATACAAAAAGACACTATACCAACATTGCTCTCCCGACCAAATCTACACCCCTTACATCTCCCTCCTCTACTGTAACCATTACCCCTGTCCCCTCCACCCCAACCAACTCTACACCCCTGATATCTCCCTCCTCTACTGTAACCATTACTCCTGTCCCCTCCACCCTGACCAACTCTATACCCCTTACCTCTCCCTCATCTACTGTAACCATTACTCCTGTCCCCTCCACCCCGATCAACTCTATACCCCTTACCTCTCCCTCCCCTAATGTAACCATTAGTCCTGTCCCCTCCACCCCGATCCACTCTATACCCCTTACCTCTCCCTCCCCTAATGTAACCATTACTCCTGTTCCCTCCACCCTGACCAACTCTATACCCCTTACCTCTCCCTCCCCTAATGTAACAATTACTCCTGTCCCCTCCACCCTGACCAACTCTATACCCCTTACCTCTCCCTCCCCTAATGTAACCATTAGTCCTATCCCCTCCACCCAGACCAACTATACACCCCTTACCTCTCCCTCCCCTAATGTAACCATTAGTCCTATCCCCTCCACCCGGACCAACTCTACACCCCTTACCTCTCCCTCCTCTACTGTAGCCATTACTCATGTTGCCTCCTCCGCCTCGATTACTACCTCGTCCCCCTCGGAAACCTCCGCGTCCACCGCGCTGTTCTCCTCTTGAACTGTAACCACTGTTGGAATATGTACCACCTACAGATGAAAGGAATCAACAATCATTGAAGAAGTGAGTGATACACACATGCATAATGCTGTCTTTGTACCTTGCACTAAGATAGATCAGACTCGCAATGAGGTGGCTCACGTCTGAAACATGCATTTTACAATCACACACAGTGTGATAGAAATTAAATATATCAATGGCGCGTGCGTGCGTGTATGAGGGGGGTATAAATATTGTAACTTTGAAGACAGATGCATTGACACCCTAGACAGATGCATGGACACCCTAGAGGCCTAGACAGATGCATGGACACCCTAGACAGATGCATGGACACCTGACAGATGCATGGACACCATAGACAGATGCATGGATACCATAGACAGATACATGGACACCGTAGACAGATGCATGGACACCCTAGACAGATGCATGAACACTCACTAGACGAATGCATGGACACTCACTAGACAGATGCATGGACATCCTAGACAGATGCATGGACACTCACTAGACAGATGCATGGACATCCTAGACAGATGCATGGACACCCACCCTACAGATGCGACAGGTGGACCTAGACAGATGCATGGACACTCACTAGACATATGCATGGACACCCTAGACATATGCAAGAACACTCACTAGACGGATGCATGGACACTCACTAGACAGATGCATGGGCACTCACTAGACAGATGCATGGACATGCACTAGACAGATGCATGGACACGCACTAGACAGATGAATGGACACTCACTAGACAGATGCATGGACACTCACTAGACAGATGCATGGACACTCACTAGACAGATGCATGGACACGCACTAGACATATGCATGGACACTCACTAGACAGATGCATGGACACTCACTAGACAGATGTATGAACACTCATTAGACAGATGCATGGACACTCACTAGACAGATGCATGGACATCCTAGACAGATGCATGGACACTCACTAGACAGATGCATGGACATCCTAGACAGATGCATGGACACCTGACAGATGCATGAACACTCACTAGACAGATGCATGGACACCCTAGACAGATGCATGGACACTCACTAGACAGATGCATGGACACTCACTAGACAGATGCATGGACACCCTAGACAGATGCATGGACACTCACTAGACATATGCATGGACACCCTAGACATATGCATGGACACACTAGACAGATGCAAGAACACTCACTAGACGGATGCATGGACACTCACTAGACAGATGCATGGGCACTCACTAGACAGATGCATGGACACGCACTAGACAGATGCATGGACACGCACTAGACAATATGAATGGACACTCACTAGACAGATGCATGGACACTCACTAGACAGATGCATGGACACTCACTAGACAGATGCATGGACACGCACTAGACATATGCATGGACACTCACTAGACAGATGCATGGACACTCACTAGACAGATGTATGAACACTCATTAGACAGATGCATGGACACTCACTAGACAGATGCATGGACACTCACTAGACATATGTATGGGCACTCACTAGACAGATGCATGAACACTCACTAGACAGATGCATGGACACTCACTAGACAGATGTATGGACACCCACTAGACAGATGCATGGACACTTTAGACAGATGTATGGACACTCACTAGACAGATGCATGGACACTCACTAGACAGATGTATGGACACCCACTAGACAGATGCATGGACACTCACTAGACATATGTATGGACACCCACTAGACAGATGCATGGACACTCACTAGACAGATGCATGGACACTCACTAGACATTTGCATGGACACTCACTAGACAGATGCATGGACACTCACTAGACAGATGCATGGACACTCACTAGACATATGCATGGACACTCACTAGACAGATGCATGAACACCCTAGACAGATGTATGGGCACTCACTAGACAGATGCATGGACACTCACTAGGCAGATGCATGGACACTCACTAGACAGATGCATGGACACTCACTAGACAGATGTATGGACACCCACTAGACAGATGCATGGACACCCTAGACAGATGTATGAACACTCACTAGACAGATGCATGGACACTCACTAGACAGATGCATGGACACTCACTAGACATATGCATGGACACTCACTAGACAGATGCATGGACACTCACAAGACATATGCATGGACACTCACTAGACATATGCATGGACACTCACTAGACAAGATGCATGGACACTCACTAGACAGATGTATGGGCACTCACTAGACAGATGCATGGACACCCACTAGACAGATGCATGGACACTCACTAGACAGATGCATGGACACTGGTGTCCTAGACAGATGTATGGGCACTCACTAGACAGATGCATGGACACTCACTAGACAGATGCATGAACACCCACTAGACAGATGCATGGACACTCACTAGACATATGCATGGACACTCACTAGACAGATGTATGGACACTCACTAGACAGATGCATAAACACCCACTAGACAGATGCATGGACACGCACTAGACATATGCATGGACACCCACTAGACAGATGTATGGACACTCACTAGACAGATACATGGAAACTCACTAGACAGATGCATGGACACCCACTAGACAGATGTATGGGCACTCACTAGACAGATGTATGGGCACTCACTAGACAGATGCATGGACACTCACTAGACAGATGCATGGACACTCACTAGACAGATGCATGGACACTCACTAGACAGATGCATGAACACTCACTAGACATATGTATGGACACCCACTAGACAGATGCATGGACACCCTAGACAGATGTATGGACACTCACTAGACAGATGCATGGACACTCACTAGACATATGCATGGACACTCACTAGACATATGCATGGACACTCACTAGACATATGCATGGACACTCACTAGACATATGCATGGACACTCACTAGACATATGCATGGACACTCACTAGACAGATGCATGGACACTCACTAGACAGATGCATGGACACGCACTAGACAAGATGAATGGACACTCACTAGACAGATGCATGGACACTCACTAGACAGATGCATGGACACTCACTAGACAGATGCATGGACACACACTAGACATATGCATGGACACTCACTAGACAGATGCATGGACACTCACTAGACAGATGTATGAACACTCATTAGACAGATGCATGGACACTCACTAGACAGATGCATGGACACTCACTAGACATATGTATGGGCACTCACTAGACAGATGCATGAACACTCACTAGACAGATGCATGGACACTCACTAGACAGATGTATGGACACCCACTAGACAGATGCATGGACACTTTAGACAGATGTATGGACACTCACTAGACAGATGCATGGACACTCACTAGACATATGCATGGACACTCACTAGACAGATGCATGAACACCCTAGACAGATGTATGGGCACTCACTAGACAGATGCATGGACACTCACTAGGCAGATGCATGGACACTCACTAGACAGATGCATGGACACTCACTAGACATATGTATGGACACCCACTAGACAGATGCATGGACACCCTAGACAGATGTATGAACACTCACTAGACAGATGCATGGACACTCACTAGACAGATGCATGGACACTCACTAGACAGATGCATGGACACTCACTAGACATATGCATGGACACTCACTAGACAGATGCATGGACACTCACAAGACATATGCATGGACACTCACTAGACATATGCATGGACACTCACTAGACAAGATGCATGGACACTCACTAGACAGATGTATGGGCACTCACTAGACAGATGCATGGACACCCACTAGACAGATGCATGGACACTCACTAGACAGATGCATGGACACTCACTAGACAGATGCATGGACACCCTAGACAGATGTATGGGCACTCACTAGACAGATGCATGGACACTCACTAGACAGATGCATGAACACCCACTAGACAGATGCATGGACACTCACTAGACATATGCATGGACACTCACTAGACAGATGTATGGACACTCACTAGACAGATGCATAAACACCCACTAGACAGATGCATGGACACGCACTAGACATATGCATGGACACCCACTAGACAGATGTATGGACACTCACTAGACAGATACATGGAAACTCACTAGACAGATGCATGGACACCCACTAGACAGATGTATGGGCACTCACTAGACAGATGCATGGACACTCACTAGACAGATGCATGGACACTCACTAGACATATGCATGGACACTCACTAGACAGATGCATGGACACTCACAAGACATATGCATGGACACTCACTAGACATATGCATGGACACTCACTAGACAAGATGCATGGACACTCACTAGACAGATGTATGGGCACTCACTAGACAGATGCATGGACACCCACTAGACAGATGCATGGACACTCACTAGACAGATGCATGGACACTCACTAGACAGATGCATGGACACCCTAGACAGATGTATGGGCACTCACTAGACAGATGCATGGACACTCACTAGACAGATGCATGAACACCCACTAGACAGATGCATGGACACTCACTAGACATATGCATGGACACTCACTAGACAGATGTATGGACACTCACTAGACAGATGCATAAACACCCACTAGACAGATGCATGGACACGCACTAGACATATGCATGAACACTCACTAGACATATGTATGGACACCCACTAGACAGATGCATGGACACCCTAGACAGATGTATGGACACTCACTAGACAGATGCATGGACACTCACTAGACATATGCATGGACACTCACTAGACATATGCATGGACACTCACTAGACATATGCATGGACACTCACTAGACATATGCATGGACACTCACTAGACATATGCATGGACACTCACTAGACAGATGCATGGACACTCACTAGACAGATGCATGGACACGCACTAGACAGATGAATGGACACTCACTAGACAGATGCATGGACACTCACTAGACAGATGCATGGACACTCACTAGACAGATGCATGGACACCACTAGACATATGCATGGACACTCACTAGACAGATCCTAGACAGATGCATGGACACTCACTAGACAGATGCATGGACACTCACTAGACAGATGCATGGACACTCACTAGACAGATGCATGGACACTCACTAGACAGATGCATGGACACTCACTAGACAGATGTATGGGCACTCACTAGACAGATGCATGGACACTCACTAGACAGATGCATGGACACCCACTAGACAGATGCATGGACACTCACTAGACAGATGCATGGACACTCACTAGACAGATGCATGGACACTCACTAGACAGATGCATGGACACTCACTAGACATATGCATGGACACTCACTAGACAGATGCATGGACACCCGTGTGGGTGCACCCTAGACAGATGATGGACACTCACTAGACAGATGTATGGGCACTCACTAGACAGATGCATGGACACTCACTAGACAGATGCATGGACACTCACTAGACAGATGCATGGACACTCACTAGACAGATGCATGGACACCCTAGACAGATGTATGGGCACTCACTAGACAGATGCATGGACACTCACTAGACAGATGCATGAACACCCACTAGACAGATGCATGGACACTCACTAGACATATGCATGGACACTCACTAGACAGATGATGGACACTCACTAGACAGATGCATACACCACTAGACAGATGCATGGACACCACTAGACAATGCATGGACACCACTAGACAGATGTATGGACACCCACTAGACAGATGCATGGACACCCTAGACAGATGTATGGACACTCACTAGACAGATGCATGGACACTCACTAGACAGATGCATGGACACTCACTAGACAGATGCATGGACACTCACTAGACAGATGCATGGACACTCACTAGACATGCATGGACACTCACTAGACAGATGCATGGACACTCACTAGACAGATGCATGGACACTCACTAGACAGATGCATGGACACTCACTAGACAGATGCATGGACACTCACTAGACAGATGCATGGACACTCACTAGACATATGCATGGACACTCACTAGACAGATGCATGGACACTCACTAGACATATGCATGGACACTCACTAGACAGATGCATGGTGGCTCACTAGACAGATGCATGGACCGCCACTAGACAGATGCATGGACACTCACTAGACAGATGCATGGACACTCACTAGACAGATGCATGGACACTCACTAGACATATGCATGACCTCACTAGACATGCATGGTGGTGGCACTCACTAGACAGATGCATGGCACTCACTAGACAGATGCATGGACACTCACTAGACAGATGCATGGACACTCACTAGACAGATGCATGGACACCCACTAGACAGATGCATGGACACCCTAGACAGATGCATGGACACTCACTAGACAGATGCATGGACACTCACTAGACAGATGCATGGACACCCTAGACAGATGCATGGACACTCACTAGACATATGCATGGACACCCACTAGACAGATGCATGGACACTCACTAGACAGCATGGAACTCACTAGACAGATGCATGGACACCCACTAGACAGATGTATGGACACCCTAGACAGATGTGGGCACTCACTAGACAGATGCATGGACACTCACTAGACAGATGCATGGACACTCACTAGACAGATGCATGGACACTCACTAGACAGATGCATGACACTCACTAGACGGACACTCACTAGACAGATGCATGGACAATATGCATGGACACTCACTAGACAGATGCATGGACACTCACTAGACAGATGCATGGACACTCACTAGACAGATGCATGGACACTCACTAGACATATGCATGGACACTCACTAGACAGATGCATGGACACCCACTAGACAGATGCATGGACACTCACTAGACAGATGCATGGACACTCACTAGACAGATGCATGGACACTCACTAGACAGATGCATGAACACCCACTAGACAGATGCATGGACACTCACTAGACATATGCATGGACACTCACTAGACATATGCATGGACACTCACTAGACAGATGCATGGACACTCACTAGACAGATGTATGGCACTCACTAGACAGATGCATGGACACTCACTAGACAATGCATGGACACTCACTAGACAATGCATGGACACTCACTAGACAGATGCATGAACACTCACTAGACAGATGCATGGACACTCACTAGACAGATGCATGGACACTCACTAGACAGATGCATGAACACACACTAGACATATGCATGAACACTCACTAGACAGATGCATGGACACTCACTAGACATATGCATGGACACTCACTAGACAGATGCATGGACACTCACTAGACATATGCATGGACACTCACTAGACAGATGCATGAACACTCACTAGACAGATGCATGGACACTCACTAGACAGATGCATGGACACTCACTAGACAGATGTATGGACACCCACTAGACAGATGCATGGACACCCTAGACAGATGTATGGACACTCACTAGACAGATGCATGGACACTCACTAGACAGATGTATGGACACCCACTAGACAGATGCATGGACACCCTAGACAGATGTATGGACACGCACTAGACAGATGCATGGACACTCACTAGACAGATGCATGGACACTCACTAGACAGATGCATGAACACCCACTAGACAGATGCATGGACACGCACTAGACAGATGCATGGACACTCACTAGACATATGCATGGACACCCACTAGACAGATGCATGGACACCCTAGACAGATGTATGGACACTCACTAGACAGATGCATGGACACTCACTAGACAGATGTATGGACACCCACTAGACAGATGCATGGACACTCACTAGACAGATGCATGGACACTCACTAGACAGATGCATGAACACCCTAGACAGATGTATGGGCACTCACTAGACAGATGTATGGACACTCACTAGACAGATGCATGGACACTCACTAGACAGATGTATGGACACCCACTAGACAGATGCATGGACACCCTAGACAGATGTATGGACACGCACTAGACAGATGCATGGACACTCACTAGACATATGCATGGACACGGACTAGACAGATGCATGGACACTCACTAGACATATGCATGGACACTCACTAGACATATGCATGAACACTCACTAGACAGATGTATGAACACTCACTAGACAGATGCATGGACACTCACTAGACAGATGTATGGGCACTCACTAGACAGATGCATGAACACTCACTAGACAGATGCATGAACACCCACTAGACAGATGCATGGACACGCACTAGACAGATGCATGGGCACTCACTAGACAGATGCATGAACATCCACTAGACATATGCATGGACACCCACTAGACAGATGCATGGACACTCACTAGACAGATGCATGGACACTCACAAGACAGATGCATGGACACTCACTAGACATATGCATGGACACTCACTAGACAGATGTATGGACACTCACTAGACAGATGCATGGACACTCACTAGACAGATGCAGGGACACTCACTAGACAGATGCATGGACACGCACTAGACAGATGCATGGACACTCACTAGACAGATGCATGAACACCCACTAGACAGATGCATGGACACTCACTAGACAGATGTATGAACACCCACTAGACAGATGCATGAACACTCACTAGACAGATGCATGGACACTCACTAGACAGATGCATGGACACTCACTAGACAGATGCATGAACACTCACTAGACAGATGCATGGACACTCACTAGACAGATGTATGGGCACTCACTAGACAGATGCATGGACACTCACTAGACAGATGCATGAACACCCACTAGACAGATGCATGGACACGCACTAGACAGATGCATGGACACTCACTAGACAGATGCATGGACACTCACTAGACAGATGCATGAACACACACTAGACATATGCATGAACACTCACTAGACAGATGCATGGACACTCACTAGACAGATGCATGGACACTCACTAGACAGATGCATGGACACTCACTAGACAGATGCATGGACACTCACTAGACATATGCATGGACACTCACTAGACAGATGCATGAACACCCACTAGACAGATGCATGGACACGCACTAGACAGATGTATGGGCACTCACTAGACAGATGCATGAACATCCACTAGACATATGCATGAACATCCACTAGACATATGCATGAACATCCACTAGACAGATGCATGGACACCCACTAGACAGATGCATGGACACTCACTAGACAGATGTATGGGCACTCACTAGACAGATGCATGGACACTCACTAGACAGATGCATGGACACTCACTAGACAGATGCATGGACACGCACTAGACAGATGCATGGACACACACTAGACAGATGCATGGACACTCACTAGACAGATGCATGGACACTCACTAGACATATGCATGGACACTCACTAGACAGATGCATGAACACCCACTAGACAGATGCATGGACACTCACTAGACAGATGCATGGACACTCACTAGACAGATGCATGAACACACACTAGACATATGCATGAACACTCACTAGACAGATGCATGGACACTCACTAGACAGATGCATGGACACTCACTAGACAGATGTATGGGCACTCACTAGACAGATGCATGGACACTCACTAGACAGATGCATGAACACCCACTAGACAGATGCATGGACACACACTAGACAGATGCATGGACACACACTAGACAGATGCATGGACACTCACTAGACAGATGCATGGACACTCACTAGACATATGCATGGACACTCACTAGACAGATGCATGAACACCCACTAGACAGATGCATGGACACGCACTAGACAGATGTATGGGCACTCACTAGACAGATGCATGAACATCCACTAGACATATGCATGAACATCCACTAGACATATGCATGAACATCCACTAGACAGATGCATGGACACCCACTAGACAGATGCATGGACACTCACTAGACAGATGTATGGGCACTCACTAGACAGATGCATGGACACTCACTAGACAGATGCATGGACACTCACTAGACAGATGCATGGACACGCACTAGACAGATGCATGGACACACACTAGACAGATGCATGGACACTCACTAGACAGATGCATGGACACTCACTAGACATATGCATGGACACTCACTAGACAGATGCATGAACACCCACTAGACAGATGCATGGACACGCACTAGACAGATGTATGGGCACTCACTAGACAGATGCATGAACATCCACTAGACATATGCATGGACACCCACTAGACATATGCATGAACATCCACTAGACAGATGCATGGACACTCACTAGACATATGCATGGACACTCACTAGACATATGCATGGACACCCACTAGACATATGCATGAACATCCACTAGACATATGCATGAACACTCACTAGACATATGCATGGACACTCACTAGACAGATGCATGAACATCCACTAGACATATGCATGAACATCCACTAGACAGATGCATGAACACCCACTAGACAGATGCATGGACACTCACAAGACATATGCATGGACACTCACTAGACAGATGCATGAACACCCACTAGACAGATGCATGGACACTCACTAGACAGATGTATGAACACCCACTAGACAGATGCATGAACACTCACTAGACAGATGCATGGACACTCACTAGACAGATGCATGGACACTCACTAGACAGATGCATGAACACTCACTAGACAGATGCATGGACACTCACTAGACAGATGTATGGGCACTCACTAGACAGATGCATGGACACTCACTAGACAGATGCATGAACACCCACTAGACAGATGCATGGACACGCACTAGACAGATGCATGGACACTCACTAGACATATGCATGGACACGCACTAGACATATGCATGGACACTCACTAGACAGATACAGGGCACTCACTAGACAGATGCATGGACACTCACTAGACAGATGCATGAACACACACTAGACATATGCATGAACACTCACTAGACAGATGCATGGACACTCACTAGACAGATGCATGGACACTCACTAGACAGATGTATGGGCACTCACTAGACAGATGCATGGACACTCACTAGACAGATGCATGAACACCCACTAGACAGATGCATGGACACGCACTAGACAGATGCATGGACACACACTAGACAGATGCATGGACACTCACTAGACAGATGCATGGACACTCACTAGACATATGCATGGACACTCACTAGACAGATGCATGAACACCCACTAGACAGATGCATGGACACGCACTAGACAGATGTATGGGCACTCACTAGACAGATGCATGAACATCCACTAGACATATGCATGAACATCCACTAGACATATGCATGAACATCCACTAGACAGATGCATGGACACCCACTAGACAGATGCATGGACACTCACTAGACAGATGTATGGGCACTCACTAGACAGATGCATGGACACTCACTAGACAGATGCATGGACACTCACTAGACAGATGCATGAACACCCACTAGACAGATGCATGGACACGCACTAGACAGATGCATGGACACACACTAGACAGATGCATGGACACGCACTAGACAGATGCATGGACACTCACTAGACATATGCATGGACACTCACTAGACAGATGCATGAACACCCACTAGACAGATGCATGGACACGCACTAGACAGATGTATGGGCACTCACTAGACAGATGCATGAACATCCACTAGACATATGCATGGACACCCACTAGACATATGCATGAACATCCACTAGACAGATGCATGGACACTCACTAGACAGATGCATGGACACGCACTAGACAGATGCATGGACACTCACTAGACAGATGCATGGACACTCACAAGACAGATGCATGGACACTCACTAGACAGATGCATCGACACTCCCTAGACAGATGCATGGACACTCACTAGACAGATGCATGGACACTCACTAGACATATGCATGGACACTCACTAGACAGATGCATGGACACTCACTAGACATATGCATGGACACTCACTAGACATATGCATGGACACTCACTAGACAGATGTATGGTATGGACACTCACTAGACAGATGCATGGACACTCACTAGACAGATGCAGGGACACTCACTAGACAGATGCATGGACACCACTAGACAGATGCAGGGACACTCACTAGACAGATGCATGGACACGCACTAGACATATGCATGAACACCCACTAGACATATGCATGGACACTCACTAGACATATGCATGGACACTCACTAGACAGATGCATGGACACACACTAGACAGATGCATGGACACACACTAGACAGATGCATGGACACACACTAGACAGATGCATGGACACACACTAGACATATGCATGGACACCACTAGACAGATGCATGGACACACACTAGACAGATGCATGGACACACACTAGACAGATGCATGGACACACATTAGACAGATGCATGGACACTCACTAGACAGATGCATGAACACCCACTAGACAGATGCATGGACACACACTAGACAGATGCATGGACACACACTAGACAGATGCATGAACACCCACTAGACAGATGCATGGACACACACTAGACATATGCATGGACACTCACTAGACAGATGCATGGACATGTTGGTCGGGATATTTTGTCAGTAAAAATCTCAGATGTTGTCAAACATATTTTGCATAGTATATGTATTCAAATTTAAATTGGACTACAATTGTTAAAAAACAAACGTTTATAAAATAGGTCGGGAAATAACCGTGATTACGATAGAACAATTCCAGAACATGATAGCACAAATGTCACGGAATAATCATTGCTCAGCTTTATTCACCTTGGAAACCATCTTCTGTTGATTTATTGCTGGGGTCAGACTCCTCACCGCCCGACTGGTTATAAATAAGGGACTGGAATTCTGTTGCATTAGGATTCATTGGATAACCTTTCTTCTCTGAATCTGATTGCTGGTCGCCTTCCTGCAATGCAAATACACTATTGATATATATATGAGTTATCACTTTAGTAAGTTTAGTTGCGGCATACCGTAACATTAAGTACCTTACTATAGGAGAAGACCTCTATAAGCTATAGCTTCCGTTACTAATCCTTTTTCTTACATGTTTCTAAATGTTGTGTAAAATGTAAATTTGTACATGTTGTATCATTGTTTGAAATAAACTATGTTTAAACTAGTTGCGGCATACCCTCTCTAGTGTACAGGTATAATAGGGAGAAGCGTATGGTATTTAAGGGAGATGAGCTTGGGGTACATTGTATATAAAGGAGAAGTTAAAGATAAACAAAGGAGAACTTGAAGGTACATGTTTACGGTACATAAGGGAGATGCCTAAGGTACATAAGGGAGATGCTTAAGGTACATAAGGCAGATGTTTAAGGTACATAAGGGAGATGCCTAAGGTACATAAGGGAGATGCCTATGGTACATAAGGGAGATGCTTACGGTACATAAGGGAGATGCTTAAGGTACATAAGGGAGATGCTTAAGGTACATAAGGGAGATGCTTATGGTACATAAGGGAGATGCTTACGGTACATAAGGGAGATGCTTAAGGTACATAAGGGAGATGCTTTTTAAGGTATACAAGGGAGACCATTAAAGTATACTGTAAAAGTGGAAATGTTCGCTATAGTCGCGAATCTAAGAAATCTCGAACTTTACACCCAGCATAAATTTTATCGAATACAGACAGTGTATCGGTAAAAAGTGCCCATACAAATTTACTACCAGCGTATTGGTACAGAAGTGTCAAACACAATGAATATTGAACAACATTATACTGGTAAACACTCACCAATATATAGAATAATTTATTTGTATGGGTACTAGTAAATAATCAGTGCGTTTCTAATACTAGGAGTTGGAAGCCATATTTGGACAAGCTGAAATAGTGAATTGCACAGTTACGGAAGGAGTCTTTGAACATGTTCTGCTCTTTAGAAAGTGTATTATGAACAGACATACTTGGATTGGATAGATTTAATGGTTCATGTTTAGAAAGTGTATTATGAACAGACATATTTGGACTGGATAGATTTAATGGTTCATGTTTAGAAAGTGTATTATGAACAGACATATTTGGACTGGATAGATTTAATGGTTCATGTTTAGAAAGTGTATTATGAACAGACATACTTGGATTGGATATTTAATGGTTCATGTTTAGAAAGTGTATTATGAACAGACATACTTGGATTGGATATTTAATGGTTCATGTTTAGAAAGTGTATTATGAACAGACATACATGGATAGATTTAATGGTTCATGTTTAGAAAGTGTATTATGAACAGACATACTTGGATTGGATAGATTTAATGGTTCATGTTTAGAAAGTGTATTATGAACAGACATACATGGATTGGATAGATTTAATGGTTCATGTTTAGAAAGTGTATTATGAACAGACATACTTGGATTGGATAGATTTAATGGTTCATGTTTAGAAAGTGTATTATGAACAGACATACTTGGATAGATTTAATGGTTCATGTTTAGAAAGTGTATTATGAACAGACATACTTGGATAGATTTAATGGTTCATGTTTAGAAAGTGTATTATGAACAGACATACTTGGATAGATTTAATGGTTCATGTTTAGAAAGTGTATTATGAACAGACATACATGGATAGATTTAATGGTTCATGTTTAGAAAGTGTATTATGAACAGACATATTTGGACTGGATATTTAATGGTTAATGTTTAGAAAGTGTATTATGAACAGACATACTTGGACTGGATAGATTTAATGGTTCATGTTTAGAAAGTGTATTATGAACAGACATACTTGGATTGGATAGATTTAATGGTTCATGTTTAGAAAGTGTATTATGAACAGACATACTTGGATAGATTTAATGGTTCATGTGTAGAAAGTGTATTATGAACAGACAGTTCATGTGTAGAAAGTGTATTATGAACAGACATACTTGGATTGGATAGATTTAATGGTTCATGTTTAGAAAGTGTATTATGAACAGACATACTTGGATAGATTTAATGGTTCATGTTTAGAAAGTGTATTATGAACAGACATACTTGGATTGGATAGATTTAATGGTTCATGTTTAGAAAGTGTATTATGAACAGACATATTTGGACTGGATATTTAATGGTTCATGTTTAGAAAGTGTATTATGAACAGACATACTTGGACTGGATATTTAATGGTTCATGTTTAGAAAGTGTATTATGAACAGACATACTTGGATTGGATAGATTTAATGGTTCATGTTTAGAAAGTGTATTATGAACAGACATATTTGGACTGGATAGATTTAATGGTTCATGTGTAGAAAGTGTATTATGAACAGACATATTTGGATTGGATAGAATTAATGGTTCATGTTTAGAAAGTGTATTATGAACAGACATACATGGATAGATTTAATGGTTCATGTTTAGAAAGTGTATTATGAACAGACATACTTGGACTGGATATATTTAATGGTTCATGTTTAGAAAGTGTATTATGAACAGACATATTTGGATTGGATAGATTTAATGGTTCATGTTTAGAAAGTGTATTATGAACAGACATACTTGGATTGGATAGATTTAATGGTTCATGTGTAGAAAGTGTATTATGAACAGACATACTTGGACTGGATAGATTTAATGGTTCATGTTTAGAAAGTGTATTATGAACAGACATACTTGGATTGGATAGATTTAATGGTTCATGTTTAGAAAGTGTATTATGAACAGACATACTTGGACTGGATAGATTTAATGGTTCATGTTTAGAAAGTGTATTATGAACAGACATACTTGGACTGGATATTTAATGGTTCATGTGTAGAAAGTGTATTATGAACAGACATATTTGGATTGGATAGATTTAATGGTTCATGTTTAGAAAGTGTATTATGAACAGACATACTTGGATAGATTTAATGGTTCATGTGTAGAAAGTGTATTATGAACAGACATATTTGGATTGGATAGATTTAATGGTTCATGTTTAGAAAGTGTATTATGAACAGACATACTTGGACTGGATATTTAATGGTTCATGTGTAGAAAGTGTATTATGAACAGACATATTTGGATTGGATAGATTTAATGGTTCATGTTTAGAAAGTGTATTATGAACAGACATACTTGGACTGGATATTTAATGGTTCATGTGTAGAAAGTGTATTATGAACAGACATATTTGGATTGGATAGATTTAATGGTTCATGTTTAGAAAGTGTATTATGAACAGACATACTTGGATAGATTTAATGGTTCATGTTTAGAAAGTGTATTATGAACAGACATACTTGGATAGATTTAATGGTTCATGTTTAGAAAGTGTATTATGAACAGACATACTTGGATAGATTTAATGGTTCATGTTTAGAAAGTGTATTATGAACAGACATACTTGGATAGATTTAATGGTTCATGTGTAGAAAGTGTATTATGAACAGACATACTTGGATAGATTTAATGGTTCATGTGTAGAAAGTGTATTATGAACAGACATACTTGGATAGATTTAATGGTTCATGTTTAGAAAGTGTATTATGAACAGACATACTTGGATTGGATAGATTTAATGGTTCATGTTTAGAAAGTGTATTATGAACAGACATACTTGGATTGGATAGATTTAATGGTTCATGTTTAGAAAGTGTATTATGAACAGACATACTTGGATTGGATAGATTTAATGGTTCATGTTTAGAAAGTGTATTATGAACAGACATACTTGGACTGGATATTTAATGGTTCATGTTTAGAAAGTGTATTATGAACAGACATACTTGGATTGGATAGATTTAATGGTTCATGTTTAGAAAGTGTATTATGAACAGACATACTTGGATAGATTTAATGGTTCATGTTTAGAAAGTGTATTATGAACAGACATACTTGGATAGATTTAATGGTTCATGTTTAGAAAGTGTATTATGAACAGACATACTGGATAGATTTAATGGTTCATGTTTAGAAAGTGTATTATGAACAGACATACTTGGATTGGATAGATTTAATGGTTCATGTTTAGAAAGTGTATTATGAACAGACATACTTGGATAGATTTAATGGTTCATGTTTAGAAAGTGTATTATGAACAGACATACTTGGATTGGATAGATTTAATGGTTCATGTTTAGAAAGTGTATTATGAACAGACATACTTGGATTGGATAGATTTAATGGTTCATGTTTAGAAAGTGTATTATGAACAGACATATTTGGATTGGATAGATTTAATGGTTCATGTTTAGAAAGTGTATTATGAACAGACATACTTGGATTGGATAGATTTAATGGTTCATGTTTAGAAAGTGTATTATGAACAGACATACTTGGATAGATTTAATGGTTCATGTTTAGAAAGTGTATTATGAACAGACATACTTGGATTGGATAGATTTAATGGTTCATGTTTAGAAAGTGTATTATGAACAGACATATTTGGATTGGATAGATTTAATGGTTCATGTGTAGAAAGTGTATTATGAACAGACATACTGGATTGGATAGATTTAATGGTTCATGTTTAGAAAGTGTATTATGAACAGACATATTTGGATTGGATAGATTTAATGGTTCATGTTTAGAAAGTGTATTATGAACAGACATATTTGGATTGGATAGATTTAATGGTTCATGTTTAGAAAGTGTATTATGAACAGACATACTTGGATTGGATAGATTTAATGGTTCATGTTTAGAAAGTGTATTATGAACAGACATATTTGGACTGGATAGATTTAATGGTTCATGTTTAGAAAGTGTATTATGAACAGACATACTTGGATTGGATAGATTTAATGGTTCATGTTTAGAAAGTGTATTATGAACAGACATACTTGGATTGGATAGATTTAATGGTTCATGTTTAGAAAGTGTATTATGAACAGACATACTTGGATTGGATAGATTTAATGGTTCATGTTTAGAAAGTGTATTATGAACAGACATACTTGGATAGATTTAATGGTTCATGTTTAGAAAGTGTATTATGAACAGACATACTTGGATTGGATAGATTTAATGGTTCATGTTTAGAAAGTGTATTATGAACAGACATACTTGGATAGATTTAATGGTTCATGTTTAGAAAGTGTATTATGAACAGACATACTTGGATGGATAGATTTAATGGTTCATGTTTAGAAAGTGTATTATGAACAGACATACTTGGATTGGATAGATTTAATGGTTCATGTTTAGAAAGTGTATTATGAACAGACATATTGGATAGATTTAATGGTTCATGTTAGAAAGTGTATTATGAACAGACATACTTGGATAGATTTAATGGTTCATGTTTAGAAAGTGTATTATGAACAGACATACTTGGATGGATAGATTTAATGGTTCATGTTTAGAAAGTGTATTATGAACAGACATACTTGGATTGGATAGATTTAATGGTTCATGTGTAGAAAGTGTATTATGAACAGACATACTTGGATAGATTTAATGGTTCATGTGTAGAAAGTGTATTATGAACAGACATACTTGGATAGATTTAATGGTTCATGTTTAGAAAGTGTATTATGAACAGACATACTTGGATTGGATAGATTTAATGGTTCATGTTTAGAAAGTGTATTATGAACAGACATACTTGGATTGGATAGATTTAATGGTTCATGTTTAGAAAGTGTATTATGAACAGACATACTTGGATAGATTTAATGGTTCATGTTTAGAAAGTGTATTATGAACAGACATACTTGGATAGATTTAATGGTTCATGTTTAGAAAGTGTATTATGAACAGACATACTTGAATAGATTTAATGGTTCATGTTTAGAAAGTGTATTATGAACAGACATACTTGGATAGATTTAATGGTTCATGTGTAGAAAGTGTATTATGAACAGACATACTTGGATAGATTTAATGGTTCATGTGTAGAAAGTGTATTATGAACAGACATACTTGGATAGATTTAATGGTTCATGTGTAGAAAGTGTATTATGAACAGACATACTTGGATTGGATAGATTTAATGGTTCATGTTTAGAAAGTGTATTATGAACAGACATATTTGGATTGGATAGATTTAATGGTTCATGTTTAGAAAGTGTATTATGAACAGACATATTTGGATGGATAGATTTAATGGTTCATGTGTAGAAAGTGTATTATGAACAGACATACTTGGATGGATATTTAATGGTTCATGTTTAGAAAGTGTATTATGAACAGACATACTTGGATTGGATAGATTTAATGGTTCATGTTTAGAAAGTGTATTATGAACAGACATACTTGGATAGATTTAATGGTTCATGTTTAGAAAGTGTATTATGAACAGACATACTTGGATAGATTTAATGGTTCATGTTTAGAAAGTGTATTATGAACAGACATACTTGGATAGATTTAATGGTTCATGTTTAGAAAGTGTATTATGAACAGACATACTTGGATTGGATAGATTTAATGGTTCATGTTTAGAAAGTGTATTATGAACAGACATACTTGGATTGGATAGATTTAATGGTTCATGTTTAGAAAGTGTATTATGAACAGACATATTTGGATTGGATAGATTTAATGGTTCATGTTTAGAAAGTGTATTATGAACAGACATATTTGGATTGGATAGATTTAATGGTTCATGTTTAGAAAGTGTATTATGAACAGACATATTTGGACTGGATATTTAATGGTTCATGTTTAGAAAGTGTATTATGAACAGACATATTTGGATTGGATAGATTTAATGGTTCATGTTTAGAAAGTGTATTATGAACAGACATACTTGGATAGATTTAATGGTTCATGTTTAGAAAGTGTATTATGAACAGACATACTTGGATAGATTTAATGGTTCATGTTTAGAAAGTGTATTATGAACAGACATACTTGGATAGATTTAATGGTTCATGTTTAGAAAGTGTATTATGAACAGACATATTTGGATTGGATAGATTTAATGGTTCATGTTTAGAAAGTGTATTATGAACAGACATACTTGGATAGATTTAATGGTTCATGTTTAGAAAGTGTATTATGAACAGACATACTTGGATAGATTTAATGGTTCATGTTTAGAAAGTGTATTATGAACAGACATACTTGGATTGGATATATTTAATGGTTCATGTTTAGAAAGTGTATTATGAACAGACATACTTGGATAGATTTAATGGTTCATGTTTAGAAAGTGTATTATGAACAGACATATTTGGATTGGATAGATTTAATGGTTCATGTGTAGAAAGTGTATTATGAACAGACATATTTGGATTGGATAGATTTAATGGTTCATGTTTAGAAAGTGTATTATGAACAGACATACTTGGATAGATTTAATGGTTCATGTTTAGAAAGTGTATTATGAACAGACATACTTGGATTGGATAGATTTAATGGTTCATGTTTAGAAAGTGTATTATGAACAGACATACTTGGATTAGATAGATTTAATGGTTCATGTTTAGAAAGTGTATTATGAACAGACATACTTGGATAGATTTAATGGTTCATGTGTAGAAAGTGTATTATGAACAGACATACATGGATAGATTTAATGGTTCATGTGTAGAAAGTGTATTATGAACAGACATACTTGGATTGGATAGATTTAATGGTTCATGTTTAGAAAGTGTATTATGAACAGACATACTTGGATTAGATAGATTTAATGGTTCATGTTTAGAAAGTGTATTATGAACAGACATACTTGGATAGATTTAATGGTTCATGTTTAGAAAGTGTATTATGAACAGACATACTTGGATTGGATAGATTTAATGGTTCATGTTTAGAAAGTGTATTATGAACAGACATACTTGGATTAGATAGATTTAATGGTTCATGTTTAGAAAGTGTATTATGAACAGACATACTTGGATAGATTTAATGGTTCATGTTTAGAAAGTTTATGAACAGACATACTGGATAGATTTAATGGTTCATGTGTAGAAAGTGTATTATGAACAGACATACTTGGATAGATTTAATGGTTCATGTGTAGAAAGTGTATTATGAACAGACATACTTGGATTATTTAATGGTTCATGTTTAGAAAGTGTATTATGAACAGACATACTTGGATTGGATATATTTAATGGTTCATGTTTAGAAAGTGTATTATGAACAGACATACTTGGATAGATTTAATGGTTCATGTTTAGAAAGTGTATTATGAACAGACATACTTGAGATATATTTAATGGTTCATGTTAGAAAGTGTATTATGAACAGACATACTTGGATTGGATAGATTTAATGGTTCATGTTTAGAAAGTGTATTATGAACAGACATACTTGGATAGATTTAATGGTTCATGTGTAGAAAGTGTATTATGAACAGACATACTTGGATTGGATAGATTTAATGGTTCATGTGTAGAAAGTGTATTATGAACAGACATACTTGGACTGGATATTTAATGGTTCATGTTTAGAAAGTGTATTATGAACAGACATACTTGGATTGGATAGATTTAATGGTTCATGTTTAGAAAGTGTATTATGAACAGACATACATGGATTGGATAGATTTAATGGTTCATGTTTAGAAAGTGTATTATGAACAGACATACTTGGATAGATTTAATGGTTCATGTTTAGAAAGTGTATTATGAACAGACATACTTGGATTGGATAGATTTAATGGTTCATGTTTTCAAGTCAATTGAATGCTATGGTTTGGGATTTATTAGTTTCCGAATAAATTTAAAAGCATAGAAAATGTAAACCTGTCAAACAGTTTAAGTTGAAACTTTATTTATTTTACAGTAGCACAATAATAAACAAACGTCAATTCAGGAGCATAGCTGACAGTTATATGACATTCTACTTTCACTTTCGAGAGTTTGTATACCACAAAACCACTGTTTATGTATATAAAGTGTTCGAATTGTTTGGGAAGCATTTGTAGTAGCCATGTTATTTATACTTAACATTTTCTGTACTTTTTGTGATGTAATGTCGCTTTAAGGTATGCAAGGTAGAAGTTGAAGGCATAGAATGGAGAAGCTTAAGGTTGCCTAAGGTAAACAATCTCTCTACAATAGATGTTATATTTCGGGTTTTATGCCTGCATCAGCACCATTTTGGGCTATATCGCCGGCGGGCAGTTTACCTAACAACACCTTTCCTGGGCAGGCTCCAGCGGTTAACCAGTACTTGGGTGCACCAACCTCCGTAAGAAACTGCCAACTTTTTCATATAAATGAGACACGGTCTGAGCGGGGCTCGAACCCGTGACCATCAGTGATGATAGGTTACAGTGGTATACAAGTCAGCGACCTTAACCACTCGACCACGGAGGTGGACAAACAATCTCTCTACAATAGATATAACCACTCGACCACGGAGGCGGACAAACAATCTCTCTACAATAGATAATTGAAAGCTTCACCTGAACGGACTCGTCATGTCCTGGAGGCATGGGTATTTGTGGTGGTATATCATACTGCGCGTGTGATATCGACGAACTTTCACCTTTATTCAACATGCCTCGATTTCCCGTACTCGAATCAGCACCCGACACTGCACCGGAAAACAAATTGTCTGTTTGTAATGTATGAGAACGATTGCTCGGAGTGAAGCCAGAGCTTGTATAGTCTTGTGACCCTGCCACAGAGGCTTGTGAGTAAACATTTTGATCAACAGATGTTCCGTGCGAAGCTTTGTGACTGCTAACTGTTATATCTGAGTCCAGTGACTGCTGGTCACCAAATGCTGAAGCAGCAGCGAAGCCAGTCTGTGGTAGAGTGGATGTGTTGGGCGTTTGGTTAGATGAAGGTCGTCCAAGGGACTGTTGAGACGGAGGCATAGGATGGGCCGCTACAACGGCAGGATCCATGTGTGGGGCTGTGGAAGAAATATAGAATATGCACATCTAATACTAGTCAATTACACTTTATAATATATAATAATATATAAATATAACTAAAGCTATTTGAAATCAGAATTGGTATCTATGAACGAAACAATTTCCAGTATATACACAATCAATTGTATTAATCGATATCACATGGTCGTGGGTGTTTGTAAATGTGTCAGATCAAGACATTGTCCCGAGTCGTCAACAAGGCATTCTTAGGTTAAAGTTGAAAATAGAAAGATGGCCGCCATGATGGGTATCTCGGATTTCAGATGAGCAATTATCTACTAGTCATACCAGATGCTACAGTAAAATTTCAGACAAACTAGTTTGAGAGGAGGAATTCAAAAACAGATTTTAAAGACGGCCACCATGAATTTTATTTTAATTTTAGTTTATACAAATCCCCGCTGTTCTATACTAGGTTTCATCAAAATTGACAGAGCGCATCAGGAGAAAGTAAACACAGAGCTTCAGGAGAAAGTAAACACAGTGCTTCAGGAGAACGTAAACACAGAGTTCCAGGAGAAGGTAAACACAGCGTTTCAGGAGAAGGTAAACACAGAGTTTCAGGAGAAGGTAAACACAGAGTTCCAGGAGAAGGTAAACACAGCGTTTCAGGAGAAGGTAAACACAGAGTTTCAGGAGAAGGTAAACACAGAGTTTCAGGAGAAGGTAAACACAGCGTTTCCAGGGCTCACACTGGCTTATTTTTTCTTTGCGCCACCACTTTCGCCAAATGAAAAAAATTGGAGCCATTTCAGTGAAGTTGGGATCAAAAATTTAGGCAGACTTAAAATTCAAAAAAGTTGACCCCAGCTTATTACTTGATCATGAAACGGTATTCTACATAGTAGTCAGTGTTATTTTCTTCTATAAACATTTCTCACCTGTTCTGTAACAATTTTATTCACACAGTACTTACAACACACTTATAAATTAATATAGTTTTAATATACCGGCTCGTAACCGAGTACGAATGAACGGTGCACGGTAACCTGAGTACGAATGAACGGTGTACGAACAGCCATTTTGATTTTAGAAAATTGCAAATACAAGCTAATTAATCTTCAGTCAGCGCAAAATTCCAAACCACAATACCGTATCTATTTATACCTCAATCGAGCTTGAGAGAAGGACATACTTTGCAATATTTTAATGTTTTTTTTACTCTGCATGAATTACAATTCGGGACGGCGGTAGTGGAATATTGGTAATGGTTAAGATTGATTACTTCCCTTGTCCGGTGAGACTTGTCATGTCACTCAGATGCGAGCCAAATAAACAGGATATACGTCAAATTACATTCTTGGAAGTGCCCAGAATGAAAAGAATACTGATATATCTATCATAAAATACCAATTTCATTAGCGTATATGGCCGTTTTGGACAAATTTATGATATTTGAAATTTTCACTTTCGGTTTTGAACTGTAAATATATACTGCGTAACAGCCAAATGGGCATATACGCCATATTTGGTCATATCTCCTCCCACTTATGCAAATATTTCAATCGGAAAGCCTTTGCTCTGTTCATACAAGACAGTAATACACAGGACATATTTTGGGGCCAGTTTTTTTATCGGAACACCGATTGCGCAATAATGCGCAGTAAAGATGCGTGGTGGTTGCTACACACAGGTGATAACACGGTAGACTGGTTATCGATTTTATACTCTCCAGATGCGCTCGCTAACTACAAGCTTAAACCCAGTCTACCAGTTTTACCAATACACACAGACTGTGTCCTGGGAAAATCAACTTTATGGCATTTTCGCGATTTTTTACCCAGCGCAATTTTTTTTTGCGCCATTTTCAATTTATTATCGCATTTGGCGCCATTTGCGATGGCCAGCGTGAGCCCTGGTTTCAGGAGAAGGTAAATACAGCGCTTCAGGAGAAGGTAAACACAGAGTTCCAGGAGAAGGTAAACACAGTGTTTCAGGAGAAGGTAAACACAGAGTTTCAGGAGAAGGTAAACACAGCGTTTCAGGAGAAGGTAAACACAGAGTTTCAGGAGAAGGTAAACACAGAGTTTCAGGAGAAGGTAAACACAGAGTTTCAGGAGAAGGTAAACACAGAGTTTCAGGAGAAGGTAAATACAGCGCTTCAGGAGAAGGTAAACACAGCGTTTCAGGAGAAGGTAAACACAGCGTTTCAGGAGAAGGTAAACACAGCGTTTCAGGAGAAGGTAAATACAGCGCTTCAGGAGAAGGTAAACACAGAGTTCCAGGAGAAGGTAAACACAGCGTTTCAGGAGAAGGTAAACACAGAGTTTCAGGAGAAGGTAAATACAGCGTTTCAGGAGAAGGTAAACACAGAGTTTCAGGAGAAGGTAAACGCAGAGGTTCAGGAGAAGGTAAACACAGAGTTTCAGGAGAAGGTAAACACAGAGCTTCAGGAGAAGGTAAACACAGAGTTTCAAGATGGCTGCCATGGCACAAAAATAATGCTTGCATCATTGTCACTTACAGAATTCCCTTTTTGGTTCTACCTCAATGGTGGATTCCTGTAGAAAGTTAAAATTTCCCTGAACGGAGGAGACAATGTCCTGGAATGGTCGTTCCTGGAATGGTTGTCTCTGCTGTTGAGCGAGGGCGGCGGCTGCTGCAAGCTCTACATGCTGCTGCTCCACGGTCTGCGATGTGACCGGGGTATTGAAGAATAAATCAGCTTGAGCCGTCGTTACCTGACACGAAACATGTATACATTCAACCATCGACAATATTATACACATTATTATCAAACACCAAACACAGAAACCGTCTGTAACCTTCAATGGTTTTCTATACACTCAATATACAGCATTTGAAATGAGCCTTCCATATATAAATGAGATTACAAAGTGATATACTGACCGGTTGCTGTCTGTTAATACAACTTGTTATACTGACCTGTTGCTGTGTGTTAATACAACTTGCTATACTGACCGGTTGCTGTCTGTTAATACAACTTGTTATACTGACCTGTTGCTGCGTGTTAATACAACTTGTTATACTGACTTGTTGCTGTGTGTTAATACAACTTGCTATACTGACCTGTTGCTGTGTGTTAATACAACTTGCTATACCGACCTGTTGCTGTGTGTTAATACAACTTGTTATACTGACCTGTTGCTGTGTGTTAATACAACTTGTTATACTGACCTGTTGCTGTGTGTTAATACAACTTGTTATACTGACCGGTTGCTGTGTGTTAATACAACTTGTTATACTGACCTGTTGCTGTGTGTTAATACAACTTGCTATACTGACCTGTTGCTGTGTGTTAATACAACTTGTTATACTGACCTGTTGCTGTGTGTTAATACAACTTGTTATACTGACCTGTTGCTGTGTGTTAATACAACTTGCTATACTGACCTGTTGCTGTGTGTTAATACAACTTGTTATACTGACCTGTTGCTGTGTGTTAATACAACTTGTTATACTGACCTGTTGCTATGTGTTAATACAACTTGTTATACTGACCTGTTGCTGTGTGTTAATACAACTTGCTATACTGACCTGTTGCTGTGTGTTAATACAACTTGTTATACTGACCTGTTGCTGTGTGTTAATACAACTTGTTATACTGACCGGTTGCTGTGTGTTAATACAACTTGTTATACTGACCTGTTGCTGTGTGTTAATACAACTTGTTATACTGACCTGTTGCTGTGTGTTAATACAACTTGTTATACTGACCTGTTGCTGTGTGTTAATAGTGTCAGTATCCAGTAACTGTTGTTCGGTTGTTATGGTTTCCTCCTCCGTCTCTTCCGTAGGTGACTCGGGTGGCAACGAAGATTGTACTTCTTCAGAATCTGGGGCTGGGACGTCAGTGTGCTCTACGACCTCAAACTCCACTTCCGCCGTCTCCTTGACGACATCCTCTTTGGCACTTGCCTTCTCAAAGTATCCACACACAGAGATGAGATCCAGCAGTTCCTTCAATTCCTGTATAATATATGCCAACATTGTACGACACATGCCCACATTGTACGACACATGCCCACACTGTACAACATTGTACGACACATGCCCACATTGTACGACACATGCCAACATTATACAACATTGTACGACACATATCAACATTGTACGACACATGCCAACATTGTACGACACATGCCCACATTGTACGACACATGCCAACATTGTACGACACATATCAACATTGTACGACACATGCCCATATTGTACGACACATATCAACATTGTACGACACATATCAACATTGTACGACACATGCCAACATTGTACGACACATGCCCACATTGTACGACACATATCAACATTGTACAACAAATGCCCACATTGTACAACACATATCAACATTGTACGACAAATGCCCACATTGTACTACACATGCCCACATTGTACTACACATGCCCACATTGTACGACACATGCCCACATTGTACGACACATGCCCACATTGTACGACACATGCCAACATTATACGACACATGCCACATTGTACGACACATGCCAACATTGTAAGACACATGCCCACATTGTACGACACATGCCCACATTGTACGACACATGCCCACATTGTACGACACATGCCAACATTGTACAACATTGTACGACACATATCAACATTGTACGACACATGCCAACATTGTACGACACATGCCCACATTGTACGACACATGCCAACATTGTACGACACATGCCAACATTGTACGACACATGCCAACATTGTATGACACATATCAACATTGTACGACACATGCCCATATTGTACGACACATATCAACATTGTACGACACATATCAACATTGTACGACACATGCCAACATTGTACGACACATGCCCACATTGTACGACACATATCAACATTGTACGACAAATGCCCACATTGTACAACACATATCAACATTGTACGACAAATGCCCACATTGTACTACACATGCCCACATTGTACTACACATGCCCACATTGTACGACACATGCCCACATTGTACGACACATGCCCACATTGTACGACACATGCCAACATTATACGACACATGCCACATTGTACGACACATGCCAACATTGTAAGACACATGCCCACATTGTACGACACATGCCCACATTGTACGACACATGCCCACATTGTACGACACATGCCAAAATTGTACGACACATGCCCACATTGTACGACACATGCCAACATTGTACGACACATGCCAACATTGTACGACACATGCCAACATTGTACGACACATGCCCACATTGTACGACACATGCCAACATTATACGACACATGCCCACATTGTACGACACATGCCAACATTATACGACACATGCCCACATTGTACGACACATATCAACAGTGTACGACACATGCCCACATTGTACGACACATGCCCACATTGTACAACACATGCCCACATTGTACGACACATGCCAATATTGTACGACACATGCCCACATTGTACGACACATGCCAACATTATACGACACATGCCCACATTGTACGACACATATCAACAGTGTACGACACATGCCAACATTGTACGACACATGCCCACATTGTACGACACATGCCAACATTGTACGACACATGCCAACATTGTACGACACATGCCAACATTGTACGACACATGCCCACATTGTACGACACATGCCAACATTATACGACACATGCCCACATTGTACGACACATATCAACAGTGTACGACACATGCCCACATTGTACGACACATATCAACATTGTACAGCTGCTTTATTGGTTAGATGGATACAATTAAATTTAATATGGTTTGGCAACATCATACTCTCCTATTCCTCTGAGTACAATGAACGCCAAAAAGTATACTATTCTAGTAGCGACAATCGATTATGGACAAGCACCATTGATCGTCGACGACTTCCACCACAAACAATCAATCTTCAATTATACTCGATCATCGTTCTAATATAGTAAATCATAAGAGAGCGAATAATAACGACGAATATTAGTGAAACCCGATATTTACATGTCCACTGGGTTTAAAGGATGTATACCTAGTCTCAATTCCATTGGAGGATAACTGAAGGGAGTTGAAACAGCAAGATTCAAATGTTAAAGTACAAAGGGTGTGGGGGGGGGGGAGTGGGTATAATTCAAGAAAACTTTATTGGACCCAACAAAATGCTCTTGTTGACTTAATTTCTCTTTTTCTCTCTCTAGTGGATGCGCGTTCGCTTCAAGTACGAATGGTCCAGAGTTAGAGCCCTGCTGGAGCCGTTACGATTGTGACCTTTAATTTCCACGTTGCCTCTTCTCTCTCCCTAGTGGCGATGGATTCCATCAGGAATGAGGTCTCGAGAGTAATTAATATAAGTTGTAAGAACTTGTTTCGCAATCAAGCTAAAATAAATTTGTATAAACTAATTTCTCTTTTATGGATACGTAGTCTCAACTCAATCAGATAGCAAAAAAAGGAGCAGCTTGACCCATCAGAAAGTGTACCAACGGATGTATGCACGGACAAAACAAAATTATGCCTCCACGATATACAAGATCATTAACTCTTTCAACACCAAGTAACTGACATGGACTGGTCCATGATATTCTTAGACCAATAAATGAATAAGAAAATTACATTCGGACCAGTTCATTTATCAAGATGGGTAATTTTGTCTAAAATTAGTAATACTACTTGCAAAAAGTGCAGATCCTGATGAGACGGCTCGTCACGAGCCGGCTCATCTGGATCTACACTTTTTGTAAGCCTATAAATAGAGGTCTGTGGTGTTGAAAGGGTTATGGGTTTGGTTCTGAAAATGTGTGGCCAATTAAGGTTTCTGCATCAGAAGTTATACAAGCGCAACCCACCTTGTACGTTGTCGTGCCGACGACAGGTTTCTCTTTGGCGTCAAGGAGACAGACGATGTGGTCCGATGCTTCAGACACCGACTCCAGGTAGTCCGTCTCGGCATCCCGCGTGGGACTGATCATCTTGTACAACTCATCTAGCTCATCCAGATTCTGTTCCGTTAATACCTGATAGTATACCCAGTAAACATCAGATAGTGACGGACGAGGTAACAGTTAAAATTACACAGCTACAGTCAAACCTGTGTCAGTGGTCACCTCCATTAAGCATCCAACCGGTATTAAGCAGCCAGTTTCCAATATGTTGTTTTACTATACAGTTGACCTCTATTAAGCAGCCACCTGTGCTAGACTAGTTTAACTGTAGATGGCGGCTAAATAATGTTCAGTTCACAGATGCAAAGGGTGTGAAAGCTGCAGCTTACGGACATACCATTACAGGTATTGTATATCATTACAGGTATTGTATATCATTAACTACACATTGAGATATATCTTGACCAAACATGTTGTCGGTAGCGAGAACATGCCCATGATAGCATGCAAGAAGCTTAATCCATTTCATTCTGGATACATTTAAAGGCTTTTGCAAACAACATAGTTCCAGATCAGCCACAGCATGACACTGCGTGCTGATCAGGATCTATGTTGTTTGCTACATAGCCAAGTGTCTTAGCAAGATCATCTGAATAGCAAACAGCATAGAGCCTGATCAGACGGCACTTTCCATGGCAGCTGATCTGGATGTTCTTTGTAAATACTGTTTGAACGATATCCAGAATCAAATGGGTTAAGACATGAACAGGGTTCCCGCTGTCGGTCACCAATGGCGCCAAAATTGAATACTTTTTTGTTTTGTCAAATACATGGCTTCAAATATTTATCTGTGAACTGTGTGGTTCTTATTTGTAAGTTTTTCAAATTGGCGACAGTAGTAGCACAGACAAAAATTCAGACAGAGGGAATCCTGATGAATTTTCTTATGGCAGTTTTAGAGATTACAGGTGCAACAGTTACTTTCATTCATGAAGTAAGAAGTCAACAAAATCGCTACCATTGCATCTCGCTATAAATGTCGTTTCCATGGCGAGCAGCCTATTTACTCATCACTATGATCAGATATAACATATATATATTTAGATTCCAATTGTTCTCTCTACTTACTATGGCCCCGTGTTTGCCGGTTTGGAAATCTTTGCGTACTGTATCGGAGCCTAGACTATCGAGCAGTCCTTGTAACTGTAGCACTTGTTTTACGCGTTTTACTTCCTGTAGCTGCTTCTCCGTCTTCCCTCGTTTTGCCTGTTTCTTCAACAACTTCTCAACCTGGTGAAACATATTTTTAAAATAAACTTTGGCTTTTATGTTACGATTGTGAATCAATCTTAAAACTTATATTAACCACTGCAGCTCAGTGCGGATGCACGTGTATTGGTGATTTTTCATGTGGGAGAGATGCAGAGTACCCGGAAAAAAACCTACTTGCGAAAACCAAACAATCTCACATACTTCACAGGACGAGAATCAAACCCGGCCTGCAGTGGTGAAAGTGAGCGTGCTAACCACTCTTGTCAATTGGCCCATCAAACAATCGGGACCAATATCACATCAACGGCCAAAATAGGATACAATAGAATAGTTCAACCGCCTAGTATGATCTTGAGGTTTGGAGTAGGAACCCGGATCTTGGTACATGTACTTTTCATATGGCACCACCTTCATATGGGGGAACATCTGTGCCCCAAATTATTTCACAATCCTCTCATGCATCACAAAGTTACAGAGCAGACACTACATTATACCAATATTTATTTTTTACCTTTAACCCATTCAACCGCAAGTAACTGGCATGGACTAGTGCATATTATTAGATCAATAAATTTAATAAGAAAATTACCGTTGGACCAGTTGATTTATCAAAATGGGGAATTTTATCTAAAAATAGTAATAAATATTAATGGTACAAAGTGCAGATCCTGATGAGACGTCATGAGCCGGCTCATCTGGATCTACACTTTTTATATGTCTATTTAGAGGCCTGTAGTGTTGAAAGGGTTCACCGCCAAGTGGGACCATTAACCTTTCAGGTAGGGTCCTGCTTCTTGGATGAGACACGTCATATTGCTGTTGTTTTGTGGCGTAGTTATTTGAAAATTCCTCCATGCACAAACAATACCAATATTTGAACGTTAACCTTCACTGTTGAGGTAGGGACTCGGGTCTTGGACACAACACATCATTTTGATGTGGCGAACATTTATGCAAAGCTATTTCAATAGTTACAGCCCAGACACAAATGAGCGATGAAAGGATGTATACAAACAGCCTCCCAAATGGTACTTAAGTAGCTACCCCATTGTTCTTGGCCACACAAGTACAATTTAGTGTATGCAGACAGGCGGACAAACACAATCGTTTAGGGGGTCTGTCGTATAGGGGGTCTGTCGTATAGGTGGTCTGTCGTATAGGTGGTCTGTCGTATAGGGGGTCTGTCGTATAGGGGGTCTGTCTGCAGAGTGTAGAAGACTAATAAATGGATATTACGACACTTCTTTCAACAGAGCAGCTCATAATTAAATTATTAATACTTAGCTTGCTTGAAAATGGGACATGTGATTTGGGTCAGGGCAGGCCACTGTCATCAAAATACCAACTGTTAATTTCTTCAAACGTTCCCATACAGAGAAATCTTAAATTCTCGGACACACCCTATTAAACTATTTTAATTGCGCTGTTATTGAATACTGAACACAGGTCATATTTATTTTTTATGACTGTTTGCTTCCACAATGGTCGGAAATGCTGAAATCTGTCCCCCACATGAATGTTCAATGTTTATAAATAGTAGGCTAACAAAAGACCCTGACTTTCGAAGTCAATCGGAAATGGTGCTACGTCATCTCACTTTCAAAAGAGAAAGTAGAAAAGGTGTACACTTAGGACTTTCAAGAAATGAGCGAATATTCGTTTAGAAGATTATTTGAATTCCAAAATCACCATTCGTTGCCACCATCCCTAGTAATAATAGCATACATGTAGTATACGGACTTACATCAACACTAATGGACTGGAACTGTTTCTGAAGGTCTCGGGCAAATTCCAAATTCTGTATGACCTCGCCATATTTATCTACTGCAACCTGCAAAGCAAGAAATATTCACAATTTATCCACACAGCTCGCCTAACACCTTTGTTTCAATAACATAAATTACCAATTTCTTACTAAATGACTTTGGGTGAAAGTGGTAAAGTTGTCCATGGACCTATTGGTTGTATATATGCAAAGAGGCCCAAGTGCATTCAAGGTCGAATGTAGTCCTGATAACTAATATAGTTCATTTGTCTTTTTGGTAAAATTATTTGAGAAATTATGTCACTTGAGAATACTTCAGATGAGTTGATGTGTAGAAAAGATGTGATATAAGAAGTCAGGCCATTGCAAACTGATGGTGGGGTATACAGTAATATTTGGCGGAAGAATACAGTGTGTAAACACAGTGACGTAACTGGTGTCAATATTTGGAATATTTTTGCTGTTTTGCAGTTCGTTTTGAATATCTCTTCACAGTGGATGTGGTATCAGAAGAAATGAAAGATTGGAAATATAAATGAACAGACTGTATGTTTTATTTTTTTACTATGTATCTATTTGTTGTTTTACAACCTATTTCTGGACTTCAAAAGGGGTGAGACAGACATTAGCACTTGATTGAACTATACCTGTAGTTGAGCTTTGTGCTGTCCTGCTGACTCATGCACATGTGTAAGACAAGTACAAGTCATCCACTGAACAGAATACTACCCAGACACTTGGAGTAGTCAAACCTGTGTTAGTGCTCACCTCCGTTATACAGTCAAACCTGTGTTAGTGCTCACCTCCGTTATACAGTCAAACCTGTGTTAGTGCTCACCTCCGGTATACAGTCAAACCTGTGTTAGTGCTCACCTCCGTTATACAGTCAAACCTGTGTTAGTGCTCACCTCCATTATACAGTCAAACCTGTGTTAGTGCTCACCTCCGTTATACAGTCAAACCTGTGTTAGTGCTCACCTACGTTATACAGTCAAACCTGTGTTAGTGCTCACCTCTGTTATACAGTCAAACCTGTGTTAGTGATCTCCCCTGTTAAGTACAGTCAAACCTGTGTTAGTGCTCACCTCCATTATACAGTCAAACCTGTGTTAGTGCTCACCTCCATTATACAGTCAAACCTGTGTTAGTGCTCACCTCCAGTATACAGTCAAACCTGTGTTAGTGCTCACCTATGTTATACAGTCAAACCTGTGTTAGTGCTCACCTCCATTATACAGTCAAACCTGTGTTAGTGCTCACCTCCGTTAAGAAGCCAACCTGTATTAAGCAGCCAGTTTCCAAATTGGTTGTTTTATTAAATATTTGACCTCTATTAAGCAGCCACCTGTGCTAAGCAGCCCCTTTCTCTGACTCCCTTGGCTGGCTGCTTAAGACAGGTTTGACTGTATGTACAATACATTATTACAGGAGTCATACATCCACTGAATAGGATACTACCCAGACACTTAGAGTAAGAGTATGTACAATACAGTATTACATGAGTCATACCAGGAACACCTGGGCATACATTCAACAAATGAGCAGTCAGGTATGATACATGTATATACCATATGCTATAATCCAGATTGCTACAAAAACTATATTATAAGTTATATAAAATAGCAATTAGGTTTAATTGTTGTTATCATACGTCTATGAACCAGAGGTATTACATGTATGTTTACCTGTTGGTCTTTTTCAAGATCTGCACCGGAGTCACGTTTCTGCTTTAGCAGGTCTAGCTTCAACTGAAAACAGGAAAGTATATAATTTTATACAGACTTTTCCATATTGAAATGAACCCAAAAAAACCGACAGTTGGTGCAAAGGAAGGAAACAATTTATCGGTTTTGTGGTTTAAAGTCTCACCAACAGCTTTGGTCATATGGCGACTCTCCATCTATCATTGGTGGAGGTAGACCCCAGGTGCACCTCTCGGCAGCACTGCAAGCATGGACGGGCACCTAGGTAAAACCAGTGAGTGGGAGAAGTGAGTGGGAGAAGTGAGAAAGCGCACGATTACGTCCTTAAATACTAAATAGGGTTAAGACACAATATGACCATTAAGCACAACAAATGAATAGCTTTATGATGGGCCAGTCGATCTTGCTTTAAAATTTTGTATGAACATTTTAAACAATTTTTTAGGTAGAAGTAGGGCCCCCAGGGGTTGAAGTCAGCGTCCCTAGGGCGACTATTTCGCCTCAGTCACCCTCTAGTATGAGCCCTGGCTTCTTCACATGAAATTCAACATCCCAAGTAGGATTCGAACCAACAGCGGTGAGGGGCAAGTGATTTGAGGCAATTACATGGTCAAACTTTTATGGGGGTGGGGCGGGGGGATTTATTGGGAGCAGTACAGTACCGATATGCATCTCACAACAGCTGTAAAATATTCATATGTATTACATACTGAAGAGAGACATGCAATACTCATGTTATTCAAGTGGAGATTTACTGAGTGTTATCAAATATAATGGTTTATTGGAAACAGATGTTTGTCAAGTGCATCTTATTCTGTGTAATAGCAGTTTCAAATTGGTTTAATTCCACACAAATCTTCCATAACAACATGTGTAATGGCATGGGAATGGTCTGTCTGGAGAATAATACACCAGGAGTGCAAGTTCATTGCAGAGGAATTTATTTTATGTTCATTTCTACATCGACATAATACTTAACTGCCAACACTCAGTGCCGAGGTACGAATGAATAATGGCCCAGTAAAGTAAGAGATGAAAAGCATCAGTATGCGACAATTTCTGCTGAAAAAATCTCTGTGGACAATGTAGCCGTGTGCTGAACATGCAATAGCACAGTAAAATGTTCAGGAGGAATGCCAAATGTAACTACTCATTTCACCCAACTCCATCCACTAACGCAGCAAAATTTCAAGCGACAGGAGCAGGCATAAATGGAAGTTTTATTATGCATACCCAGAAACAACCGACGTTGTCATTTACTCAGCCCTACAATTTCAATTCTACCAAGGCTGCTGACATAAAATAATCTCGAGAGTGATTAATATAAGTTATAATAACTTGTTTCGCAATCGAGCTAAAATCAATTTGTATAAACTAATTTCTACTGTAATAGGTTTAATTTCACCATATGTAGAAATTTTATTGATGAAGAAGATATGGGAAATGATTTAATACATTTGTAACATACCGTATTGATACTGTGTTTTCTTGTACTGACATGCATCAAGTACACACGAGGTTATCAAGGACATGCATCAAGTACACATGAGGTTATCAAGGACATGCATCAAGTACACACGAGGTTATCAAGGACATGCATCAAGTACATGTGAGGTCATCAAGGACATGCATCAAGTACACACGAGGTTATCAAGGACATGCATCAAGTACACATGAGGTTATCAAGGACATGCATCAAGTACACACGAGGTTATCAAGGACATGCATCAAGTACATGTGAGGTCATCAAGGACATGCATCAAGTACACACGAGGTCATCAAGGACATGCATCAAGTACACATGAGGTTATCAAGGACATGCATCAAGTACACATGAGGTTATCAAGGACATGTGAGGTTATCAAGGACATGCATCAAGTACACATGAGGTTATCAAGTACATGCACCAAGTACACGTGAGGTTATCAAGGACATGCACCAAGTACACGTGAGGTTATCAAGTACATGCACCAAGTACATGTGAGGTTATCAAGGACATGCATCAAGGACATGTGAGGTTATCAAGGACATGCATCAAGTACATGTGAGGTTATCAAGGACATGCATCAAGTACACACGAGGTTATCAAGGACATGCATCAAGTACACATGAGGTTATCAAGTACATGCATCAAGTACACGTGAGGTTATCAAGGACATGCACCAAGGACATGCATCAAGTACACATGAGGTTATCAAGGACATGCATCAAGTACACATGAGGTTATCAAGGACATGCATCAAGTACATGTGAGGTTATCAAGGACATGCATCAAGTACACATGAGGTTATCAAGGACATGCATCAAGTACACACGAGGTTATCAAGGACATGCATCAAGTACACAGGAGGTTATCAAGGACATGCATCAAGTACACACAAGGTTATCAAGGACATGCATCAAGTACACATGAGGTTATCAAGGACATGCATCAAGTACACATGAGGTTATTAAGGACATGCATCAAGTACACATGAGGTTATCAAGGACATGCATCAAGTACACATGATGTTATCAAGGACATGCATCAAGTACATGTGAGGTTATCAAGGACATGCATCAAGGACATGTGAGGTTATCAAGGACATTATCAAGGACATGCATCAAGTACACATGAGGTTATCAAGGACATGCATCAAGTACACATGAGGTTATCAAGGACATGCATCAAGTACACATGGGGTTATCAAGGACATGCATCAAGTACACATGAGGTTATCAAGGACATGCATCAAGTACACATGAGGTTATCAAGGACATGCATCAAGTACACATGAGGTTATCGAGGACATGCATCAAGTACACATGAGGTTATCAAGGACATGCATCAGGTACACATGAGGTTATCAAGGACATGCATCAAGTACATGTGAGGTTATCAAGGACATGCATCAAGTACACATGAGGTTATCAAGGACATGCATCAAGGACATGTGAGGTCATCAAGGACATGCATCAAGTACACATGAGGTTATCAAGGACATGTGAGGTCATCAAGGACATGTGAGGTCATCAAGGACATGCATCAAGTACACATGAGGTTATCAAGGACATTATCAAGGACATGCATCAAGTACACATGAGGTTATCAAGGACATGCATCAAGGACATGCACCAAGTACACGTGAGGTTATCAAGGACATGCATCAAGTACACGTGAGGTTATCAAGGACATGCACCAAGTGCACGTGAGGTTATCAAGGACATGCATCAAGGACATGCACCAAGTACACATGAGGTTATCAAGGACATGCATCAAGGACATGCACCAAGTACACGTGAGGTTATCAAGGACATGCATCAAGTACACGTGAGGTTATCAAGGACATGCACCAAGTACACGTGAGGTTATCAAGGACATGCATCAAGGACATGCACCAAGTACACGTGAGGTTATCAAGGACATGCATCAAGTACACATGAGGTTATCAAGGACATGTGAGGTTATCAAGGACATTATCAAGGACATGCATCAAGTACACATGAGGTTATCAAGGACATGCATCAAGGACATGCACCAAGTACACGTGAGGTTATCAAGGACATGCATCAAGTACACGTGAGGTTATCAAGGACATGCATCAAGGACATGTGAGGTTATCAAGGACATGCATCAAGGACATGTGAGGTTATCAAGGACATGCATCAAGTACACATGAGGTTATCGAGGACATGCATCAAGTACACATGAGGTTATCAAGGACATGCATCAAGTACACATGAGGTTATCAAGGACATGCATCAAGTACATGTGAGGTTATCAAGGACATGCATCAAGTACACATGAGGTTATCAAGGACATGCATCAAGTACACACGAGGTTATCAAGGACATGCATCAAGGACATGTGAGGTTATCAAGTGTTACCTATTGGTGATGGAGTATCACGGGAATTTCCCCTAATGCGGGACTGTTAAAAAGGGTGTGTAGCCCATTGTTTGCTCAAACAACATGCGCTATATTTAAATAGAATTTGATTTGTACCAATCAGAACAGAAAAACTGTTGATCTGTTGTGTTGATGCTAATCAAGCGAATCTAAAATTTGGGTACTTTCTAATTGTAAAATTTCAAAATTAATGATTAATAATCTTCTGACTTGGGGGTTTCAAATTTGCAAATATACAAGTTCATACAGATATATGTCATATAATGAACAAGTCGTATTATGACATGTATCGTGGGATGCTTAAACAAAAGATACAATGATATATACAATGCACTACCAGCCACGCCAATATAAATAACAATATTCCCATTTTTATGTTGAATGAGCAAGACTCTTCAACCAAATTCAACATGCTTAACCCTTTCCCTCATAGAAGCACCTCTTGACCCCATTACCAATACGACATACATTGACAATGTAGTAGCCAAACCAATGTTCATAATTATGGCCAGAATCTCATGTAGTCCCAGTAATATCTATGGAGGTGGGATAGATATGGCGACTACTTATCCACTGCATGATAGCTAAATGGCTGTCGTTTGTATGGAGATATAATAGTATATTAACCTAAATCTCTATGAAGGAAGGGTTAAAATTATTGTCAGGTCAGTCCATTGATAGTACATGCAGATCAATCACATTTCCCCCAGCACTCAATTCTCCAATCCCCATAAGCAGGGGCCACGCTGTCACTCGCCACAAGAGCCAAATGGCGATTTTGTGATAGAAATGGCTCCTAAAATTTCAATTTGGCGATTTTCAGAAAATTGCACAAAAAATCGGCATAAATAACGTTTGTGCCATATTTTAACCTTTCATACTCGACTGGTTTTATTTACTATTGACGACGGCGCTTTCCAGTTGAAGAAAAATCGATACACAGTCTGTGTTCAGTGTATCTTTGACTGGTTACAATTTTTTTGCTCTGATATACGCTATCGTTTGGCGAAACAATCGATTCACATTCAAAACAGCTGTGTACATGTGCTGGAGGCATATTCCCATCATAAATTGCAATCAAAACAAAACAAACTTGTAAATTAGCGGTATATGATCACACATTTACAGTTTTGTATAATGGGAATGATATGATAATTGAGGTCCTTTATGAAAACGGCAGTACTTGATCGGTGAAATGATGACATTGTTTGAAGATTATGTAAACATGATCGGATGACCGAATGACTGTAACTTGTGTTTTTCACAAATAAGATCAAAGGTAGTAGTTGTGAAAAATATGATTTTCGTGTCAACTATAAAAAGTGAATGAAACGTGTCCAAATCGATCCCCCGTCTGACCCTAATAAAATTAACAGTCTTTCAGATGGGACGTTAAACCGAAGTCTCGTGTCGGTGCTTTACACCGTGCACGTAAAAGAACCAGAGGAGATTCTGGAATGGGTCTCTGTCTGTATCATGCACTGTCCAACAAAATCTAAAATAACTAATCTCTTCAGGAGGCGTCGCTCATATGGGCAACCGGTAGCGACGATAAATAAACTTAAAAAAATAAATAATCCAAATCGCCGATAAATAAACGTAGAAACAAAAATCCAAATCGTCACTTGTCAAAATGGCTACTTTCAGTTTTAAACGTCCGAAATGGACTTAGTGAATGAAACCTAGACAGCCTGATGAAAATTTCCATTGACAGCCCAGACAAGTTCAACTTCAAATCGGCATTTGCAATGTGGTCCAAGAAGAACAGGCGCATTTTGAACTGAATGTTGTGCAATTTGTTAGACATAGTGGATACTTGTACATGTATGTAATTCTGATGTATTTTTAAGTTATTATGACCAAGAAAATAATTAAAGTTGTAAAAGTTCATTGGATTGTCTTCAAAAATGAATAGTATGCATGTCTTTTTGAGCTTAAAGCTCATTTGAAATGTAATCCTGTGTTGACTTCCATTATTAATCATTGTCACAGGGCTACATTGTAAAATAAACTTTTAGCCATAACAGGTATGCATTCTTTCATTCTAATTTCTATATTAATACTTCTTCCAGAAAAAAACAGGCTAGAATCTCACCATTTACAAATAAAAATACCAAAAAAAATCAAACCAGGGAGGGGACGACACCGCTCCCACACACACCCCATCTTTCAAAAAGATAAGTGGCCCCAACTTTTTTCGGCCCAGTGTGTGCCCTGCATAAGCAACTGCAGGGCTCATTCTAAGTCAGAATTTTTGGGAGAAGTGAGAAAACGCGCAATCACGCACGCCTTTAAATGGCGTTATTTAATCAATTTCAACAAAATATGGTTAAAATGCACAGTATCACCAATCACCATTAAATACAACATTTGAATAGAACGAGTGCATCTTACTGGACATTATTTTGTAATATATATTTTTCTAAATTTTCTTTTTTGAGGGAGAAGTGGGGCCCACAGGGGGCAAAGTCAGGGTCCCTAGGGGCGACTATTTCGCCCAAATCGCCCTGGCCCCGCAGTTGTAAAACTGTTCTCCAATCTCAGTCTCAAGCTTCTGATTGGTTCTGCTGAGTGTAAAACTCAGACTCAACCAATCAAATTTCTTGAACCCGAGTTTGAGATCCGAGAAAAGTTTTATAACCTCCGACCCTGGACTGGCAACTTTCTCACAAATTACAATTGATCGCTTGTCCCTAATTTGTACAGTACACTGCTGAACAATCAATTTTGGATTATGACGGACCGTTGATGTTATTTTTTGGGATACACAATCTCGGTGTCACCATCCCAGCATCAACAAAGAGAGGCATTGTTGAATTACTACTCTGGGCCTCTCACACTTGAAGCAAACGTGCTACACGTCTTCAACTTTGCACTATCACAGCCTGCCCAAGCGATGTCGGAAATCGTGATCGCTTCATGTGCGAAAGACCCGAGGTTCGTGACGAGCCGGAGCCGTTACAATTGTGGCCTTAGGCAAGACATTTAAAGCACACATTGTCTCTTCTCTCTCCCTCGTGGTGATAGATTCCATAAATTAGGAATGAGATCTTGAGAGTGATTAATATAAGTTGTAAGAACTTGTTTCTCTTCCTGGAGTCCACGACTTCCAAAACACATTGTCAGAGTTCTTTACTAACTCAGGTAGATGAACCAAATGTCCTACAGTACACGCCAAACGCATTAATCAAACATCTCGCGTCTTCACTAATCAAAATAAAAATGGACCGACATTTCACACGTCTCATGACAAAATAAACTCTTGACAGACAGAATTATCTGCTGTTGTTATTTAACCTTTCGTGACAAATCAACGCGGAATATCTGTAACTGTAAACGAGAAAAATACGAGATTGCTAATTATACATTCCATCCCTAATTTTAAAAAAACTTTGATATACATGTTTGTTGAATAAAACTGCAGGTTATTGGAAACACATATTTTTATATTTATAAACATGTACACAGTTGAAACACTCCCATCGAAAATGATATATTTTGTGAACGAACCTGTGTTGTTGTGAGTGAAATTTGGCATGATGACAACATTTGGTGCAATTGTTTAGAAAGTATACATGTATTATAAATTGAAAGTTGTGTATTATTTGAAGGGTAATATAAAGAATCGGAAGGTGCTATATTTGAACAGATTTGTTTAAAATTGTTTGAGATGGGGCCATTTTGTTGATCGATTCAAAATCTGGCATCCAACAAGGAGAATCCATGTAAATAATTTATATGCACCGAATTCCTGTGATATTGCTCACGACTTTCGACAAAGTGAATTTCTTATTTGGTCCATTTTATTCCGTCAATCATTGTAGAGCGGAATTTTGTGATGTTTGGTACGCGAGGGTTCTGGTTTCCACCTGGCATGTACTGTACACATACAATATATCATATCTAGGTCAGTTCAAGCATGTGTTCAATGGGAAACAATAAAAGTAAAGAAAAATGCTGTAGTCATTCAGAAATATTCTTATTTATATTTAGCAAAGAAAGAATGGAAAAGTTATTGTCCCGACTTGGGGCTCGAACCCATAACCTCCCAAATACTAGTCCAAATATTTAGACTTGAAAAATGTGACATTTTCCTATCCAGGCATTTTTTCAAAGTCTAAACCTCAATTAATTATGCGTAGCATATTTTATATTCTAAAGTCGTTTTTATAAATTAAAATTGTTAACAAGATGAACACACCTACCGTTGTTTGAATTCTGCACAGTTTATAATGTCTCTTGACACAATATTATACATGAAATCAACGTTCAAATTTCATGGCAGAGTTTCGCCATTTCAAATCGGCCATATTGAATATTTGATTATTGCGAAAGAAAAACCAAAATAGAACTCGAAATAGACGAAAATGTTTACAAGATTTATCTCCGTGCCATTACGGTGAACCAAATAAGATTTCATTTAATATCCAATTGTTCATACGTATAAAATAATAATCATTTGGATTTCTTTTGTGAAGACTGCGCAGAAAAAATGGGAGAGAATTTCATCTGTCGACTTCAAACAGCTAAATGACATGCACACCGGTAATACAATATATTTTTATAATGTTAACACCAATGCACACATTTATGTTCATGCCTGAAAAGCTTCAAAATATGGGTCAGAAATCCTGCCATTGTATCAGGGCGGAATGTGCTATGCGAAAATGAGCTTTAACAATAAGACCTTGAAATAACAGAAAGACATTTTTTTATGTAGAGGTCTTATTTATAGACCTGACTAATCTAGGTCAGTTCAAGCATGTGTTCAATGCATTATGGGAAATAATAAAAGTAAAGAAAACTAACTTAGTCATTCAAATATATTCTGAAGTGACTAAGCAAAGAAAGAATGGAAACGTTATTGTCCCGACTTGGGGCTCGAACCCATAACCTCCCCAAATACTAGCTCTCCTAATCTTATACTGGAGGATAATAAAGAATCTATCAACCAACTGAACTAGCCGGGTTGATTTTCTACCAGTGGACAAATACACATACAGTACACTTCTTATGAAAGTTGCATACAATAATACATGTGTAGAACTGAAATTGATACTTTTGGAACAATCTAGAACTTTAGTTTTAGAAAATACATTATCAACATTGTGCATCGCATTTCAGGACATCTCTCGCCACTTATAGTAAATTGCTTACTATATCATTGACCAACGTACACCATTCACATCGCTGCGTATTAAAAATAGAAACAAACACAATCGTGACAATGAAATAAAAACAAAACGATACGCAGCATAAAACACATGGAAACATAATTTATTGAGACATTGTACGAACCTTGCGTTTTTCTAAATTACGGACTTTCTTATCTACTACAGTAAGAACCCGTTTAAACGGATCTAGGGCCTCCGAAGAGGCCGGAATCTCGACTTTTGTAGAGGCAGAGGGCATTCTTCAACAGCAACGAACAACATTCACGTGTGTTTCCGAATATCACAACCTTAGACCCAAATATATGGAATTGCAAAAACGGCTGGAAATGTTCGAAATCAGTGTTTGTTCACTAATTTTACTAAATCATGATTACCAAAATTATTAACGGTGGCTCTCTGAAAGAAATACTTGCAATGTCGTATTTGAACAAAAATATATGTAAATTCCGTATGTTAAAAATCAAGGTAACATGATATTTGTTTACAATGAGACGTTATTCTATTTTTACAGTTTTTGTTAACAGCATTGAAACTCAGTTGTACATGCATGTAAATATAAAAATTGACTGTTCCAACGGGGAAGTTAATATAAAAATAAATTTATAATGGTAACATTAAGATGCATAGACATAGTCGCGGGATTAGGCGAATATATTATATACTGATGTGGGTGGACAGATATTGTGATCGACATCTACATCATACTCCCTACACTCAATACTGAGTATGACTGGGAGCTGCTCTTTTCGTGGACAGTGGTTAAAATCTCATTAATTTTACGTTTTTTTATCGTCGCTACCGGTTGCCCATATGAGCGACACCTCCTGAAGAGATTAGTCATTTTAGATTGTTGGAGGATAGTGCAATGATACAGACAGAGACCCATTCCAGAATATCCTCTGGTTCTTTTACGTTTAGTAAATCAGGTCAATATTCTACCCGGCATCAGTGATCATAATGTAGTCGAAATAAAAGTCAACACATCCGCAAGGATACGTTATCAAAAGCCTAGCAGGATTCCACTCTATAAGAAATCAAACCGGCAGGCCATTAGACAGTCATTAAATGACTATCACCAGGTTATGATCACCGAATGCAAATATTCCGCACTAAATACTGAAGTTATGGGAACAGGTTTCTCATGCTCTAAATACCCGCACAGATAAATGGATTCCATCCAAACAGTCATCGATAAGAGATCACCTACCCTGGGTCAACTAGTGTTAAACGAATGATTAGACGACGAACTAGGGCCTTTAAACATACTAGGAAGTCAAATACGCCTTCAAATCGAATGACATTCCTGGATCTCAAACATTTAGTGCGGAAAAGGGTCAAAGAGGCTTATCTATCTTCCGCTAATGTCGAACCCCCCGCGGGGACGTAGACATGTTGCGCATCAAAAACCGCAAAGAAGTTAAAAGTATAAGTAATTAAAAGTATAATTTAAGAAGGTAATGAAAATAAGTTGTGGTAAAAGTTTAAAAGCAGCTACGCAGAACAACTAGGGACTGGCATGTTCAATATGGCAAACTGTCGTATTGAATTGCTCTATGGTAGGGAGATGGACAATGTCAGGAGGGAGGTGGTTCCAATGGTAGATTGTTCTTGGAAAGAAGGAAAACTTGTAGTAGTCTGTAGTTGCTGTAATTAACCTATAGCTTAAGGAATGGCAATGGCGAGCAGGACGGGAGAGAGGAACTAGGTAATTTTCAATGGGAATAGCAACAAGATCATTATGAATTGTATACATAAGGGATAACCTATTGTCAATACGCCGTTGATCTAGTCTGCGTAGATTTAGGGAATGCAGCATGTCTGTAACACTAGAGATACGATAGAAGTCAGCCTTTATCCAACTGGCTGCTCTTCGCTGGACATCTTCAATTTGGTCTGTCAATGTTTGGGTATGGGGCGACCAGATCTCGGAGCCATATTCAAGCTGGGGTCTCACTAGTGTCTGGTAAGCCATGGTCTTAATGGGTTCAGATTTGACCTGGAGGTTTCTACGTAGAAATCCTAATGTTTGGCTTGCTTTCTGTGTTGACCTTTTTATGTGGGTGTCCCACGACAGGTTATTTGAGATATCCACGCGAAGGTATTTGGCTGAGGTGACCGACTCAAGTAGGACTCCATGGAGTTTATATTTGCTGGGAATAGGATGTTTCCTTCTGGTGACGTGGATAACTTGACATTTGGAGGGGTTCAATTCCATGTCACACTCCAACTCCCACTCTTCTAATATCTTAAGATCGTTTTGGAGTGTGACCGATTCATTTGCAGATGTCAGTGATAGATAGACTGCAGTATCATCAGCAAAGATGCGGACTTTGGAACTGATGTTTTGTGGGAGGTCGTTTATATAGGCTAGGAAAAGCAGGGGTCCAAGTACGGAACCCTGTGAGACTCCAGAGGACACCGGAATGGCCTCTGAACTAATACCATTAAGAACAACTGACTGGAGTCTATTATCTAGAAAACTCTTAATCCACCTTAATGTTTGACCTCTGACTCCATATTCATGCATTTTTAGTAGTACTTTCTCGTGATTGACCTTATCGAAAGCCTTACTGAAGTTTAATAGGATGAGATCTACCTGATGCTTATTGTGACAGAGGTAACCAAGTCATTGACTAGCATTACTAGTTGGGTCACGCATGGCCGTTTTTCTCTAAAACCATGCTGCAAATGGTACAGAATACTGTGGTTAGTGAAGTGTTTTACTATCGAGGAGGACACTATATGTTCTAGTACCTTGCATAGAACACATGTCAGTAAGATAGGCCTATAGTTGGCGGGGTTTGACTTGTCCCCTTTTTTGTAAATGGGAGCAACATTTGCTGACTTCCACTGGGCAGGCAGTGATCCTTCGTTGAGGGATTTTTTGGAATAAGACTTCAAGGATAGGTGAGAGTTCTTTAGACAGGGTTTTAAGTATGATTGGCTTAATTTGGTCAGGACCACTAGCCTTGTGGAGGTTCAGCTTATTGAGAAGTTTCTCTATGGTATATATCACCAATATCTTAAAAACATCCTAAATCTAAACAGTGCTGATGTATCCCATCCTCACAGACCAAACACCAAGAAACTTTATTCCCTCCTTAAGCATTCCAAGCAAGACTCCAAATCAATGCCACCCCTCAAGCATGAAATCAAATTTCATCATGAAGAAGCTGGTAAAGCCACATCACTGAACAAACAGTTTCAGTCTGTCTTCAGCTCCAAATCCCCACTAAGACTTACCTCCATTTATAAAATTGAAAATTCAGGACACAAATATAAACCTGAATGGTCAATCCACGCAAAACATGAATGAGATTACAGTAAGTTCACATGGCATAGAGAACCTCAATAACCTGAACCCCATAAGGCTAGTGGTCCCGACCAAATTAAGCCAATCATACTTAAAACCCTGTATAACGAACTCTCATCTATCCTTAAAGTTTCATTCCAAAAATCCTCACGAAGGATCACTGCCGGCCCATTGGAAGTCAGCAAATGTTTCTGCCATTTACAAAAAGGGGACAAGTCAAACCTACTATAGGCCTATCTCACTGACATGTGTTCTATGCAAGGTTCTAGAACATATAGTTTCCTCCTCGATAGTAAAACACTTTACTAACCACAGTATTCTGTACCATTTGCAGCATGGTTTTAGAGAAAAACGGCCATGTATGACCCAATTAGTAACGCTAGTCAATGACTTGGTTACCTCTGTCTACAATAAGCATCAGGTAGACCTCATCCTATTAGACTTCAGTAAGGCTTTCGACAAGGTCAACCACGAGAAAGTATTACTAAAATGCATGTATATGGAGTCAGAGGTCAAACATTAAGGTGGATTAAGAGTTTTCTAGATAATAGACTCCAGCAGTTGTCCTTAATGGTATTAGTTCAGAGGCCATTCCGGTGTCCCCTGGAGTCCAACAGGGGTCCGTACTTGGACCCCTGCTTTTCCTAGCCTATATAAACGACCTTCCACAAAACATCAGTTCCAAAGTCCGTATCTTTGCAGATGATACTGCAACTGAATCGGTCACACTCCAAAACGATCTTAAGAGATTAGAAGAGTGGTAGTTGGAGTGGGACATGTAATTTAACCCCTCCAAGTGTCAAGTTATCCACGTTACCAGAAGGAAACATCATATTCCCAGTCAATATAAACTCCACGGAGTCCTACTTGAGTCGGTCACCTCAGCCAAATACCTTGGCGTGGATATCTCAAATAACCTGGGACACTCACATAAAAAGGTCAACTAAGAAAGCAAACCAAACATTAGGATTTCTACGTAGAAACATCCAGGCCAAATCCGAACCCCTTAAGTCCATAGCTTACCAGACACTAGTGAGACCCCTGCTGGAATATGGCTCCGAGATCTGGTCGCCCTATACCCAAACATTGATAGACCAAATTGAAGGTGTCCAGCGAAGAGCAGCCCGCTGGATAAAGGCTGATTTCTATCGTACCTCTAGTGTTACAGACACGCTACATTCCCTAAATCTACGCAGACTAGATCAACGGCGTATTGACAATACACGGAAACACGGTTTGGAGACCGTCTTGACCCAGATTCTTATAAACAGGTAAACAAACATTAAAACCGTTCGTTATAAAATCACCGGTTTAGCGTATTTTGGCAATATACTACCTTCGACATACTCTGTTTACTTGGTAGGTTGTTTTGTAACTGTATTATCTCCGTATTTATATAACTACTGATAACAAGTGAATATTAGAGAGTAAACACGAATTCACGTACTAGTTTCGTCTATAAACCCATTTCGTCTAATGATGATTTCGGGTAGTAACGTATTCATCCACATATACTGGGTACTCCCAGCATACACTACTGAGTATGACAGTGTGGCGCTTGTCGGGGACCGTTGATAAAGATCTCATTTGAGACACAGAATGTTGAAAATAACCACATACTAAGGTCAAAAACAGTCCCGTGTGGTACAGTGGCCAGCCGCTCAGCAAAAATGGCCTGGGGCTGGACTGTACATATCTATCTATCTATCTATCTATCTATCTATATCTATCTATCTATCTATCTATCTATCTATCTATCTATCTATCTATCTATCTATCTATCTATCTATCTATCTATCTATCTATCTATCTATCTATCTATCTATCTATCTATCTATCTATCTATCTATCTATCTATCTATCTATCTATCTATCTATCTATCTATCTATCTATCTATCTATCTATCTATCTATCTATCTATCTATCTATCTATCTATCTATCTATCTATCTATCTATCTATCTACCTATCTATCTATCTATCTATCTATATCTACCTATCTATCTATCTATCTATCTATCTATATATCTATCTATCTATCATCTATCTATCTATCTATCTATCTATCTATCTATCTATCTATCTATCTATCTATCATCTATCTACTATTCTATCTATCTATCTATCTATCTATCTATCTATCTATCTATCTATCTATCTATCTATCTATCTATCTATCTATCTATCTATCTATCTATCTATCTATCTATCTATCTATCTATCTATCTATTCTATCTATCTATCTATCTATTATCTATCTATCTATCTATCTATCTATCTATCTATCTATCTATCTATCTATCTATCTATCTATCTATCTATCTATCTATCTATCTATCTATCTATCTATATACTATCTATCTATTCTGTTGACTATTATTATCTATCTATCTATCTATCTGACTATCTATCTATCTATATATATATATGACATGTATCTATCTATTTGACTATCTATCTATCTATTTGACTATCTATCTATATATATATTTGACTATTTATCTATCTATTTGACTATCTATCTATCTTCTATATCTATATATATCTATTTAATGTCGAATCAATTGCGGGGATGTAGACAAGTATGAATAGTTAAAAGTGTAATTTAAGAAAGTAATGAAAATAAGTTGTGGTAAAAGTTTAAAAGCAGCTGCGCAGAACAACTTAGGGACTGGCATGGTCAATATGGCAAACTATCGTATTGAATTGCTCTGTGGTAGGGAGATGGACAATGTCAGGAGGGAGATGGTTCCAATGGTAGATTGTTCTTGGAAAAAAGGAAAACTTGTAGTAGTTGCTGTAATTAACCTATAGCTTATTGAATGGCAATGGCGAGCAGTACGGCAGAGGGGAACTAGGTAATTTTCAATGGGAATAGCAACAAGATCATTATGAATTGTATACAGAAGGGATAACCTATAGTCAATACGCCGTTGATATAGTCTGCGTAGATTTAGGGAATGTAGCATGTCTGTAACACTAGAGGTACGATACAAGTCAGCCTTTATCCAACGGGCTGCTCTTCGCTGGACACATTCATATGGTCTATCAATGTTTGGGCATGGGGCAACCAGATCTCGGAGCTATATTCAAGCTGGGGTCTCACTAGTGTCTGGTAAGCCATTGACTTAAGGGGTTCGGATTTGACCTGGAGGTTTCTACATAGGAATCCTAATGTTTGGTTTGCTTTCTTAGTTGACCTTGTTATGTGAGTGTCCCACGACAGGTTATTTGAGATATTCACGCCAAGGTATTTGGCTGAGGTGACCGACTTAAGTAGGTCTCCATGGAGTTTATATTGACTGAGAATAGGATGTTTCCTTCTGGTGACGTGGATAACTTGACATTTGGAGGGGTTAAATTACATGTCCCACTCCAACTCCCACTCTTCTAATCTTTTAAGATCGTTTTGGCGTGTGACCGATTCATTTGCAGATGATAGATAGACTGCAGTATCATCTGCAAAGATACGGACTTTGGAACTGATGTGTTGTGGGAGGTCGTTTATATAGGCTAGGAAAAGCAGGGGTCCAAGTACGGATCCCTGTGGGACTTCAGAGGAATGGCATCTGAACTAATACCATTAAGGACAACTGACTGGAGTCTAATATCTAGAAAACACTTATTCCACCTTAATGTTTGACGTCGGACTCCATAGTCATGCATTTTTAGTAGTACTTTCTCGTGATTGACCTTATCGAAAGCCTTACTGAAGTCTAATAGGATGAGATCTACCTGATGCTTATTGTAGACAGACGTAACCAAGTCATTGATTAGCATTACTAATTGGGTCACGCATGACCGTTTTTCTTTAAAACCATGCTGCAAATGGTACAGAATACTGTGGTTAGTGAAGTGTTTTACTATCGAGAAGGAAACTAAGTATATATTCTAGAACCTTGCATAGAACACATGTCAGTGAGATAGGCATATAGTTGGCGGGGTGTGACTTGTCCCCTTTTTGTAAATGGGAGACTTCCACTGGGCCGGCAGTGATCCTTCGTTGAGGGGAGGGAGGCCATTCCAAAGTCGTGGGTTAATATAGTTAATATGGTGCGTGTGACCTAAATGTTACTAATGCATTCAATTACTTATGTACATTGTATGTTTTATTGATGCCAAGCACCTTGTGGGGACCTCTACATGTTTTTTTGGACAGGCTTAGCAGACTGAAGTCACTAACCAGTACTGAGATGCCTCACTCAATGACATTATATGTGCCCCAAACTAGTATCAAACCCGGGACCCTTTGAATCCAAATAAGACACTCTACCACTGTACCACTGGACAATGGATGACACACTAAGTAATTCTCTGAACCATATAACCCATATACATTCGTAGGAACATATATTGCGTCTAACTACTGGTAAATTTCAAGATTATGTGACACTCGGGTGTGTCATTTCCTATAGGAGTAATGCATATTTACGTTTGTTTACCTGTTAATCTCGTTTTGGCGAAAGTATGTCAAAACGGTGCGCACTATATCATAAGCCAAACCGTGTTTCCGTGTATAGGTTATCCCTTATGTATAAAATTCATAATGATCTTGTTGCTACCCCCATTGAAAATTACCTAGTTCCTCTCTCCCGCCCTGCTCGCCATTGCTTAAGCTATAGGTTAATTACAGCAACTACAGACTACTACAAGTTTTCCTTTTTTCCAAGAACAATCTACAATTGGAACCATCTCTCTCCTGACATTGTCCACTCCCTACCATAGAGCAAATCAATACGGCAGTTTGCCATACTGATCATACTAGTCCCTAGTTGTTCTGCGCAGCTGCTTTTAAACTTTTACCACAACTTATTTTTCATTACTTTCTTATAATTCTGCTTTTAACTACTCATATTTTAACTTCTTTGTGCGGTTTTTGACGCATGTCTACATCCCTGTGAGGGGTTCGACATTAGATAAAGATAGATAAATGGTGTAAAGCACCCACACGAGACCTCGGTTTAAAGTCCCATCTGAAAGACTGTTAATTTTATTAGGGTCTGATGGGGGATCGAACCTGCGATCACTGGATTACCAGTCCAGCGTGTTACCACTGGACTACATATCCGCCTGTCTCATTAATTGAGACAGAGAGTGTTAAAAAGTACTACATACTACGGTTAAATACAGTCAATAGTGTTACATTTAGTTACCCAACACTCAATACTGAGCATGACTGAAAGGCGCTTGTCAGGGACAGTGGCTAAAACTCTCATTAATTGAGATAGAGTGGTAACAAAACTATATACTAAGGTTAAAACTTGTCATTAGTGTTACATGAGTGGTACAATCGCCAGCTGCTCAGTAAATATGGTTAGGCTGGACTGTACATGGTAAGTGAGACTATTCCAAAGAGGTGTATTGTTCGTCGGAAAAACGAATTAATATGGTATTGGGTTCGGGACTGTGGAATTGAGTTCATGTTCTTTTTAGGAGATAGGTGGTTGTGGTCGACGCATAACAAGTTATTTATGATTGTGTATATGACTGATGATTGTATTTGTCGATATTGAAGTGTCTCACAGTTCAGGGACTTGATCATCTTTGTTATATATTTCACAGTTCAGGGACTTGATCATCTTTGTTATATGTTTCACAGTTCAGGACTTGATCATCTTTGTTATATGTTTCACAGATCATCTTTATTATATATTTCACAGTTCAGGGACTTGATCATCTTTGTTATATGATTCACAGTTCAGGACTTGATCATCTTTGTTATATGTTTCACAGTTCAGGACTTGATCATCTTTGTTATTTGTTTCACAGTGCAGGACTTGATCATCTGTGTTATATGTTTCACAGTTCAGGACTTGATCATCTGTGTTATATGTTTCACAGTGCAGGACTTGATCATGTGTTATATGTTTCACGGTTCAGAGACTTGATCATCTTTGTTACACTGCTTGTGTAGTTATATTCATTGCACATATAGCGCAGTGGATCTGTGTACTTTTCTTGGTTTATAGGTAAGATACTTTTGCCACTAATGGTTGAGCAATACTCGAGGTGGGGACGAACATAGGTATTATAAGCTTTTTCCTTGATCTTCTCTGTACTTGTATTCACGTTCCTTTTAATGAATCTGAGAGAGTTAGTGGCTTTTTTCTTTCTCATTTTACGTTTATTTATCGTCGCTACCGGTTGCCCATATGCTGTTTGGAGGCTAGTGCAATGATACAGACATAAACCCATTCCAGAATCTCCTCTGGTCCTTTTACGTGCACGGTGTAAAGCACCGACACGAAACCTCGGTTTAAAGTCCCATTTGAATGACTGTTAATTGTATTAGGGTCAGACGGGGGATCGATCCTACGATCCCTGGATTCTCAGTCCATCGTGTTAACCACTGAACTACGTATCCGTCTGTAAGTACATGTAGCTTTAGAGATGTTGTTAATATGGGGAGACAAGTTTAAATCTTTACTAATTGTAACATCTAGGTATTTAGCGGCATCGGTTGTCTATAGTACCATGTTGTGTAGTGTGTTTGGGATACTGAGTGGTTTTCCTTTGCGAGCACCTCACACTTACGAGGATTGAACTCAATGGGCCAGTCTCGTTCCAGATGTTCTAGAGCATTCAGGTCGCTTTGAGGATGTGTGCATCGGAATAGGATTTTACTGTGAGATGCAATACAGTATGGTGTCATCTTCAAACAGTCTTGCTTTACCTTTGATAGGTCATTAATATAGCCTAGTAAGAGACAGGGTGCTACAACAGAGCCTTGTGGGATCCCGGAATTGACAGGCAGTGTATCTGATGTGTAACCATCCACAGCTACTCTTTGAGATCGCCCCTTTTGGGGGATGATTTTATCCACCGTGATGCCATGTCGGGGTGGACACACAGCTCATTAAGTTTTGTATATCGTTTTTTTTGTTTGATATAGAACACAAAGCAATGATTCTTGGTTTAATTGAATGATATTTTACTGCTGGATTTATTTTACATTATACAGTACAACAAATGCCAATCTAGTAAACAAGGGTCGGACGACATGATCTAGTGTCATTAGGCTCTTCCCGACACAATATGATTACATGAACATGTACAGTGAAATAGCGTTCAGAGTAAGACAAATGGCAGGCGACACATGGCAACTCGAATCATAATTAACAATAATGGAAAAAATGGCTGACAGATTAGCGCAGTGGTTAGCATGCTCGCTCCTCATCAATGCAAACTGGAGCTTCGAACCGAGAAGTATGCGAGATGGTCGCCAGATCTTACAGGTGGGTTTTCTCCAGGTACTCCGGTTTCCTCCTATACGAATACCCCAACCGTCTTATTGTGCACCCGAGTCTAATGTAGGTACTGTCGCGATTAATCTCTCATGGGACACCAAATCTTCGGTTATTGCAAAAACTACTTGCTCACGATTTGATCTTCCCGTGGTCTCATCAGCAATGGTAGAATAATGTTTATATATAAAATAGTCCTTGCAATGTCTCTAAGAATTGACAAGGCCATTATGTGTACCATTTCATTCTGAGAATCTGCACATGAGTATTCCTCATTCTATCTTGCGTTTCAACAAGTCCATACTTGTAGAATCGTGTACATCCCTTAGCTGTAGCAATTGTATAAATAGTACTGTCGAATTCGTCCCATCACATCGAAGGAGTGCTTGAAATCTTACATGCAACATTCACGGAAATGAGAGCAATGTCCATATATTACATAATATGGCAGGGTAATGCAGCTAAACAAACGATTTTACAGTTTTGAATCTCGTTTATTTTATTATTTGAATACGCCCCTGGTTTTTTTTACATGCCAAATATACACAACCGATGGCATCGATACATGCATCTTCGGTTTATAGTCCCATCTGAAAGAATGTTAATATCATTATTCAGATCAGATGGGAGGGATCGAACCTGCGATATCTAGATTCGCAGTCCGACGTGTTAATCACTTGACCACTGACCAGTCTATACGAGTTTCATAATTGACGTTAATATATACACAATGCAGTAGAATATATAAACTACATGTAGTACACGTTGAATTGGAAACAATTATATCAAGTCAGTACAGTGGATAATCAATAATCCTTTTATTACCTCCATATGTACACGAAGAGCACAAGTGAACAGACATAATATACAAGTACACGTTTTACATGGACACATATACACTGAACCGAATTTCTAAACGTCCACCTAATAAATTGTGAGTTTAGGGTAACGGGTCTGTGTATTAGTCCAAATATTGGTAGTCTATTGTTATCCACCATACTCTATCAATGTACACTAAGAAAACACCAATTTATTGTCATGGCTGACCAAGCGGAAGGTTCGAATCCTAAGTTTTGACATGAGGACCACGTGCACGGCATGGTGAGTGCTCAATTTGATTGCAATTTATTCTATGTGTGATCCGTAACCGAAACTATGGCGAGAATGACCATTGAGGAAAGCGGGAGAGCCGTCGGTATGCTTGAAACAGGCACTTCTATCAGACAGGTATGTTCAGCGTTGTAATTAAATTCGATATTTCAAGTACATTTTGTAATGAATCATACAATGTCATATTTTAATATCATTCTAAATCATTTCCATCGTGTTTCCAGGTTGCACGATTTTTCAACAGACAGGCATTCTACTATGGTCTTTACTTGTTGATTGTCTTCAACTGTTATACAACACCAGGTGGACGTTTAGAAATTCGGTTCAGTGTAGACAGACAGACAGACAGACATACATACATGTATATACAAAGTAAATGTAGTACAAGTATACATTAATGGTCCTAAGAACTGACATAACCATGCAGCTATTAATGAGTGTATACCGATCATCATAACTTGCCGAAACGAAATGCAAGGGAAAGAGATGATGGTAATACACACACAAGCTGATATAAGCTTTATTAACCAGAACACCTTTCTTCAGTATAGAAAAGGGTCCAGTTCCCTAAAAATAACAAAATAGTAGGTAAAAAGAAGCAAACATGTTTAGTTTACTGACTTACAACAACTTTAAATTTGGAGCATTAGCCAAAATGCCTTGAAACATGTTATCATAAGTGTTTCGCTTGCGGTGTCTGGAAGTTCATGTCTCTCCAGTCCTGCAAACATATCATATAAACAATTGTTTTATCTGTGTCTCGGGTGGTTGTGTGATAACATCAATGTATTTCTTAATACGAGTCAGACAACTTATGTTCTGTCATAGGCACGTTCTAAATTTATCCTGAAATGTACACAATAACAGCTTATGCACAACTAAGTTCACAACACATAATGTCATTTATTGCATTGTGTGCATAACTCAGGACGTGAGAAAGAAAGTAATCTACACAGTACATGTATGATCGACAACGTGCCAATTAACAACTGCCATGGATGCGACCACAACATGGTTTATTCACACATCCTACGGCGATTTCTTTTGTATTGGGATGGTTTCAAAAGAAAACAACGTATCTGATTTTATGACAGTTTATTTCATTTTTGCAAATATAATTTTTTTTCCGGAATATTCGAATACTGGAATAATATTCAAATATTCTGACGTTCGAGCGAATATTCGTTGCTATCCCTAATATAATCCCACATTAGTGAATTGACTGAAACATAGTATTTTAATAACTTTAAATTGCAGCACCTAGAATAATGGAACGACAGCGATGAACTGTATAACTACTTACGATATGTGTAGTTCCAAATCATTCCGTGAACGACTTATTTAAATCAGTTCATCCCATGATCATTGTCTCCATTCCAAAAATTGACATGGCAAACCGTCAGTAATTTGTCATACTAGTTAGTCTCTTAAATATACGAATATTCTTCAAATACATGAGGCACAGATTGTGCGCCAAGAAGTAGTCGTTATGATTGTGCATTGAGCCATGGCACTTAAATTCCCCATTGCCTCTCTCTTTCTGGGTGGGTTACATCGGGATTGAGTGTGTCCCCCCCCCAAAATAAAGGGACATAATCATAAATTGGTTATTCTGCTGATTAACTATCTAGCTGTAGAAATAGTGGTTTGCGACCTGAATAACTTTCGATTAAATATCAACTGTTCCATGAATCTTAATCAAGCTCGCCAAAATTTCCGGATACCCTCAAGTCTTCTATTTATGTTTATATCTTCTTCTTCCTATATACATGTGTGTTGTAGATATGGAGATTCCTTTCATCGTAGGTTAGTATGATAATATAAATTGAACTAAGATACATTCTCATTGCGAACTATTTATTTAGTCGATGGAATGGTCCCTGGTCGCACTGCGAGTTGTTTCACTAGCAACATTCAATGATTTTATTAACAGCTATAATATATGTAAAACTATACATTTTCTGGTAGATCTCATCAAACCATTTGCAAAAATGTATAGTTTAACTTTGTTACACCACAAATTTTGAAATTAATGGACTTGTAAATGATGAAAATTGCAGTCAGAAATTTCTTAAAAAAGTTGACCCCAGCTTATTACTTGATCATGAAACGGTATTCTACATAGTAGTCAGTGTTATGTTCTTCTATAAACATGTCTCACCTGTTCTGTAACAATTTTATGCACACAGTACTTACAACACACATAAATTAATATAGTTTTAATATACCGACTCGTAACCGAGTACGAATGAACGGTGTACGGTAACCGAGTACGAATGAACTGTGTACGAACAGCCACTTTGATTTTAGAAAATTGCAAATACAAGCTAATTAATCTTCAGTGAGCGCAAATGCATATTTGCATTTATTCCAAACCACAATACCGTATCTATTTATATCTCAATCGAGCTTGAGAGAAGGACACACTGCAATATTTTAATGTTTTTTTTACTCTGCATGAATTACGATTACGACGGCGGAAGTGGAATATTGATAATAGTTAAGTTTGATTACTTCCCTTGTCAGGTGAGACTTGTCATGTCACTCGGATGCGAGCCAAATACACAGGATATACGTCAACTTACATTCTTGGAAATGCCCAGAATGAAAAGAATACTGATATATCTATCATAAAATACCAATTTCATTAGCGTATATGGCCGTTTTGGACAAATTTATGATATTTGAAATTTTCACTTTCGGTTTTGAACTGTAAATATATACTGCGTAACAGCCAAATGGGCATATACGCCATATTTGGTCATATCTCCTCCCACTTATGCAAATATTTCAACCGGAAAGCCTTTGCTCTGTTCATACAAGACCGTAATACACAGGACATATTTTGGGGTCAGTTTTTTATCGGAACACCGATATAATGCGCAGTAAAGATGCGCGGTGGTTGCTAGTTTCACCCTAGTTGCTCGTTCGCCCCGGTTCGATTCGCCCTAAATATTATATTCAATATATAATATTTCCTGTCATGTCAGCCACGGTTTCCTATAGAAATGTCCGCATGTAAGTCGGACTAGTTATACTATATGGAACCATGTTACCAGCCGGCACCACAAGGAGGTGTGACAGGAATATATATCATATTAATTTGCGGAAGAAGACGTATATCATATATGTATGTATGTACAGTCCCACCTCCACAAACGTCACCTCCCATGAGCGACACGCTCTTTACAACGTCACCATTATTCCCACCCGTTTCGTTTTAATACAATTTCACCTCTCACAAACGACACCTCCCAACAGACAGTCATTTCCCCACCAAGCGATGCAGAAAACCTCCAAAGAACAGACAAAAATGTGGCTGAAAAAAGAAACAGTCTGTACTTGTATGTGTCATCGGACGCAAATAATCGCTAATTGTTCCTTTCAATTTTCAATAAACAGTAATTATTTTAATCTGTGGCCATATCCGGGGGCCAATACTTTACAGGCTGGACCGTGTGAAAATAATCATTGTTTATGGGTATTCTTTCAATAAACAGCTTGACATGATTGGCAGGTTGTTTTAAATACCGCGTATATCTTTTGATCTCTTACAATGAAGAAAAAAGGATTTTTGCATGGCATACCATATACGGTACGACCAAGCCTCATCTTGTCAATAGAGGAGACTGTTTATAAACTTTATATGTAAGTTTAAGTTTAATAATTATCTCATTAAGATGAGTAAAGCATTTTCCCGGGTTTGCTTTATTACAATGCAATGTTTTTATCACATATCGTAATAAGATAATTTAGCATCAGTTTTCGGCCACGCCTCATCCGAAATACTTACCAAATATCTGAAATTAAATCAAACATACGATCCCAAAAATCAATTGATCGTTTTCCGAGCACTCTTGTACTCGATCGGAACTGTGTCTGAGTACCTGCGTATCAAAATTGCTAGTCGTTGCCATCGTTAATTTTATATAATTGAAATGCGTTATTTATCAGACTTTAACTTTGATGTATTGAAAACATTAATTAATGTACGCAATTGTCATCAATTTACATGATTTGACGGATTTTAACACATTGCATTCTCAGATATTCAATCTTAGTTCAATCTATCGTATAATGAAAGTAGTACCCCCATTCTGTATACTCTATATTCAAATCAGTATGAGCAATTATAACTGACAACACTGACTTCCCGCAATTTCCAAAGTTCAAAAAGTTGAACCTCCCTAGAACGACAACCTCTCTACAACAACAATCTTGTGTGTATCCGGATGGTGTTTGCTCTGGAGAGGTTTGACTGTATGTATGTTCCATTAATGTCAAACCCCTTGCGGGGACCTAGACATGTTTTCCTGGGCATGCTTAGCCGACCATAGCGGTTAACCAGTACTAAGCAATGTGTGTGAGGTGCCTTGCTCAATGACACTACATACATGGCCTGACTGAGTATTGGACACTACATACATGGCCTGACTGAGTATCGAACCCGGACCGTTCGATTCCAAATCCGACGCTCTACCATTGGACCACGAACGCCAGTATATATATTGCACATCATTAGGCCAGCCAAACATATTTGGCCCTAAGGGCCGTTCTCTTCATCTGTGTCGGTATCCTCTTCATTGAAATGGAATTGGAGGAAGATAGATAGATATAACTCACTTAAGATTCTGATTATCACATGATCTATCTAAATCTGAAAAACAAGGACTTGCAATTGTGGTCATGCCTAAAATATAACATTTTCTGAATTTGCATTCACACATTGTAATATACATAGTAGTCTGCTATCCATTTTGTGTTAATTTGTAAATCTGGCGGCATAGAACATACTAGTAGCTTGAAACATACCTCACGCTCCATGACCTCACCACCTCCACCTCTTCCTGCACGATCGTGTCAAACTCAATCTGTTAAAAAAAACATTTATGTGTAACTGTATTTTAAATGATTCAACAATAGATTTACATTTGTCAGAAGTGGTTTTAATATACATTTTGTATTTAAATTTGAATAATGTATTAACCACTTTATCCAATGTAGTTATTAATGTTTAATCTTTATTTTACAACGATTGCGAAGCAAGTTCTAACAACTTATATTAACCACTCTCGTTGGCATGGATAAAAGCGTATATGTTGTCATTCGTGTGGGAGGAAACCGGAGAAAATCCACTTGTCCGATCTGGAGACCACCGTACCATCTCATATACTTCACAGTCCGAGGATTGAACCCGGGTTGCATTGGTGAGAAGCGAGTGCGCTAATCGGACAGCCATTAGTTATTAATTTAGGTATTCTATCTTGTATGTCCACATTGCCTCTTCTCTCTCCCTCGTGGCATTGGATTCCATTAATATATATAATATATTAATATAAGTTGTAGGAACTTGTTTCGCAACTGATCTAAAGTAAATGTCTAGGGCATACATTTAACCCACCATTAATGACTGTTTTGCAACAGACTCATCTCTACAAACTATTTCAATGTAATAATAATCTCATTCTTACCTCGTCGCCTCCAGCACGGGGATCATCATACACCGTGTCAGTGGCGTAGATTGCAGTCTGTTACAAAATGTAACATGATATATATGCATTGATGACATTTCGTTAATACAAGTGGTCAATAATCGCAAATCATTACGAATATAGTGTCGTGTATATAATGTATCTGAAATCGTGTTGAATTACATGTCACTGGTTTCCGACGATGTTGTACATAACAGACTCGTATAGGTATGGAATGTTCATACACTGCAAACAATTTTATGTTACCGAATAAACAAGTTCCGCCTCCGTGGTCGAGTGGTTAAGGTCGCTGACTTGTATACCACTGTAACCTATCATCACTGATGGTCATGGGTTCGAGCCCCGCTCAGGCCGTGTCTCATTTATATGTAAAAGTTGGCAGTTTCTTACGGAGGTTGGTGCACCCAAGTACTGGTTAACCACTGGAGCCTGCCCAGGAAAGGTGTTGTTAAGTAAACTGCTCGCCGGCGATATAGCCCGAAATGGTGCTGATGCAGGCGTAAAACCCGTACTATACCGAATAAACAATATTTTATCTTTCATTCACAAAAATCTCGAAGAAAAATGGCAACATGGCGGCATCTCACTCTCAGTAATCCGGAATGACGTAACATGTTTTCGCCTAACTGTGGAAATTGTCTACAGGCTGTGGCAAAAATATGTAACAGTTTTTTAAGCAAAACAATATAAATAAGTAACATATTAGTTAAAATTTCCAATTCATTTTTTTTACCAATTTATGTCTGTAACACTAACTCTTCAGTAAGAAGAACTTATAAGTTTTCATTCGTTCAGTCAAACTAACACTAACACCTAGTTTGACTTAAACACATGGGGCAGAGGAAGTCATCACCCCTCCTCAGTACCCTGACGGGGGGGGGGGTAAAGAATTGCAAATGCACCAAGCTATCACACATATCACATTGTGCCCACTTGATGATAACCAGATTAATACAGCCATATAGCTCAGTCGGAGAGCTTCTGTGACAAATGCAGCACAAGTTAGCGGGATCTTCTTCAGATGATGCAGAAAAATCCTCTGATACGGGGGCAGTAGTTGTGGGTTGGATTCCACTGGGACCATGAACTGGTTCTTCATCATGTTTTTGTGTTCCTTTGTCTGGTACAGAACTACATTTGACCGACTTGACTTTGCTTGATGCATATTGTTTACGCTTTTGTGTGGGTTTCTTTTTTTAAGGTCCATTTGCACTCGCCATGTGTTCCTTGATTTTTTCATACATGAAATCCTCTGTGATCGCCTTACCACCAACTACCTTAAGATAAGATTAAGATAAGATATATTTTGAGTAGACACAAACAATTTTGACATTTATATAATTGCTGCAGAGCTTTTGAACCGACTATGTAAGACATTTTTATTTAAATATTCAATGTCATAAAATACTGTAAAGTAATAAGCTATTAAACATGTTCGTTACATGTACAAACACATATCATGTTATTATGCATACATCATGCATCAGCAACCATGCACAGGCACAAACATTTTTTTGGCCTATGGTCATATATTAAGTAAAGTCAAGGGCATATCAGTGATCTGGTCGTATTTACCTAGTTTCTCGTTGATGTTTCTGCATGCATGTTTCATTTCTGTTGGTTGACTTTAGTAAACATTACTTACTATATGACCATAGGGCAAAAAGTGTGTCAGTTGCACAGGCACAACATTTTTTTTTGGCCTATGGTCATATATTAAGTAACGTCAAGGGCATATCAGTGATCTGGTCGTTTTTACCTAGTTTCTTGTCGATGTTTCTGCATGCGTTTCATTTCCGTTGGTTGCCTTTAGTAAACATTACTTACTATATGACCATAGGCCAACACAATTTTTGTGTCTTGTGCCTGTTTCGCAACCGTGGGTTAAAAAAAGAAATAAGCTATGATATGTAGTAGTTCACCACCGAGTTTCTCCAAGAACGACTGTGGATCAACTGCTGGCTGTTTGTCTGCTTCATGAATAACAGTTGCAGTGGTTGAACCTCGAGGGGACATGTGCAATCCTATACACTTTACATACCGCGTCATCAAGGACCGACTGCTCGAGCACGTGGTAATCGTCGTATTTCCTGGCGTCTATCTGTAACATAATATATTATAAAATAACTCGATGTAATACTAGTATGATAAAATGACCCAGTGCGAAACGACCCGGTGCGAACATGTATTTAGGTCGAAACGACCCGAGACCGACGGAACTAACTACGGTGAAAATCGGAACGTGTAGTACAGGAAATATGTCTACATTTACGAGTGGTGGAACCTATGATCGGCGTATTTGTCCATTTACATCCGTGTTTTAAATATGTATACAGTTAGCCAATTTCGCTGACAGAGCTGAAGCATGTGTGAAGAATTATGTTACGTGTATGTAACTGTCACGTGACTGGTCCAGCAGACGAATATAAACAAACAAATCCGAGCCGATTGGGAGAATATTTCCACCGAAACTGATACGGTGCAATTCAGCAGGTACCTATCGGCGCTATCCAAATTTAACTACAAATAACCCGAAAAATAGTTTCTCTACTATTTCTGATTAACAACAATAAGCGGTTTTATTCAAATGATGTTACTATATCAAAATAAGTTATTCAACACGTTCTGGGGCATAAAAAATAACAAGTAGGATGCATTATGGGTATTAGCGGTACTAGCTATTAAAAACCAAAATACAGAAATACTTTATGTACCTGATTTTAAAGCTTATTTTGATTCATCCTATGACTTCTCCACTTCAACATTACAAATACACAAATAAGAAATATTATTTGGAATCACTTGTGTTTATCATGTTTTACCGCCATCGTGTCAGCAGTTACGTAATCAGTAGTTCCGGATATACCGCGGCAACTGATCGAGGCCCTGTTTTGGGTGTTTATACAAAGGTAGTCATTATATAATTATTATATATAAAAGTATTTGATAGAGACCTGAATCTGTATAATATCTAAGTCTAGCAGTAAATTGATCATTTTGACATAAAACATGAATATCTTTTTAATCTCCCACCAGAAAACAGCAAATAGCTTTAGGCCCACGATGGGCCTACTTTTGGGTGGGTTTTTTATGAATAATACAATGTGGAAATCTCATATACGCCTTGGCTGTAGTTCATTAAATTACGACCTTTTGCGTAAATCTATCGTGAACAATCCAAACTGTGCATGCGGAGAAATTGAAACGTTAAGCCATTACTTATTATATTTTCGCAACTATTTCAACATTGGACAAACTTACCTAGATAACTTACCATGTCCTTTAACCTATAACAATCGTATCTACGGCAACTAACATCTGAATAACGACCAAAACGTGCACCTCTTTCATAAAGTACAACAATTCATTGTTGCCTCCAAGCGATTCACTCATTGATCTACGAACACATGGACGGACTGGGAGGGGACCATGTATTTTTCTTTCAAATACATTGCAGCACTTTCAATTACAATCGGGAAATATGGACTATATTGTTGTTCAAAACAAACACTATTATAACTTGACCATTTCATAATACATACAATTTCTTTAATCAGATAATTAGACTTTATGTTTACCATGGAGATGAGTTTACATAAGCTTTGTATTAAGCTTGTTTTCAAATCCTATTTGTCTTACAATCATATATGTAACGGAACAAATAAATAATGTTTAAACTAATATACTAGTTAATCTTTTAACTCAATTTGCTGCATTCAATATTGTATTTTTAAACTTCTGTTTTCAGCTTACAATACTCCAGAGCGTGTCAGAATCTTGCTTATCCAAGACTTTGGAATTTAGTATGTGACAGAAATTATCTGGATTATAGTGGGAAGTCAAACCTGATTTCTGAAATGAACAAAATGCTGCATTTGTTGCAATGGAATTGGACATTAACACCATTTATCATAGACAGAAGCTATTCAGCTCGGCATTAAAGTCACATTTTCTTCGAAAAATCACAAAATATCAAAATATATTGTTGAAAAATGGCATTCATCTGTCAGAGCATAGTTATTCAAGCCCAGATGCACATGATGTATACCAGCATGACGAAACTGGATGCTTGGAGGATCACATTGAGCTTGTTATCGGACAAACATCTGCTTCACCCAATCCGTGTAAAACTTTCTGGAAGATCGGGAACCGGATAAGTACGGTAAAACTGTTCCGGTGGATTTTTCGTGTTGTTCAGCGGACGAAGGCGGTGAAAATATTGCAGCATCTAGATGGGATAGCTGACTCGGAGGTTGGATCAGTGATACATATTGTGGGGAAGGAGATCGCTGTCGCCTATGAATACCAGTTATGTGTGCTGGAAGGATACCATGAAGTGATACAGCTAGCCCAGCATGCAGCAGCTTGCATTATAACGTACCTGAATTCTGTAGATGCACACTATGATCCCGGAAATTTACTTCAAGCAGTACTGGAGGTACCATCTTAAAATTTATTATTAGTATCACCATGTTATGGCCCTTTGAAAATATTAAAGAACAACATAAACATTTGTCTGAGTAATATTTGTAAGGTACTGGAAAATTACATATTGTTCAGAAGCCCATTATATTGGACACAATTATACATAAGTATTTCCTGTGTCAACCTAAACTATACTATAGTGAGGCATATGGTTTCATCAGTGCTTCGGTTAATTTTCATTCCATCACGCACACAATAATTATTTTGCCATGCGATTTGGTTTCTAGCAATGATACAAATATACGTTATGTAATGTGTTGAATGGTTCATTTCTCATCAGAAATTATTTTAAGGACTTTTAATTCACAGGTAAAACCTCAAAATAGCAATAACAAAGAAATCTTGAAAACCACACCGATTTCTTTCAACAATCAATCAGTCTGTCTACAATGGCGACTTAGTCAGGTTCTTAAACAGCCAGGACTGAGAACCGTCGAAGAAAGTTGTGCGGAGGGAACCAGTCAGAAGGAAACAAACGTGACTGAAGGTGTTGAAGAGAAACCTAGTGCATGTGTTGAAGCAAAGACTATCTATAAATCATCGAATATTAGAGATACATGCATAGAAGATGTACCTGGTAAGATAGGCATAGAAGATGTACCTGGTAAAACAGGTACAGAAGATGTACCTGATAGTACAAGAATAGAAGATGGTACACGTATAGGAGAGGCAAGTATAATAGCAAATTATGACAATAATGCTGAATTAAAGAGCCATGAGTTGCAGGGACAGGTAGATGGATTTAACAAACTGTTTGCCAGCGTAGACGATAACATTAGTTCAAATACTGATTGCGATATTGATGGATTTGTTAACACAGAATTTGATGATAATAAGGGTTTAAATGATCAAGCTGATTTAAAGTTAATGGGAAAAATTAGAAGGAGAATCAGCACAGTAGAAATGGACTATGAAAAAGGTATGATACATGTTACTGAACATAGTGTTGAAGTCAGTGATTTTAGTCCAATTGGAAAAGATATGTCACATCTTGAATATGATGATTCTACTTCCGCGGATAAGGATCTTGATTCTGAAGCTGAATTGGGAAATGGAACAATAGGCTTCTCTGATAATTTTCTTGATCAAGTGGATATGCAGCAGATAGAAAGGAATGAAAATGATCTCATAATAGTAGATAAGACAACGAAAATGTGCAAATCCAGTGTAATTGACTCAGAAGATAGGTCTGCTAAAACCGATGCACCAAGTAACAAACAGGGCAGTATACATGAGGACGATATTGATGGCAGTATCAAATTGAGTATACATGATAAAAAAGGTATTGTAAGTACCAAAATGTGCAATACATATGATTACAACGATCTACAACTGTGCAATAAGAATGTTGCTATAGATGACACTATCACATCTTGTATTCCAAATAATGTACAAGATTTGCATTCAGATGAAACTGATAAACAAATAAAGTTCAGTAATACAATATGTAGCAATATTTCTAGTCCTGAACAAATTAGAGAAAATGTAGCCGATGAAAAGTTAAATAATGTCAACATAGACGAGAAGTCATATAGATTTTATGGCTGTTTTACTCCATATGGTGCTAAATGCCGACCTAGTATTTACGGTTACCGAGGACCATTACATGTTTGGAACGAGACAGAGCGACGTTATACCCTGATATACAACGATACTGTTACTGTGAGGAGTAGCCACCAGAGAGAGATTCCACAAAATACAGAGGATTTTCATCAAAGTTATGTTCCAGTGACTGTCTGCAAACACTGAACAATGGTAGCGTGTGCCTGGAATTAGTTCAATCGTCATGTATTATTATTGGCATTGTTCTTTGAAAACCGCGTTGGTCAATTTTGGATACTTTTCAAGAGATGGGAAAAATATAATATTAACATCATATTCCCGTTTTTTCTTGTTACGGAACAATTTATTTTGTAAACAGTAATTGTCAATTTGTGTTTTGCCTTTTGCATGTTCTTTGCTTTGGGTGGTCTCTTAATGCAAGTTTGAGAGTCGGTTGAGTACTGGTTCTTAACCAGGAAATGCAGGTGGTCTACTCTCCGCTACAACAGACTGACCTCCCAATAATAATCAGAAAATTATTGATGGGCAGTATAAGAAAGAAATCTGTATGACCGCTTATAAGATTTATGTAAGATATACCGTACATAATGCATGTAAAAATGCCAAGACTGAAGAATGTTTTCCAAGATTTTGGAAGAAATGTGCCAATGTTATATAACATGTAACTACCGTAGTCAGAACATATCGTTGAATACTTACATATCATTAGGTAACTAGGAGGTTTCCTTGTAATTAAATGTATTATAGAGAGGCTGAAATACGTAATGGTTATTATGTGGTTAGTTTCATATCAGCATACATTGTAGAAATTGTCCCGAGGTAACTTGATATCAGCCCAAGATCAAAGCGAATAGATTTTTGGATAAATCGGTCAAGACCTGTGGCCAGTGTTCAAGTCAAGCATTTGTTGTTGTGTAGGGGGTTGCAACTCTCCGAGTGCTATCCTGTAGTATACATATCGATCAGATATTCAGGACATTTTCTAGGGAGCAGCTGTAGCTGTTGTTAAATGGGTAAATTGGTGAAGTTTGGATCAATATCAGAAATATAGAAAACCTCGTAGAAACATAAATGCAATTTATTTTATAGTATAAATTATAAAATGTATTGACAAAACATTAATTGGTTACTCATGAAGACATTGTTACATTATTGAACATGTGTGTGTGTGTGTTTTACGTTTATTTATCGTTGCTACCATTGTTACCGGTTGCCCATATGAGCCACAGGGATTCGGCACGTTTGGGGGTACTAGTATATATATATTTAAGTACTTAAATATATATATACTAGTACCCCCAAACATGCCGAATCCCTGTGATATGACTAATTTTAAATTTTGGATGATAGTGCAATGATATACAGACCGAGACCCATTCCAGAGTCTCCTCTGGTTCTTGTACGTGCACAGTGTAAAGCACTGACACAAGACCTATGTTTAATTAAAGTCCCATCTGAAAGACTGTTCATTTTATTAGGGTCAGATGGGGAATCAAACCTGCGATCCATGGATTGAATTTGAACATGTATAATTACTTTTTAATTAGTACCTCTTATTTGGAGCTATTCACTTGTTAAAAAGCACAGAGCCAGAAATATATGGCCATACAGTCCAACCAGTGTTACTGTTAGTGGTCGCCTATAGTTGTATTGTTGTTAAAACTTGTTGCTCAAACCATTTGTATTTTCGTTCTATGCATTGTATCTTTATGTACATTTGCTATTGATTTGCAATAAAATACGATTAAACTAAGTGGTTACCTCTATTAAGCAGCCAACCTGTATTGAGCAGTTTCCAGACTCCCAATACAGTGTTTTATTATACATTTGACCTCTATTAAACAGCCACCTGTGCTAAGCAGTCAATTTCTGTGATTCCCTTGACTGGCTGCTTAACCCTTTCCTTCATAGAGATTTAGGTTAATATACTATTATATCTCCATACAAGCGACAGCCATTTAGCTATCATGCAGTGGATAAGTAGTCGCCATATCTATCCCACCTCCATAGATATTACTGTGACTACATGAGAATTAGGTTAATATACTATTATATCTCCATACAAACGACAGACAGTTAGCTATCATGAATTGAAGTGGATAAGTAGTCGCCATATCTATCCCACCTCCATAGATATTTACTGCGACTATATGAGATTCTGGCCTTTATTATGAACATTAGTTTGGCTACTACATTGTCAATGTATGTCGTATTGGTAATGGTGTCAAGAGGTGCTTCTATGAGGGAAAGGGTTAATACATATTTGACTACTAATCATAATTACTGTTAACATTTTTTGTTTACAAGCGAATTTTCAATAATACTGGTAATGTATAATCACAATTTACGTGGAACACTTGAATACTCCGAGCATATGTTCCACCACTCCATGTAAATAAATCTGATGACCATGTTTTGAACTTTTGTTTGTTTGTGTGGCGGGTAATTTATATTGGGAGTTATTCTTGCAATACCATATTTAGGCATTTTATATGTTTATATAGCTTTGCGGTATACATTGTACATGTATTAATTAACATGAAATTGGTGGTGGTGCAAGTCAGAGGCATTGGCGGTTACCTACTTACCTATGCCTTTATAAATACATATTTTGCAATTTGAATTTTTACTCTGCATGTCTAACTAAAGATAACAAACATGTGCAATATCTTTGATAATCTATGTTGTTAGTAATGTACATGTTAATATCTGTACTACATACATGTACCAGTGTTGTGCAATATCTATTATAACAATAGTCTTGTATCCTAAGTGAATACATTCTAAATACCTGTGCAATATCTATTTTAACACGTCTTGTATCTTAATTGAATACATTCTACTTACCTGTGCAATATCTATTTTAACAATACTCTTGTATCTTAATTGAATACATTCTACTTACCTGTGCAATATCTATTTTAACAATACTCTTGTATCTTAATTGAATACATTCTACTTACCTGTGCAATATCTATTTTAACAATAGTCTTGTATCTTAATTGAATACATTCTACATGCCTGTGCAATACCTATTTTAGCATTGCGTATATTAATTATATTAGTATGTTCTCTAGATTCTCTGATGGTGCTTTTTTTTTACGTTTATTTATCGTTGCTACCGGTTGCCCATATGAGCGACGCCTCCTGAAGAGATTAGTTATTTTAGATTTTGGAGGATAGTGCATGATACAGACAGAGACCCATTCCAGAATCTCCTCTGGTTCTTTTACGTGCACGGTGTAAAGCACCGACACGAGACCTCGGTTTAACGTCCCATCTGAAAGACTGTTAATTTTATTAGGGTCAGACGGGGGATCGAACCTGCGATCCCTGGATTACCATCATTGGGAAGTATACAGTTAGACCCCTGCCTGCATAAAAGTAGTTTACCAGTGGAACAAAGTGCTATGCCGTCCGAGCCATAGAAGCAAAAAATATTCCCAAATATTACTAGTTTCTGCATAAAGGGCAAGTACAAGGTGATTTTCTAGTGAAACTAAAAGTATATTTGATATTTAAAAACCCATCGAGGCACTGACCCATATTCCATTTTTATTTCAGAACACGACTACCTTTTTTCCACTCATTTTAATTCGACAGCTGTTTCTACTATGTATATGAATGAATAGTGTTATATATTTATCTCTTTGCCTGCTGAGTAAATAAAATCACGTTTGCAAACAATAGAGATCCAGATCATCCGCGGTGTAACACCACATCTGATCAGGATCTATGATGTTTGCTATTCAGCCAACTGTTTTAGCTCAACTATCCGAATAGCAAACGGCATAAAGTCTGATTTCAGACGGCACGTTTTATTCCGTCTGATCTGGCTATATGCTGTTTGGAAAAGCCATTTTATCTACCGCTAGCACGTGCAAAGGGTTAAGAAGTAAAGAACAAATGTTTATATGTAAGATAATTGTTAGTATTTGATGTAATGAAGACTGTTGGGTAATTATGTCTCCCTTCATGGTGGGATGTGTATGTTGTATTGTCATGTTATTGTCTGTCTCGTGTATTGTCCGTCAGTGTTTGTGCTTTTGTGTTGTTCAAGTGTACGTTTGTCATGTTATTTTGTATTGACTGTCTGTCCAACCCTAACCCTAGTATGTCACGAAGATTGACACCGTCTAAGCCCATGGTTGAATTCTAGTTGTGCATATCATCATCTATTTCTGCTCAGTTGATTTTTGATGGAGCCTGTTGTGGTTATATATGATAACAATATAGAAAATGATCTGTACCACGCCTAGTTACACATGACAACGTCATGCTCTATCTAATCGGTTGATTTTTCTGAGTTATTGCCCTTTTTAAAATATTAAAGAACAAATTTATATTATTAAAGACATGGTGAGATTTCAACAGTACCAGAGAATAATCTGTATCAAGCTCAGTTCTTGCCCCAACTCCTAAATCCCCCTGATGTTTTTATTAATGCAGGTTCATCCTACCTGTGTTTTAGTAACTTCCTGCAACTAACAATATTTAGTTACTTAGTATCATAGATGGTGTATAGCATATCTTACTGAAGAGATAAATCCCATAAGTCGTTGTAATGATATACAAGAACTGAACGGGTGGGTCCAATATCTAGATGGTGTCTTATATAGCACAACTTACTGAAGAGATAAAGCCCATAAGTCGTTGTAATGATATACAAGAACTGAACGGGTGGGGCCAATATCTATGCATTAGTTTAGTAATCATTTAGTACAGTTATCTAGTTAATGCAATGTGAGAAATTCAGAAGGTCACCAGACAGATTTCGGGTTAATTGGTGTCTTTTGTTTTCTTCCCTGGGTAGGAGTTAACATTATTACATCATTTCATTGAAATACATGTCTACATCCACTATGTCAAAGTCGGTTATGTCGAATTTTCCAGTTATCTCAAAGTCCCGTTTCAGACACTATCATTTTACATATACCTGGCTCCGTTTACATCGAATTTCGTTAAGTCAAACTTCGGTTATGTCGAAGTATTTTGTTCGGTCTAATTCCACATAACGGATGTAGACTGTATATAATAATACATCTTCCACTATTACTTTGCTTCTCAAGGTTTACATACATATTCTATTGTTTGTATTAAAGGCAAAGTCATGTTTGTTACAGAATTTGTTGTGCATGTAATTTAAGCAATACTATTTGTCTTTCCCTTGTCTATAATTTTTCAGAACGACAAAACATGTTTTATTCGACTATAAATAACGCAAATACAAATATTATTTTGATTCTAACACGACCAAAATATCTTAAACCCAAAAAGAGTTGGTTGTTATTTTTTTATAGTTCATAAATGACTTCAGAAAACTACAAAAATGACGCCATATTTGACATCACGGTGGTTCCGGTACCATTACAATGAATATAAATGAAGGGTAAAATTGGAGACCACTAAAATTGCCCTGTTCAACATGAATTTCGGGTAGCTCAAGTTTCTCCCAGTTATACATATTTGTGAAAAAATATCTACATTGTATAAAATAGTTGATCTCAATTCTCCACGGTACATATCATCTTGTATGCTTCCTGTACATGTATTACAATCCATATTGTCCTGACGAATCTGTATCACCATTTTATATTTATACAAACATTTCATGCACATTGCAACATCTTGTATGAGGGTGTTTTGGGATGGTGGTGGTGGATAAACATACGAGGGTCATTCAAGAAGCAATGCGACAGTTTTCATTCATCCAAGCATAGTATTTCTTTGCCAATTCCTGATCATGGTGTTTCCTTTGTTCAACAATATAAATGTGTTGTATTCACCCAGAATATAATACATTATTCCCTAGCTACAGACATGTGAAAGCTACCTAGCTACGTGACATGTCAAGGTCCTTGCATGTGCGTCTACTTGAATGTATACAGAAATTGGCTTGATTGTGCATGTATGAGGGTGACAACCCCCCTCCCCCCTGAATACTTCTTATTTTTTCAGTGAGTCCCAAATACCACCTTATTTTTTCGCTGAATCCCAAATACTTTTTAACCAGTTTAACACATTGAAAACACCTGTTTATAATAAACGTATCATCATCTATGTTCAATCCAAAACTGCGCGCTTCAAACCTTCGTGTGGTGTAAAATTGTTTATAAGGGAAGTAACCCTGGACATTATCTACAGTCTGAATAGATCGTATATAGGTCCGTACATCAACAATTTACGTTTTATACACATAAAATCGCTTTTGAAGCATGTTTCGTGGTATTGTTGTCGTTAAATTGGTAATAGAACATAGATTATTGTCCAAGAAAACAATTTATATTGGAAATCTTGCATACTGAATACCAAAAGATGTTTTTATTGCATACCGCGTACGACGCTCTTGCGTCCCGAATACAGACTAAATAGGCCCTGAATCCCGCGTACCAAAAGGGGGGGGGGGTGTCGCCCTCATGTATATTAATTGATGAATGGACACTCTGTTTCACTGACATTGCAACATTTTAAACAACGGGCACATGTGATCAATTACAACAATTATTTCTATATACATATCACATATAGTTGCTTGGTGTTTACACGATGTTGCTTGGTGTTTACACTATGTCACCGACACGTTTTTATGCCTATTACCGGTAGTTATCTTTTACATTCTAATGTTTATATTTATGATGTTACTGGTGTATCTTTCTTATTTATAATAAACATAGAGTTTGTATACATATTGTTTTATTATCTAGACACTGCCAAATTTACACAGACACCAATAATTGACTAGACCTAATACAGTATTTGCAAAGAACATAGAGCCAGATCAGCTGCCACGGAGCATGCCGTCTGATCAGGCTCTATGCTGTTTGCTATTCAGATGATCTTGCTAAGACACTTGGCTATGTTGCAAACAATATAGATCCTGATCAGCATGCAGCGTCACGCTGTGGCTGATCTGGATCTATGTTGTTTGCAAAAGCCTTTAAATGTATCCAGAATGAAATGGGTTAATATGGCTATTCATATATCAACGTCCGTTATACGTACACCAATGATAACAAAATATCGACCAGGCCCCAAGGTTATAAAACTTTTCTCCAATCTCAAAACTCAGTCTCAAGAGTCTGGTTGGTTCACCTGACAGTAACACTCAGAATCAACCAATCAGATCATTTGAGCTCGAGATCTGAGAAAAGTTTTATAACCTAAGCTTGGTTTGGGGTTATAAAACTTTTCTCAAAGTGATATCAATGGTCGAGGTCGAGATTAGATCTTGGCTCAACCAATCAGAAGCTTGACAACATTTTGATATCAGTACTGTAATTGACATAATGCGAAACCCGCTATATCTCCATCTACTTTATTTGTCGGAGTATTAGATTTATAATTTTATTGGATTATCACAATAGGAGCATCATGTGACGATACTGAATATCTCTGTCCATTGTGCACGACATACAGTAGAAAGTATAACAACAAAGTAGTTCATGTTTAAATCTTTATACAGCTAGCGGATGCTGACGGACCACCAGTTGTATGACATTTATATATGTAACGTACATCAAGAACAGCAGTATATAAAATGGCTACATGTAGACACAAACACATATAAATTTTCTAAATGAACAATATCTGTTACCTTGGACAGGCATACTAAAAGCAAAACCATGCGGAACACACTATGCAGCCCCATACAACTTCATCATGAATATCCATAAAAAAGAAAATTAGTACCTAATTTGGATAGTACCTAATTTGTTTTACAACGATTGCGAAACAAGCTTCAGCAACTGATGATAATCACTTTCGTAGGAGCGGATGAAAGCGTATATGTGGTCATTCGTGTTGGAAGAAACTGTAGTACCCGGAGAAAACCCACCTGTCCGATTTGGTGACCACCGTACCATCTCGCATGCTTCCTGGTCTGAGAATCGAACCCTGGTTGCATTGGTGAGAAGCGAGCGAGCTAATCAGACATGATGGTACGGTGGTCGCCAGATCGGACAGGTGGTTTTTCTCCGGGTACTCCGGTTTCCTCTCACATGAATGACCATATATACTTTCATCCGCGCCAACGAGAGTGATTAATATAAGTTGTTAGAACTTGCTTCGCAATCGTTGTAAAATAAATAAAGTTTAAACTAATCGGACAGATATACTGAATGTAAGTTGCAGTTGTATTAATAGATGTTGTTTCTCTGCATCAACCGTTCAATCAACAGTAGTCTAGTCAACAGTAGTGTTGTGGTATCGGGTGTTTCGGAACCGTTCAATCAACAGTAGTCTAGTCAACAGTAGTGTTGTGGTATCGGGTGTTTCAGGACCGTTCAATCAACAGTAGTCTAGTCAACAGTAGTGTTGTGGTATCGGGTGGGTGTTTCAGGACCGTTCAATCAACAGTAGTCTAGTCAACAGTAGTGTTGTGGTATCGGGTTGCACAGGGTGTTTCAGGACCGTTCAATTAACAGTAGTCTAGTCAACAGTAGTGTTGTGGTATCGGGTTGCACAGGGTGTTTCAGGACCGTTCAATTAACAGTAGTCTAGTCAACAGTAGTGTTGTGGTATCGGGTTGCACAGGGTGTTTCAGGACCGTTCAATCAACAGTAGTCTAGTCAACAGTAGTGTTGTGGTATCGGGTTGCACAGGGTGTTTCAGGACCGTTCAGTCAACAGTAGTGTTGTGGTATCGGGTTGCACAGGGTGTTTCAGGACCGTTCAATCAACAGTAGTCTAGTCAACAGTAGTGTTGTGGTATCGGGTTGCACAGGGTGTTTCAGGCCGAGAAAATAGCAGGCACAGATCATAGACAGTATATTCCGTATAATATTTATCATCCATGTAAAATATGGATTAAACCAAAACAACAATAACATAATTGATTAAATTGAAACTTGTTGAAGCATTAACTTGGTGGTTACCGGTACTTGACGGATCTGTAGTCCAGTGGTAACATGCTGGACTGGTAATCCAGGGATTGCAGGTTCGATCCCCCGTCTGATCCTAATCAAATTAACAGTCTTTCAGATGGGACTTTAAACCGAGGTCTCGTGTCTGTGCTTTACACCGTGCACATAAAAGAACCAGAGGAGATTCTGGAATAGGTATCTGTCTGTAACATTGCACAATTCTCCAAAAATCTAAAATGACTAATATCTTCAGGAGGCGTCGCTCATATGGGCAACCGGTAGCGACGATAAATAAACATAAAAAAAATACCAGTACTTGATGAAACAAGCACACAACAAATTAACTTTATGAAAGTAATTGTTTGCGGACAAATGTAATCAAACAAGCTAATTTTACCCATGTACTAACGTTTGCTCAGCCTAATTTTGGACCAATTGTTCTACTATAACAGGGTTCATTCTAGGTGAGAATTGTTGGGAGAAGTGAGAAAGCACGCGACCGCGTCCTTAAATGGTGTTATTTAATAAATGTCAACAAAATATGGTTATAATGTATGACTATTAAATACAACATTTGAATAGGAGTGCTGTGCTTTATAATGAATGGCCCAGTGGTTAATTTTCTTAAGGAGAAGTGGGCCCTCAAAGGGTGAAGTAAAGTACCCTAGGGCGACTATTTCGCCCACATCGCTCTCTAGAATGATCCCTGCTATTATTGGTGGAGGAAGACCCGGGTGTCCCAGTCGGACGGGCAGAGGGTAAAACCACCAACCTACAAGCCGGCTGGATAGCTTCCTCACATGAAGGAATTTGACATCCCCAGTAGGATTTGAACCTACAGCGGTAAAGCGTAAGTGATCTGAAGTGAATGACCTAAACCACTTGGCCACGGCGGACCCTGTTAAGTTGTCACACATGTAATACTTCAACTTGGTATAAGATCCAATACGTTCTGATATCACAGCACTTGAAGTTTAACGTAACCCTTAAAATGCTGAATAATTGGAAGGAATGTGCAAACAATATAGATCCAGATCAAAGCCGCGGCATAATATCACATTTGATCAGGATCTATGTTGTTTGCTATTCAGCCAAGTGTTTTAGCTCCACTATCCGAATAGCAAACAGCATTGAGCCTAATCAGACGGAACGGGTTAAGGCAAAATCATTTAAAATGTCTGTCCAGGCCATACAATCGGTAGTGTAGGATATAGCATCGATAGTATTTGATTTAATAAATATAATAATATATACACACACATAGACATTGGTTTCAATCTGATAATGAACACATAATGGCAAGGACAGTACACTGAGACGTACACTGAATTCCTCTAATTGTGACAAGTTCTGAGAAGTACACTGAATTCCTCTAACTGTAACAAGTTCTGAGAAGTACACTGAATTCCTCCAACTGTAACAAGTTCTGAGAAGTACACTGAATTCCTCTAACTGTGACAAGTTCTGAGAAGTACACTGAATTCCTCTAACTGTGACAAGTTCTGAGAAGTACACTGAATTCCCCTAACTGCGACAAGTTCTGAGAAGTACACTGAATTCCTCCAACTGTGACAAGTTCTGAGAAGTACACTGAATTCCTCTAACTGTGACAAGTTCTGAGAAGTACACTGAATTCCTCTAACTGTGACAAGTTCTGAGAAGTACACTGAATTCCTCTAACTGTGACAAGTTCTGAGAAGTACACTGAATTCCCCTAACTGTGACAAGTTCTGAGAAGTACACTGAATTCCTCTAACTGTGACAAGTTCTGAGAAGTACACTGAATTCCTCTAACTGTGACAAGTTCTGAGAAGTACACTGAATTTCTCTGACTGTAACAAGTTCTGAGAAGTACACTGAATTCCCCTAACTGTGACAAGTTCTGAGAAGTACACTGAATTCCCCTAACTGTGACAAGTTCTGAGAAGTACACTGAATTCCTCTGACTGTAACAAGTTCTGAGAAGTACACTGAATTCCTCTAACTGTGACAAGTTCTGAGAAGTACACTGAATTCCTCTGACTGTAACAAGTTCTGAGAAGTACACTTTGTATCGTTGTATAGGTGTCTATAATGCAATAAAATATTATTAAACTAAACTTGATGTTCCACTGCCTTAAATGGCAGAGACCTAAATGGTAGTTGTCAGTAGTTTGCAAATACATTTATATGTATCAAAAGTTGAAGAAAATCTATCCGATATCTGTACATTGAATTTATATATATATACATACATTAAACAAGCATGGCTATGTTAATAACATGTAAAATAAGTAAGTAGGTATCACAGTAAGTCGGGACGGGTTTATAGTATCTTTCTTGAGATTCAAATATTTTGAGACACATTCCTGTAAGTTGCCAGGTACTAGTATGCAGTTCTAAGAAATGGGTATATAAATATCTTTGTTGGGCCTTGATTGATAACCTGTTTCAAGCAAGACGTTATTGTTGGACTAGAGGAGGAGATTATGAAAGTTTACTGGGGTCTCACACTCATGTCTTGGGCATTCTGATTGGTCGAGTTGGCTGCAAGTCTTGGGCATTCTGATTGGTTGAGTTGACTGCAAGTCTTGGGCATTCTGATTAGTTGAGCATGATGCAAGTCTCAGATTCAGCCAATCATAACCTTTACTTTAAGATAATGATATGGAATCAAAGAGATACAGCAAGACCAAGCATGCAAGGTTACGACAGGGGTCACAATTCTCCTGGATGTCCATGGACAAAAGGTTTATAAAAATACCATTGTTCAATGTTAAATTGTTAAACTTGACAAGGCAATTTTTTAGTTTAAACTTTATTTATTTTACAACGATTGCTAAGCAAGTTTTAACAACTTATATTAAATCACTCTCGTTGGCGCGGATGAAAGCGTATATGTGGTCATTCGTGTGGAAGGAAACCGGAGCACCCTGAGAAAACCAACCTGTCCGATCGAACCCGGGTTGCATTGGTGAGAAGCGAGCGCGCTAACCACTGCGCTAATCGGACAGCCTATCGGCTGGCATACAAGGCAATGTAGTTTGTTTCAAGAGCTAAACCCAAATTAAACCCAAAGTTATGGATGTTAGGATGCCTAGTTTCATGAAATCCTATAATTATGAGATTACGAGGCCAAACTGCTAACAGATAACAACTCGTATTACACAGTTCATATTGCATGAAGCTTGGGAGGGATAAATAGTTTATATGCCCCTCTCTAAATGATCACAGTAATTAAACTAAGCATGCACAATGTACTGCATCACAAATTAGTATCTAGAAACAACACCATAACCACAGTATATAACAGTTAATGCAATAATGGAATGGTACGAAACATATTATCACTCCGTACAGTAAGTGACTCCGGAGTATAGCTGCCCATCAATTATCTGTCCTAATCAATATCTGCTTTATCTAAATACAACGTATAATTCTATAACATTACATCTCCGTAATGCAAACTAACATATTGTCGCTGCAGTATGACCAGGGCTTCCTGCCGTCCTGTATGCTATTGACCGAGTTTTGCCACGGAAGATTGATTTGAAAAACATAAACCTGTTACAAAAATCGGCCCATAATGTTTTCAGAAATGGTTCAAATGATGGTTGAAACCTTGATTCCAATCTACTATATGACGAAGTTACCCCGGCAGGGACCAACATCCTGCCACTGGCTGTGCAACTGACAGAGTGCATGTCCTGCAACTGGGTTTACAACTGACATAGTCCATGTTCTACAGCTTGCCTCCTTCACTCACTTGATCAAATCTCCACCTCACCACAATGATCTTCACAAATCTCCACCTCACCACAATGATTTTCACAAATCTCCACCTCACTGCAATGATCTTCACATCTCCACCTCAACACAATGATCTTCACAAATCTCCACCTCACCACAATGATCTTCACAAAACTCCACCTCACCACAATGATCTTCACAAATCTCCACCTGACTGCGATGATCTTCACAAATCTCCACCTGACTGCGATGATGTTCGCGCAGTTACAACTGAAGCAAGCTGTACCTATCTACTCCCAGTGATTGTATACACCCTCACAAGTGCCAGCACTAGCCTCTATAAGAAACACCCTTTCCAAATATAGATATCACACATAGTTTTGTCTATGATAAAAAAGTCTCTTCATTTCCATGGATTTTTCCCTCCTGGATCTAACGAATCTATAAAACAAAAGAACATGTACAACCATTAGTCATACAATTTTTTTTTAGCTCGATTGCGAAACAAGTTCTTACAACTTATATTCATCACGCTCGAGACCTCATTCCTGATGGAATCCATCGCCACGAGGGAGAGAGAAGAAGCAACGTGGAATTTAAATGCCTTGCCTAAGGGCACAATCGTAACGGCTCCAGCGGGGCTCAAACTCCGGATCTTTCGCATCCACTGCGCTGTCACGACTTCCGCTTTACATCCGCATGTACAACCATTAGATAAAGTAAAACACAAATGTGTAATAAAAACATGCATATTATTAGTTGAATGAATTAATGGGAAAATACGATATAGTTTTATAGCGATTTGATTGGTTTGTCACCCATCGTAAAAAAAATTACTTCTAATGGTAATTGAACGTTTTAACGCTTTCATGTACAACAGACAAGCAAACTGATTATGGGGGTATGTATTCATGATTACTGAGGTATGTATTCATGAATACTGAGGTATGTATTCATGATTACTGAGGTTGTATTCATGATTACTGAGGTATGTATTCATGAATACTGAGGTATGTATTCATGATTACTGAGGTATGTATTCATGATTACAGAGGTATGTATTCATGATTACAGAGGTATGTATTCCTGAATAATGAGGTATGTATTCATGAATACTGAGGTATGTATTCATGATTACAGAGGTATGTATTCGTGATTACAGAGGTATGTATTCGTGATTACAGAGGTATGTATTCACAATTACAGAGGTATGTATTCCTGAATAATGAGGTTGTATTCACAATTACTGAGGTATGTATTCATGATTACAGAGGTATGTATTCGTGATTACAGAGGTATGTATTCGTGATTACAGAGGTATGTATTCGTGATTACAGAGGTATGTATTCGTGATTACAGAGGTATGTATTCACAATTACTGAGGTTGTATTCATGAATACTGAGGTATGTATTCACAATTACAGAGGTATGTATTCATGATTACAGAGGTATGTATTTGTGATTACAGAGGTATGTATTCGTGATTACAGAGGTATGTATTCGTGATTACAGAGGTATGTATTCGTGATTACAGAGGTATGTATTCACAATTACTGAGGTTGTATTCATGAATACTGAGGTATGTATTCACAATTACAGAGGTATGTATCTGATTACAGAGGTATGTATTCGTGATTACAGAGGTATGTATTCGTGATTACAGAGGTATGTATTCGTGATTACAGAGGTATGTATTCACAATTACTAAGGTATGTATTCGTGATTACAGAGGTATGTATTCGTGATTACAGAGGTATGTATTCGTGATTACAGAGGTATGTATTCACAATTACTGAGGTTGTATTCATGAATACTGAGGTATGTATTCACAATTACAGAGGTATGTATTCATGATTACAGAGGTATGTATTCGTGATTACAGAGGTATGTATTCACAATTACAGAGGTATGTATTCACAATTACAGAGGTATGTATTCCTGAATAATGAGGTTGTATTCACAATTACTGAGGTATGTATTCATGATTACAGAGGTATGTATTCGTGATTACAGAGGTATGTATTCGTGATTACAGAGGTATGTATTCACAATTACTGAGGTTGTATTCATGAATACTGAGGTATGTATTCACAATTACAGAGGTATGTATTCATGATTACAGAGGTATGTATTCGTGATTACAGAGGTATGTATTCACAATTACTGAGGTTGTATTCATGAATACTGAGGTATGTATTCACAATTACAGAGGTATGTATTCATGATTACAGAGGTATGTATTCGTGATTACAGAGGTATGTATTCGTGATTACAGAGGTATGTATTCACAATTACTAAGGTATGTATTCGTGATTACAGAGGTATGTATTCGTGATTACAGAGGTATGTATTCGTGATTACAGAGGTATGTATTCGTGATTACAGAGGTATGTATTCGTGATTACAGAGGTATGTATTCACAATTACAGAGGTATGTATTCCTGAATAATGAGGTTGTATTCACAATTACTGAGGTATGTATTCATGATTACAGAGGTATGTATTCGTGATTACAGAGGTATGTATTCGTGATTACAGAGGTATGTATTCGTGATTACAGAGGTATGTATTCATGATTACAGAGGTATGTATTTGTGATTACAGAGGTATGTATTCGTGCTTACAGAGGTATGTATTCACAATTACTGAGGTATGTATTCGTGATTACTGAGGTATGTATTCATGCATACTGAGGTATGTATTCATGATTACAGAGGTATGTATTCATGCATACTGAGGTATGTATTCACAATTACTGAGGTATGTATTCATGAATACTGAGGTATGTATTCATGCATACTGAGGTATGTATTTGTGCTTACAGAGGTATGTATTCATGCATACTGAGGTATGTATTCACAATTACTGAGGTATGTATTCATGCATACTGAGGTATGTATTCGTGATTACAGAGGTATGTATTCGTGATTACAGAGGTATGTATTCATGCATACTGAGGTATGTATTCACAAATACTGAGGTATGTATTCATGCATACTGAGGTATGTATTCACAAATACTGAGGTATGTATTCGTGATTACAGAGGTATGTATTCATGCATACTGAGGTATGTATTCGTGATTACAGAGGTATGTATTCACAATTACTGAGGTATGTATTCATGAATACAGAGGTATGTAATCATGATTACAGAGGTATGTATTCGTGATTACAGAGGTATGTATTCATGCATACTGAGGTATGTATTCACAATTACTGAGGTATGTATTCATGAATACTGAGGTATGTATTCATGATTACAGAGGTATGTATTCATGCATACTGAGGTATGTATTCATGCATACTGAGGTATGTATTCGTGATTACAGAGGTATGTATTCATGAATACAGAGGTATGTATTCATGATTACAGAGGTATGTATTCATGAATACAGAGGTATGTATTCGTGATTACAGAGGTATGTATTCATGCATACTGAGGTATGTATTCACAATTACTGAGGTATGTATTCATGAAAACTGAGGTATGTATTCATGCATACTGAGGTATGTATTCACAATTACTGAGGTATGTATTCATGCATACTGAGGTATGTATTCGTGATTACAGAGGTATGTATTCGTGATTACAGAGGTATGTATTCATGCACACTGAGGTATGTATTCGTGATTACAGAGGTATGTATTCATGCATACTGAGGTATGTATTCGTGATTACAGAGGTATGTATTCATGAATACAGAGGTATGTATTCATGATTACAGAGGTATGTATTCATGAATACAGAGGTATGTATTCGTGATTACAGAGGTATGTATTCATGCATACTGAGGTATGTATTCACAATTACTGAGGTATGTATTCATGAATACTGAGGTATGTATTCATGCATACTGAGGTATGTATTCGTGCTTACAGAGGTATGTATTCATGCATACTGAGGTATGTATTCACAATTACTGAGGTATGTATTCATGCATACTGAGGTATGTATTCGTGATTACAGAGGTATGTATTCGTGATTACAGAGGTATGTATTCATGCATACTGAGGTATGTATTCACAAATACTGAGGTATGTATTCATGCATACTGAGGTATGTATTCGTGATTACAGAGGTATGTATTCATGCATACTGAAAGTGTGTATTCACAATTACTGAGGTATGTATTCACAATTACTGAGGTATGTATTCATGCATACTGAGGTATGTATTCACAAATACTGAGGTATGTATTCGTGAATACAGAGGTATGTATTAGTGATTACAGAGGTACGTATACTGAGGTATGTATTCACAATTACTGAGGTATGTATTCGTGATTACAGAGGTATGTATTCGTGATTACTGAGGTATGTTATGTATTCACATCAATATGAAAAACTGAAACTAGCAATAAAATGTAATTAAGCTCATTATTAAAGAAACCAGTGTTACCATGAGGTAAGGGTAATTCTGTTTGACTCTCTTTTAAATTGGACCTTCGCATTTTAATCTCTTCTTCCGACATGGGCCGCAGATCTTTCCGTGATACCTTCACAGGTGTGACGTTTGTTGAGAGATGGTGCCCGACCTTCCCTGAGCTAGGCCGGGTACCATCATCCTTAGGTCTGTCCAGTCGGCCACCATCATCGCGCAGCCTTTCAATTGACGTCCGATGATCTCTTGATCTGACAGATACCATATGAACATATAGAAATTTACAACTAAATCCACAGCTGTTGCAGTTTGGGTGTTGTGTCTAACATGCGACGGACTCAGACTGGTCACAACAGTTCACCTTGAGCACTGTGTGTTCAGGTAACCTAAGAAAAGAGCTTTGCATGCCACAAACGCACACAGACTGTGAATTTTTGGATTTCTGATAGATTTTATCAACTAGTCTGCTGAGATACTACAGTAACTATTTGTGGGTCAAAGTCAACTGGTCAAATACAAGATTTAACAATATCACTTCTGACCAAGTGGTTTCAAAGATGTTGTTTGAGGCAAATATTGTGAACGGACAGATTGGGTACAGATGCTGGATGATGCATCTATACCAATAACATGAGATTTGTTATCTGCTTAGATCGATATATCAGATTGCAATAAGAGTGCTTATAAACTATATAGAGATATCACCCCATAAATATTTGTGAGGAATTCAAGTAAAGCAGTTGTGCAGGAGATACTTGAGTTTATTCTAGAGTGGAAGAATGGGTAGAGTTGGTCATAAAATAGACGGGTGCATTTTGAGGAGCAAATAGGGGTAGGTGTGGAAGGGGTATTTGGGGGTTTACCCCTAGAAAATGTTGCTAACTTACGGTAATTGACAGATAATTATGCTTGATCAAAGAGGCAGTAGGGCAGTACAGATTGGACAAAATGGCAGACAAGTTATGTTTATAACGGTCTGCTCGCCATAAGGAGGCTTATATATATAGAGTGGTGGAACCTATGCGCGGCATATTCCTATGATTGGCTGATTTGTCCATTTACATCCGTATTTAAATTATTTATATAGTTCTAGGCTAATTTCGCTGACAGAGCTGAAGCATGGTTCAATGTGATGCAACTGTCATCTGATTGGTCCAGCAGACGAATATAAACAAACAAATCATTGGGAGAATATTTCCACCGAAACTGATATGGTGTGTGAGCAATTCAGGTAGATATCAGAATTAAAAACTCTACAACTAACCGGACAATACTCTAATAAATTGCTATGAACTGTAGCATTAGGTACGTGCTGAATGAGTTTCTAGACAATACTCTAATAAATTGCTATGAACTGGAGCATTAGGTACGTACCTTGCTGAATGGGTTTCTAGACAATACTCTTATACATTGCTATGAACTGCAGCATTAGGTACGTGCTGAATGAGTTTCTAGACAATACTCTTATACATTGCTATGAACTGCAGCATTAGGTACGTGCTGAATGAGTTTCTAGACAATACTCTAATACATTGCTATGAACTGGAGCATTAGGTACGTACCTTGCTGAATGAGGTTCTAGACAATACTCTAATACATTGCTATGAACTGGAGCATTAGGTACATGCTGAATGAGGTTCTAGACAATACTCTAATACATTGCTATGAACTGCAGCATTAGGTACGTGCTGAATGAGTTTCTAGACAATACTCTAATACATTGCTATGAACTGGAGCATTAGGTACGTACCTTGCTGAATGAGTTTCTAGACAATACTCTAATACATTGCTATGAACTGGAGCATTAGGTACGCACCTTGCTGAATGAGTTTCTAGACAATACTCTAATACATTGCTATGAACTGGAGCATTAGGTACGTACCTTGCTGAATGAGTTTCTAGACAATACTCTAATACATTGCTATGAACTGGAGCATTAGGTACGCACCTTGCTGAATGAGTTTCTAGACAATACTCAATACATTGCTATGAACTGGAGCATTAGGTACGCACCTTGCTGAATGAGTTTCTAGACAATACTCTAATACATTGCTATGAACTGGAGCATTAGGTACGCACCTTGCTGAATGAGTTTCTAGACAATACTCTAATACATTGCTATGAACTGGAGCATTAGGTACGTGCTGAATGAGTTTCTAGACAATACTCTAATACATTGCTATGAACTGGAGCATTAGGTACGTACCTTGCTGAATGAGTTTCTAGACAATACTCTAATACATTGCTATGAACTGGAGCATTAGGTACGCACCTTGCTGAATGAGTTTCTAGACAATACTCAATACATTGCTATGAACTGGAGCATTAGGTACGCACCTTGCTGAATGAGTTTCTAGACAATACTCTAATACATTGCTATGAACTGGAGCATTAGGTACGCACCTTGCTGAATGAGTTTCTAGACAATACTCTAATACATTGCTATGAACTGGAGCATTAGGTACGTGCTGAATGAGTTTCTAGACAATACTCTAATACATTGCTATGAACTGGAGCATTAGGTACGTGCTGAATGAGTTTCTAGACAATACTCTAATACATTGCTATGAACTGGAGCATTAGGTACGTGCTGAATGAGTTTCTAGACAATACTCTTATACATTGCTATGAACTGCAGCATTAGGTACGTGCTGAATGAGTTTCTAGACAATACTCTAATACATTGCTATGAACTGGAGCATTAGGTACGCACCTTGCTGAATGAGTTTCTAGACAATACTCTTATACATTGCTATGAACTGCAGCATTAGGTACGTACCTTGCTGAATGAGTTTCTAGACAATACTCAATACATTGCTATGAACTGGAGCATTAGGTACGCACCTTGCTGAATGAGGTTCTAGACAATACTCTAATACATTGCTATGAACTGGAGCATTAGGTACGCACCTTGCTGAATGAGTTTCTAGACAATACTCAATACATTGCTATGAACTGCAGCATTAGGTACGTACCTTGCTGAATGAGTTTCTAGACAATACTCTAATACATTGCTATGAACTGGAGCATTAGGTACGTACCTTGCTGAATGAGTTTCTAGACAATACTCTTATACATTGCTATGAACTGCAGCATTAGGTACGTACCTTGCTGAATGAGGTTCTAGACAATACTCTTATACATTGCTATGAACTGGAGCATTAGGTACGCACCTTGCTGAATGAGTTTCTCTGGTCTGACTGTTACCATCATGACCGTTCTCTGCCACGTCACCAAGGCTGCTCTGTATGGAAGCCCGTAAATCCATTTCTATTAACAACAAAATGTCTTCATAAAATGGTATGCACATGTTAATAAAAAATGAATGAGTAGAATATTAGACATGCAATACCCCGCAATTTGTGCTCCGATACATAAATAAAATAAAAAACATAATATTACAGAAGAATGATATGTTGATATGCAAAACATCTCCTCAACCATCTTTAGATCAATATAAATAAGTGCTCAGCATAGACATTTTTAAATTAGAAACAATTATTATGAAAAGAGCATGTGCTATCCAATTGTTCTGTCGGGAAAACAACAAAGTCGTGATATCGCATTTGCCTCAGGTGCGAACGACCCCGAGTTCGCGATCAGCTGGAGCCGTTATGATTGTACCCTTAGGCAAGGCATTTAATTCCACGTTGTCTCTTCTCTCTCCCTAGTGGCGATAGATTACATCAGGAATGAGGTCTCGAGAGTGATTAATATAAGTTGTAATAACTTGTTTCGCAATGGAGTTAAAATATATTTGTATAAACTAAGAGAAAAACAAACAAGACAAAAGAAATAAGCTGGATGATGCCTACATGTATTAAACTATTATAGACATAATAATAATGACCGACCAAAGCTGTATGCATATAACTTGTATGACTTGACCTCAATGCTACAGGCAAGGCATGGAGGTTATAAAACTATTCTCCAATCTCAAACTCAGTCTCAAGCTTCTGATTGGTTCAGCTGGGTGTAAATCTCAGAATTAACTAGGGGTGTCGCGATATACCGGTATACCGATATATCGCAATATTAAGATCCGCGATAAAATTGAATACCGATATTGAGCGGTATTTATCATCTAGGGCTGCAACGATTAGATCCGATTCCGCGCCGCCGATTCTATACTCAATCCAAGTCCCGTCATTTTCGATTCTTATTAAATATTCTTAATCTCAAAACTCAGGCTCAAGCGTCTGATTGGTTCAGCTGACAGTAATACTCAGAATCAATCAATCAGATCATTTGAGCTTGAGATCTGAGAAAAGTTTTATAACCTCGGGGCCTGGGGGCTTTGTGCTCATTTGATATATCTGCCATGTTGGTTAGATTCCTTCCATACATTTAAGAATAAGAGAGTGGACACAGATGGTAGTATATCCATATGATGTTCTTAAGCTTTGTAGGATTATGAGTTATACAATACACATCTTGTTACGGATAGTTAAAGACTTGAAATGAATCTATATATATTTATGGCAACATTTGACCTCTCAGTGTGATCTTGATCGTAGAGCTATGGAATCAATTACTGCATGTGACATTGGATTAATCTAATTTTATTCCGTCATATAAACGGTGAAAATGATATTAACACTGTTTAATTTCATGCACATATGTACATACCATTTGTATTTTCTGCTTTGTTACAACATAATTAAGATGCTCTCCCATTATGGAGGTAATAAAGATATCTATCTATCGCCTCTCACCAATGCAACCCGGGTTCGATCCTCGGACTGGGAAGTATGTGAGATGGTATGGTAGTCGCCAGATCGGACAGGTGGGTTTTCTCCGGGTAGCTCCACACGAATGACGACATTTACGCTTTCATCCATGCCAACGAGAATGATTAATATAAGTTGTTAAAACTTGTTTAAGTTTAAACTAAAGATATCTATCTATCTATCTATCTTGTTCCATATTATCTTACAATCTCCCTATAGAGGACATACATCTCTATAAGTGTTTGTAAGTTCTGGCATTCACAAAGTATGTTTAACCCAATCACTACACATGAGATTTGTGTGCATGTAAATGTACCTTGTGCCGGAATCGTTCCGCTGGAGACGTACTCTCGAAATCTTTTCTTTAACTCTCTGCTTGTTTTCTTATAATAATAAAGGTCTTTCTCTAACTGCGATACTCTGCAAGAAAATGTGTTTATATATTGGAATGGTTTATTGTGGTATAGTACACTGACACAGAAGTAATACACAAACCACACCCTTCTCTAGTCCACACATACACCTTTTGTTGGACCACATCCATTGCCTCATTGGATCACACAGACCCTCGGTACCTTGCCAACCCATCACTAGACCACACCCACCCTTCTCTAGTCCACACATACACCTTTTGTTGGACCACATCCATTGCCTCATTGGATCACACAGACCCTCGGTACCTTGCCAACCCATCACTAGACCACACCCACCCTTCTCTAGTCCACACATACACCTTTTGTTGGACCACATCCATTGCCTCATTGGATCACACAGACCCTCGGTACCTTGCCAACCCATCACTAGACCACACCCACCCTTCTCTAGTCCACACATACACCTTTTGTTGGACCACATCCATTGCCTCATTGGATCACACAGACCCTCGGTACCTTGCCAACCCATCACTAGACCACACCCACCCTTCATTGGGCAACACCCATCCTTTACTGGATCACACCGGCACACTACACTGGACCACACCAGCACTCTGCACTGAACAACGCCCACACACTCACCACTTACATACCCATGCCTCACTGGACAACAGAACATGGACAGCATAATTCCTTCAACTTGCTGTGTGTGCTACTGTTTTATAATATGTATTTAATTCAAGATTTTGGTCTATCCTAAAGTGCTTGCCTGCAGGACTAACCGTGGTTCTATGGCTGGATCGGACAAACTCTTGCTTGCAGGACTAACATTAGCTCTATGGCTGGATCACACAAACTCTTGCTTGCAGATTAACCTTAGTTCTATGGCTAGATTGGACAAATGCCTGCTTGCAGGACTAACCTTAGCTCTATGGCTGGATCACACAAACTCTTGCTTGCATGACTAACCTTAGTTCTATGGCTGGATCAGACAAACTCTTGCTTGCAGGACTAACCTTAGTTCTATGGCTGGATCAGACAAAACTCTTGCTTGCAGGACTAACCTTAGTTCTATGGCTGGATCGGACAAACTCTTGCTTGCAGGACTAACCTTAGTTCTATGGTTGGATCAGACAAACTCTTGCTTGCAGGACTAACCTTAGTTCTATGACTGGATCAGACAAACTCTTGCTTGCAGGAATAACCTTAGTTCTATGACTGGATCAGACAAACTCTTGCTTGCAGGACTATCCTTAGCTCTATGGCTGGATCAGACAAACTCATGCTTGCAGGACTAACCTTAGTTCTATGGCTAGATCAGACAAACTCTTGCTTGCAGGACTAACCTTAGTTCTATGACTGGATCAGACAAACTCTTGCTTGCAGGACTAACCTTAGTTCTATGGCTGGATCAGACAAACTCTTGCTTGCAGGACTATCCTTAGCTCTATGGCTGGATCAGACAAACTCATGCTTGCAGGACTAACCTTAGTTCTATGCTCGCCCATATGGTTCACCGGCGGCGAGGGTAAATAAGCTCAATCATCATCATCATCAACCTTAGTTCTATGGCTGGATCAGACAAACTCTTGCTTGCAGGACTAACCTTAGTTCTATGGCTGGATCGGACAAACTCTTGCTTGCAGGACTAACCTTAGTTCTATGGATGGATCGGACAAACTCATGCTTGCAGGACTAACCTTAGTTCTATGACTGAATCGGACAAACTCTTGCTTGCAGGACTAACCTTAGTTCTATGACTGGATCGGACAAACTCTTGCTTGCAGGACTAACCTTAGTTCTATGGCTGGATCGGAACCGTTCATCATGTTATTGTCATTAGAGTTGCCATTCTCCATCAACTGATGCATTAACAGCTGTATCTTCTGTTCGTATTCCTTCTGCTGAGACATCATTCGTCTGTCTATCTCCACTGCTGATCTCTGCAAAGTCCCTTCCAACTCTCGGATCATCCTCTCCTGCTCATCTATCTTTACCTAAATACAATTAAAATAGATATGGCCCGAGGTTATACCATTGTTCTCCAATCTCAAAATCAATCTTTTTGTAAACCCAGACTATGATTTCTGCCTCGTAACCGAGGGGTTATGAAGTTGAGCGCTGAACGATACATATTGTTTTGTTTCCTTATGCAAACACTTAATCTACATCATTTCTTCTCTCTCCACCAAAGCGATGGGTTCAATCACGGATGAGGTTTGATTACACTAATGTTGTAAGAACTTGTTTCGCAAGCCATCTAACAGTGTAAGCACATCTAAATCTTGTATTAACATACATCTACACATTGTTACAGGAGTAAATTAAGCAGACTGTATTTTAATTACCTCCGTTTCACTAGACTGGTAAACTGTATTTTCCTTACCTCCGTTTCACTAGACTGGTAAACTATATTTTCCTTACCTCCGTTTCACTAGACTGGTAGACTGTAATTTCCTTACATCCGTTTCACTAGACTATCTACTGTATTGTCCTTACCTCCATTTCGCTAGACTGTAGACTGTATTTTCTCTCCTGTTCTCTCAGATTCACCACTTTCTCAAAGTATTTTGAGAGTAGAGTTTTCAGATCTTGTGATGATAACGAGTTCAATCTGTTCACAAAGTTATCTTCACTCTGTAAGGGAGATAACAGAGTATGAGAGCATTCAAATCTAACAAAGTTATCTTCACTCTGTAAGGTAGATCACAGTGTATGAGAGCATTCAAATCTCACACAGTTATCTTCACTATGTAAGGGAGATAACAGTGTATCAGAGCATTCAAATCTCACAAAGTTATCTTCACTTTGTAAGGGAGATAACGGTGTATGAGAGCATTCAATTATCACAAAGTTATCTTCACTTTGTAAGGTAGATCACAGTGTATGAGAGCATTCAATTCTCACAAAGTTATCTTCACTTTGTAAGGGAGATAACAGTGTATGAGAGCATTCAATTCTAACAAAGTTATCTTCACTTTGTAAGGGAGATCACAGTGTATGAGAGCATTCAATTCTCACAAAGTTATCTTCACTTTGTAAGGGAGATAACAGTGTATGAGAGCATTCAATTCTAACAAAGTTATCTTCACTTTGTAAGGGAGATAACAGTGTATGAGAGCATTCAATTCTAACAAAGTTATCTTCACTTTGTAAGGGAGATAACAGTGTATGAGAGCATTCAAATATAAACGAGGCTTAAAGGAAAACCTTCAACAGGATTAATCTTAATCTTGAACACTAAAGTTTACTAAAATATAAAATGCTGTAAAGAAATTTGAATATCACAATGCAAATCAAGATGTTATATCATAATGATTTATCTTAAATAGAATACAATGGAGGTGGTCATCTTGGATTAACTAAGTCACAGCGAAATTTATACTCATTTTAACAACACAAATATTTAATTTAACATCTCTATTAAAAGCTGCTTGTGTAGCTACATATATATTATTTAACATGTTTACTTATTTTTGTGTCCATTGCAGATGTTTTCACTATTTTGGCAAACAGGAAGTCAACTTTCATGTGGCTATGACATCATAACTACCCATAAATATTGCGGCCATTTTGAACAATATTTCAAGTTTTCAATTTCCCATAACTGCTTTATTTGAAGGTCTGTTTTCACAGTTTATTCAGTGTTATGCTCACATTTGTGTTTTTACGTTTATTTATCGTCGCTACCGGTTGCCCATATGAGTGATGCCTCCTGAAGAAATTATTTATTTTAGATTTTGGAGGATAGTGCAATGATACAGACAGAGACCCATTCCAGAATCTCCCCTCGTTCTTTTACATGCACAGTGTAAAGCACCGACACGACACCTCGGTTTAACGTCCCATCTGAAAGACTGTTAATTTTATTAGGGTCAGACGGGGGATCGAACATGCGATCCCTGGATTACCAGTCCAGCGTGTTACCACTGGACTCACATTTCCAATTAGGTTGTGCTTAAATGGGCAAACAGTCAGTAAACGTTTTTCCTTTAACATGTGGACAAAGTTGTTACATATATTCATGTTCTACAGTAGTCAAGTGGTTAGCTCACCTCATTCGGTTCATTCTATTGCATTATTATTTTATTGTACAGCATGAAACAAGAGGCCCAAGTAGGCCTGAGCGTAATGTTGACCAAATTTGATCAAAATCTGACAATTTGTTATTTAGGACTTATACAAGATGGCCGACGAGATGGCAAGGTAATGGCAGACGTGATTGCCAGGATGCGCTGGACCTCACGTAATAAATTTGCCAGTTTCAGAAGTTGTTTAACCCTTTACTCATAATAAACACCATTCATACTGCATCGTTATCGCTTCCACATATAGCTACCATTTCACGCCGATTGTCGTACTATACCTGTGGTACTGCCTGTGATTGTCATACCATACCTGTGCTACTGCCTGTGATTGTCATACTATACCTGTGCTACTGCCTGTGATTGTCATACCATACCTGTACTATACCTGTGCTACTGCCTGTGATTGTCTACTATACCTGTGCTACTGCCTGTGATTGGGGTCATACTATACCTGTGCTACTGCCTGTGATTGTCATACTATACCTGTATGCCTGTGATTGTCATACCATACCTATGCTACTGCCTGTGATTGTCATACCATACCTGTGCTACTGCCTGTGATTGTCATACTATACCTGTGGTACTGCCTGTGATTGTCATACTATACCTGTGGTACTGCCTGTGATTGTCGTACTATACCTGTACTACTGCCTGTGATTGTCATACCATACCTATGCTACTGCCTGTGATTGTCATACCATACCTGTACTACTGCCTGTGATTGTCGTACTATACCTGTGCTACTGCCTGTGATTGTCGTACTATACCTGTGCTACTGCCTGTGATTGTCGTACTATACCTGTGCTACTGCCTGTGATTGTCATACTATACCTGTACTACTGCCTGTGATTGTCATACCATACCTGTACTACTGCCTGTGATTGTCGTACTATACCTGTACTACTGCCTGTGATTGTCGTACTATACCTGTGCTACTGCCTGTGATTGTCGTACTATACCTGTACTACTGCCTGTGATTGTCGTACTATACCTGTGCTACTGCCTGTGATTGTCGTACTATACCTGTACTACTGCCTGTGATTGTCGTACTATACCTGTGCTACTGCCTGTGATTGTCGTACTATACCTGTACTACTGCCTGTGATTGTCGAACTATACCTGTACTACTGCCTGTGATTGTCATACCATACCTATGCTACTGCCTGTGATTGTCATACCATACCTGTACTACTGCCTGTGATTGTCATACCATACCTGTGCTACTGCCTGTGATTGTCGTACTTCCAGCTGTCTAGTGTGTATTGTATCAGATCTGTACTCTATGGCTGCATCCAATGCTTCGATTCCCTCGTCTAACTCTATCAACCTGATCATAGATATAATATCATTAGTCACATACACATGGCAGTGGAGTTTCCGCATTAGTCACATACACATGGCAGTGGAGTCTCTGCATTAGTCACATACACATGGCAGTGGAGTTTCCGCATTAGTCACATACACATGGCAGTGGAGTCTCTGCATTAGTCTCATACACATGGCAGTGGAGTTTCCGCATTAGTCACATACACATGGCAGTGGAGTCTCTGCATTAGTCACATACACATGGCAGTGGAGTTTCCGCATTAGTCACATACACATGGCAGTGGAGTTTCCGCATTAGTCACATACACATGGCAGTGGAGTTTCCGCATTAGTCACATACACATGGCAGTGGAGTTTCCGCATTAGTCACATACACATGGCAGTGGAGTCTCCGCATTAGTCTCATACACATGGCAGTGGAGTCTCCACATTAGTCACATACACATGGCAGTGGAGTCTCCGCATTAGTCTCATACACATGGCAGTGGAGTCTCCGCATTAGTCTCATACACATGGCAGTGGAGTCTCTGCATTAGTCTCATACACATGGCAGTGGAGTCTTCCGCATTAGTCTCATACACATGGCAGTGGAGTCTCTGCATTAGTCTCATACACATGGCAGTGGAGTCTCTGCATTAGTCTCATACACATGGCAGTGGAGTCTCTGCATTAGTCTCATACACATGGCAGTGGAGTCTCTGTGGTGTAATGGATGTGGTATCCACATAGTATTACCTAGTATTAGATATCAGTATGTACATGCATACATCAGTATTTACATGCCTACATCAGTATTTACATGCCTACATCAGTATTTACATGCCTACATCAGTATTTACATGTCTACATCAGTATTTACATGCCTACAGCAGTATTTACATGCATACAGTAGTATTTACATGCCTACATCAGTATTTGCATGCATACATCATCAGTATTTGCATGCATACATCAGTATTTACATGCATACATCAGTATTTGCATGCATACATCATCAGTATTTGCATGCATACATCAGTATTTACATGCATACAGTAGTATTTACATGCCTACATCAGTATTTGCATGCATACATCATCAGTATTTGCATGCATACATCAGTATTTACATGCATACATCAGTATTTACATGCATACATCAGTATTTGCATGCATACATCAGTATTTGCATGCATACATCAGTATTTACATGCATACATCAGTATTTACATGCATACATCAGTATTTACATGCCTACATCAGTATTTACATGCATACATCAGTATTTACATGCATACATCAGTATTTACTTGCCTACATCAGTATTTACATGCCTACATCAGTATATATAGTTGTGGAGGTGGGGCATAGGGACTATAACCATTTGAAACACTAATGTATAATCATAGAACAGAACTGCAATGGCCAACTGATCGGGCACAAAACTGATGATTCATCAAAATATAAACTTTTTACTTCATATACAAAATGTACATAACTAGGAGTTTGGAATCAGAACAACACAAACAGCGAAGGTCATAGTGACCATCCAGCTTTAGTTTATACAAATTTATTTTAGCTCAATTGCGAAACAAGTTCTTACAACTCAGTTTAATCGCTCTTGAGACCTCATTCCTGACGGAATTCATCGGCATGAGGGCGAGAGAAGAGACAATGTGGAATTTAAGTGCCTTGCCTAAAGATACAATCATAACGGCTACAGCTGGGTGTGAACTCCGGGACTATCAAACCTGAAGTGGACTTCCCAGCTTTAAGTGAAGGAGGAAGACAAAAGGTGCACCCTCTCCCGATTGTTTAAAACCATGGCCGTGTACCCACATGTCACCAACTATCTTCCTCAAGAAGGTAGGATAAGATCTGATATATTCTATTTTTTGAGTCGGCAAGATAGCAACAGTACAACATAAGCTCTGAATGAGCTTTTGAACCGACTATATAACATACAATAATGGTAACAGCTATACAATTAGAATCACTGATAATAGTATGCATATTTATTTAAATTTGTTTCTAAGATAAATGGTTTTATCACATTAAAGAATTCAACATCTGGCTTTTATTTAGACCAAAAGTGGCGAGACAAGATAGCAACAGTACAACATAAGCTCTGAGTGAGCTTTAGAACCCACAAAGGCGGCGTTACAAGTGATTTGAAGCCTACAACTCCAACAACTTCGCCTTGGAGGCCCAATATATTTAAATAATACACGTATCTGAATGTAGATCACATAACACAATTCTACCTTCTTTCCTCCGAGGTTGACAACAAACTACCTCCGTGTAATTTGCCATCTAACAATGCCCGCTGTTTCTGAAGTTTGTCACGTGTTTGCTGTAGTTTTTCAATGTCACATTTCAAGGGTTCTCCGTGAACGTTGGGTGTTTGTTCTAGTTCTCTATTCTTTTCTTCCAGCTTCCGTTCAACAACATCCAACTTGCTGGATAGGGTTAATAAGCTCTGCAAGTGATAAATAGCACTGATTGTTATACTAGATACAGTCTACATCCGTTATGTCCAATTCCGGCGGACCGAACAAAATACTAGATCTCCAATCATTATATACTACCTTCATACCTTATTTACAACCTGACTAGATCTCCAATCATTATATACTACCTTCATACCTTATTTACAACCTGACTAGATCTCCAATCATTATATACTACCTTCATACTTTATTTACAACCTGACTAGATCTCCAATCATTATATACTACCGTCATACCTTATTTACAACCTGACTAGATCTCCAATCATTATATACTACCTTCATACTTTATTTACAACCTGACTAGAACTCCATCATTATATACTGTATTCATACCTTATTCACAACTTGACTAGATCTCAGTTTCCTCATCTCCAACTCGCTCCTCTCCGACAGCAGGACTTCCTTCCTTGTGATCATCTCCTCTCGTTTGCGTAGCTCCTGCAAGTAATTGACAGTCGAGCCACATATGACACTACTATGAAATGATTTGCACTCAGATAAGCCATGGAATTGATGATTACAACTTGTACATGCTACCGTATATTTTCATTTTTCAATCAGTTTAATTCAGATGTTTAAGTCCAAATGAGAGATATCTCTAATTTTCTATTACCTCCCTTGGCAGATAAAGTCTGATTTATCCCAAAATGTAAATAGGCCATCTTAGTTGAATAGGAATCCTTTGTTTTACTGTTGTTCCCTAACCAGATGTTGCGGTATGATAATGTGATTTTTATCAAAATCGTGTTAATTAACTGATAACATTGTTTTGCAAATAAGTACCCATTGTATATACTGTAGGAGATATGTCGAGATCTAGTATAAAATTGCTACCATGTTGTGCAAAGGAAACAACGGTGAAAACAGAGGAAAACACTTAGGAAAACACTTAGGCCCTATCTACTGTTAGGGAGTGTTCAGGGGCAGTAACTGTCAGATGTCTCTCATTTTGAACATTTGTCGACTAAAGGCATGTTCTCCACGACATTATTACAGTACAATCTGCCATATCTGAAAGTCAAATAGGTTCATATCTCACTGTTGAACATGAAAGGTAGTTGGGTGAAGCCTGTTGCATGCTCCACTGAACCGAATGTCTCATTGATAGAATAATATTTGGAGCAGACTGTTATTAAACATACATCAATATTTATATTATCAACTAAGAATTACAACTTCTTGCAATGTCATGATTCTGATTGGCTGATTCAGCACATGTGATCGCTGTTCATAATCTGATGAACAGTAAAATGATTCTATTCTCTAAGTATCCAAGGTGATTATTAATGCGCGACTGCACAAAAATATAGTCCGTTCCAACACTATAGGAAATAGTACTGTGCCAAGGATTCTGGAAATGCTGACAAATCAAAGACAACTTAGTTGTAATCTTGTTGTTTCAACGATGTATGAATTGTCAGTTTTGGTAAAAATGTATGTTACATTAATGTCAAACCCCTTGCGAGAACCTATACATGTTTCCTGGGCAGACTTAGTTGACCTAAGCATTTAATCAGTATTAGCAATTTTATTTGTAAAAACATAGTTAGTATATAATCATGTAAATATGTGTCCGATTAGCGCAGTGGTTAGCGCACTCGCTTCTCACCTATGCAACCCGGGTTCGATCCTCGGACCGGGAAGTATGTGAGATAGTACGGTGGTCGCCAGATCAGACAGGTGGGTTTTCTCCAGGTACTCCGGTTTCATCCCACACGAATGACCACATATACGCTTTCATCTGTGCCAACGAGAGTGATTACTATAAGTTGTTAGAACTTGTTTCACAATCATTGTAAAATAAATCAAGTTTAAACTTATAACATTAAATTGTTAGAATCGTCTAGTGCACTTACATCATGCAGATGTTCCATTTCTTGTCGTTGTTGCACCATTTTCTCAATCTCCGAGTCCAACCATCTCTTCTGCTCCTCCACCTTGTCATGCTCTTCTCTGAAATATGCATGTATGTATGTATGTTTGTATGTAACCATTAATGTCAAACCCCTTGTGGGACCTAGACATGTTTTCCTGGGCAGACTTAGGCGACCTAAGCGGTTAACCAGTACTAAGCAATGTATGTAAGGTGTCTTGCTCAATGACACCATGTATGTGCCATGACCGAGTATCGATCCAGGGGCCCTTCGATTCCAAATCCGACGCTCTACCACTGGACCACGGACACCATCAATAAGAATGACCTATAACTGTATTCACTGTATTTTATTGTGAAGTACGCTATGTATCATCGTATGAACCAGGTAGAACCATTGATCTCAATGATATTTATATTACAGATTATGTTCCATATGAGATTTGAGACGAGCATGATTCATGTCAGAGAATAAAGCAGAGGTCGAATGTTCGTACTGCCTTTCACTTCCCGTTCATCGTAATAATACTAGTAGGCAATTTTTTCAACGTTGAAATAAAAATAAAATTTAATCTGTATAATCATGCAGGGCAGAGGTAAATGCAGGAAAAGATCGGTTAAATCGGTATGGTTGTCAAGTGGAGTGTATAAAGTTACCGTTAGCAGATGAAAAAAGGGATAGTCCCAGCTATATGTTTTCAGGGTTTAATATTAGATTCTGACCAAGTAATAATTCAAATGCATATTGAACAAGTACAAGCTTGATCATGATTGTCAAAAGTAGAAGCGCGGAAGTTGTGGTAGCGCGTTCGGTTCTGGTGCGAAAGGCCAGGAGTTTTAACCTAGCTGTAGCCGTTATGATTGAGCCCATAGGCAAGCAAGGCATTTAAATTCCAAATTGCCTTTTCTCTCTCCCGTGTGGCGATAGCTCCAGCAGGAATGAGGTTTCGAGAGTGATCAATATAAGTTGTAAGAGCTTATTTCACAATCAAGCTAAAATATATTTGTATAAACTAAAAGTATATTGCGCAAATCCAGATAACTATGTGCGAAATGCAGACACTGATTGGTAAATAAATGTAATATAGACATACCCGTGTATTGGTGGAAGCGTACCAGCACTGCCATGTCGTAATCTCCTGTGAGCTGATGCTATCTCCTCATTTTTACGCTTCAGTAGTTTTTGTTGTTGGTCATTCTTGATCTCCAGTTCAGTAACTCTCTGCAATTCCTTCTGCATTTCTCTCTGCAAGTAAATCAATTAGAAATTCTCTGCTGAATCAATAAAGTTGTCTAAAAGTTCTCGGTATTAATAAACTTCTCTAAAAAAATTCTGATACAATAAAGCTCACTGAATCAATCAAGTTCTGAGAATCAATCAAGTTCTCTGAATCAATCAAGTTCTCTAAAAGTTCTCTGAATCAATAAAGTTCTCAGAATCAATCAAGTTCTCTGAATCAAATAAGTTCTCTAAATGTTCTCTGGATCAATCAAGTTCTCTGGATCAATCAAGTTTTCTAAATGTTCTCTGGATCAATAAAGTTCTCTGGATCAAACAAGTTCTCTGGATCAATCAAGTTCTCTGGATCAATCAAGTTCTCGGGATCAAACAAGTTCTCTGGATCAATCAAGTTTTATGGATCAATCAAGTTCTCTGGATCAATAAAGTTCTCTGAATCAATCAAGTTCTCTAAATGTTCTCTGAATCAACCAAGTAAAGGTAGTTTACTAGAATTGGGTTTTGCAAAGATCATTTTTCCTACAACAGTATGAGACTACGTAAACAATGTTTCACGGGTTACTGAACTAACATTCTGACCCAACAATCAGTAGGATTCATTGACTGACCACGGTCAATATGTCTACACAGTTAGAGGACTCTAGAAACCGTGACTCCACTGACATCACAATCATCCATCATGAATTCAACAAAAACAGTTTTTTGAAACTGGAATGGTTAGATAGGAATGATATGGGATTGGCAGGAATGGTTAGATGGGGAGGATATGGGATGAGCAGGAATGGTTAGATGGGGGATGATATGGGATGAGCAGAAATGGTTAGATTGGGATGATATGGGATGAGCAGGAATGGTTAGATAGGGATATGGGATATGCAGGAATGGTTAGATGGGGAGGATATGGGATGAGCAGGAATGGTTAGATAGGAATGAGTAGGAATGGTTAGATAGGGATATGGGATGAGCAGGAATAGTTAGATGGGGAGGATATGGGATGAGCAGGAATGGTTAGATGGGGATGATATGGGATGAGCAGGAATGGATAGATGGGGATGATATGGAATGGGCAGGAATGGTTAGATGGGGAAGATATGTGATGAGCAGGAATGGTTAGATAGAGATGATATGGGGTGGGCAGGAATGGTTAGATAGGGATGATATGGGGTGGGCAGGAATGGTTAGATAGGGATGGGCAGGAATGGATAGATGGGGATGATATGGAATGGGCAGGAATGGTTAGATGGGGAGGATATGGGATGAGCAGGAATGGTTAGATAGGGATGATATGGGAATAGCAGGAATGGTTAGATAGGGATGATATGGGAATAGCAGGAATGGTTAGATAGAGATGATATGGGAAGTCCTGTGATGACAACTGTTAAAATGTTCAGATACTAAAATCTTACAAATATGCATGCAAGTTCAAGGAAAAAAGTGCTTACAAATTTACCTCAAACTTCACTTTTCTATCCGATTCCTCTTTCAGACGTTTCTGTAAGTTTTCCTGTTGTTGTTTCATTCTGTCCACTGCCAACTCCAAATCATAAATTCTGGAAAGGAACACTCCAATGAAATCAAGACAAGACAATAGGGAGCACAAAGCTTCCCACAAGATCAATATCTAGCATGTTCATGACAATGTATCTGTAGCAGAGTCAATTTAAACAAGCAAAGTCAATGAATTGATATCCGCCCTACCTAACTGGCTCTGGCCAGACAAATTTATGGACTCAATTAAAGGGCAACAACTCTCATGTTACCATAGAGATACACATTTATTTTTAAGTTACCTAGAATTCCATCCATTGGTTACTGAGAGCTGAAGAGAGCAGTCTGAAGCTATGTGTAGTCTAGATGGAGTGGGTATGTCAGTCTGAAGCTATGTGTAACCTAGCTGGAGCGGGTATGTCAGTCTGAAGCTATGTGTAACCTAGATGGAGCGAGTATGTCAGTCTGAAGCTATGTGTAGTCTAGATGGATTGGGTATGTCAGTCTGAAGCTATGTGTAACCTAGCTGGAGCGGGTATGTCAGTCTGAAGCTATGTGTAACCTAGATGGAGCAGGTATGTCAGTCTGAAGCTATGTGTAGCCTAGGTGGAGTGGGTATGTCAGTCTGAAGTTATGTGTAACCTAGATGGAGCAGGTATGTCAGTCTGAAGTTATGTGTAACCTAGATGGAGCAGGTATGTCAGTCTGAAGTTATATGTAACATAAATGGAGCGGGTATGTCAGTCTGAAGTTATGTGTAGCCTAGATGGAGTGGGTATGTCAGTCTGAAGTTATATGTAACATAAATGGAGTGGGTATGTCAGTCTGAAGTTATGTGTAGCCTAGATGGAGTGGGTATGTCAGTCTGAAGTTATGTGTAGCCTAGATGGAGCGGGTATGTCAGTCTGAAGTTATGTGTAGCCTAGATGGAGCGGGTATGTCAGTCTGAAGTTATGTGTAGCCTAGATGGAGTGGGCAAGTCAGTCTGAAGCTATGTGTAGCCTAGATGGAGTGGGTATGTCAGTCTGAAGCTCTGTGTAGCCTAGATGGAGCTGGTATGTCAGTCTGAAGTTATAAGTAGCCTAGATGGAATGGGTATGTCAGTCTGAAGCTATGTGTAGCCTAGATGGAATGGGTATGTCAGTCTGAAGCTATGTGTAACATAAATGGAGTGGGTATGTCAGTCTGAAGCTATGTGTAACCTAGATAGAGTGGGTATGTCAGTCTGAAGTTATATGTAACCTAGATAGAGTGGGTATGTCAGTCTGACAAATGCATGTTTAATACTTAATATTTACATTAGCAAATGATATGAAAAAGTTTGTATTACAGAAATTCTCTATTGACAGTTTAATGTTTTCCATGATTCAACCAGTCACGTGATGGAAACACATTATATATCTATATAATTATATGATTATTTACTATGTACAAGTCTGATAATAAAATGCTGTTCTGTTCTATTTCATGTCTTACTTTTTGTTATTTTGGTTGGATAAGTTTGCCACTTTCTCGGTTTCCTTCTGTTTTCTCTGCAGTACAACCATCTTGGCCTTGGCAGCATCAGCTTTCTTCTTGTATTCACTGAAACATTGAAACACAGCAACTATTATCGTAGGGTCAGCAATAAATACACATTGGTTGGTAAAACATTATACACGGAAAAGTAAATATTAAACTTAGGTCAGCAAAATATTGAAAAGTGGACAGCAAAAAATATCAAAATGTGTTCAGCAAATATCTTTGGACAGTGTTATTTATGCAAGCTATATTGAGGTTATTGCCAAAGAGAAATCGATAGTGTGTTCGGACATGTTATTTGTGCAAGCTATTTTGAGGTTATTGCCAAAGAAATTCGATAGTGTGTTCGGACATGTTATTTATGCAAGCTATTTTGAGGTTATTGCCAAAGAAATTCGATAGTGTGTCCGGACATGTTATTTATGCAAGCTATTTGGGGTTATGGTGAGAGAGCAGTTAGCAGTGTGTTTGGACATGTTATTTATGCAAGCTATTTGGGGTTATGGTGAGAGAGCAGTTAGCAGTGTGTTCGGACATGTTATTTATGCAAGCTATTTGGGGTTATGGTGAGAGAGCAGTTAGTAGTGTGTTCGGACATGTTATTTATGCAAGCTATTTGGGGTTATGGTGAGAGAGCAGTTAGTAGTGTGTTCGGACATGTTATTTATGCAAGCTATTTGAGGTTATGGTGAGAGAGCAGTTAGCAGTGTGTTCGGACATGTTATTTATGCAAGCTATTTGGGGTTATGGTGAGAGAGCAGTTAGTAGTGTTTTGGACATGTTATTTATGCAAGCTATTTGGGGTTATGGTGAGAGAGCAGTTAGCAGTGTGTGTGTTTTTGGTTTGGGTTTGGTGGGGTTGGTGTTGGACATGTTATTTATGCAAGCTATTTGGGGTTATGGTGAGAGAGCAGTTAGCAGTGTGTTCGGACATGTTATTTATGCAAGCTATTTGGGGTTATGGTGAGAGAGCAGTTAGCAGTGTGTTGGACATGTTATTTATGCAAGCTATTTGGGGTTATGGTGAGAGAGCAGTTAGCAGTGTGTTCGGACATGTTATTTATGCAAGCTATTTGGGGTTATGGTGAGAGAGCAGTTAGCAGTGTGTTTGGACATGTTATTTATGCAAGCTATTTGGGGTTATGGTGAGAGAGCAGTTAGCAGTGTGTTTGGACATGTTATTTATGCAAGCTATTTGGGGTTATGGTGAGAGAGCAGTTAGCAGTGTGTTTGGACATGTTATTTATGCAAGCTATTTGGGGTTATGGTGAGAGAGCAGTTAGCAGTGTGTTTGGACATGTTATTTATGCAAGCTATTTGGGGTTATGGTGAGAGAGCAGTTAGCAGTGTGTTTGGACATGTTATTTATGCAAGCTATTTGGGGTTATGGTGAGAGAGCAGTTAGCAGTGTGTTTGGACATGTTATTTATGCAAGCTATTTGGGGTTATGGTGAGAGAGCAGTTAGCAGTGTGTTTGGACATGTTATTTATGCAAGCTATTTGGGGTTATGGTGAGAGAGCAGTTAGCAGTGTGTTTGGACATGTTATTTATGCAAGCTATTTGGGGTTATGGTGAGAGAGCAGTTAGCAGTGTGTTTGGACATGTTATTTATGCAAGCTATTTGGGGTTATGGTGAGAGAGCAGTTAGCAGTGTGTTTGGACATGTTATTTATGCAAGCTATTTGGGGTTATGGTGAGAGAGCAGTTAGCAGTGTGTTCGGACATGTTATTTATGCAAGCTATTTGGGGTTATGGTGAGAGAGCAGTTAGCAGTGTGTTTGGACATGTTATTTATGCAAGCTATTTGGGGTTATGGTGAGAGAGCAGTTAGCAGTGTGTATGGACATGTTATTTATGCAAGCTATTTGGGGTTATGGTGAGAGGTGTTTTTATGCAAGCTATTTGGGTTATGGTGAGAGAGCAGTTAGCAGTGTGTATGGACATGTTATTTATGCAAGCTATTTGGGGTTATGGTGAGGAGCAGTTAGTAGTGTGTTCGGACATGTTATTTATGCAAGCTATTTGAGGTTATGGTGAGAGAGCAGTTAGCAGTGTGTATGGACATGTTATTTATGCAAGCTATTTGGGGTTATGGTGAGAGAGCAGTTAGCAGTGTGTATGGACATGTTATTTATGCAAGCTATTTGGGGTTATGGTGAGAGAGCAGTTAGCAGTGTGTATGGACATGTTATTTATGCAAGCTATTTGAGGTTATGGTGAGAGAGCAGTTAGCAGTGTGTTTGGACATGTTATTTATGCAAGCTATTTGGGGTTATGGTGAGAGAGCAGTTAGCAGTGTGTATGGACATGTTATTTATGCAAGCTATTTGAGGTTATGGTGAGAGAGCAGTTAGTAGTGTGTATGGACATGTTATTTATGCAAGCTATTTGGGGTTATGGTGAGAGAGCAGTTAGTAGTGTGTATGGACATGTTATTTATGCAAGCTATTTGGGGTTATGGTGAGAGAGCAGTTAGCAGTGTGTTTGGACATGTTATTTATGCAAGCTATTTGGGGTTATGGTGAGAGAGCAGTTAGCAGTGTGTATGGACATGTTATTTATGCAAGCTATTTGGGGTTATGGTGAGAGAGCAGTTAGCAGTGTGTATGGACATGTTATTTATGCAAGCTATTTGGGGTTATGGTGAGAGAGCAGTTAGCAGTGTGTATGGACATGTTATTTATGCAAGCTATTTGGGGTTATGGTGAGAGAGCAGTTAGCAGTGTGTATGGACATGTTATTTATGCAAGCTATTTGGGGTTATGGTGAGAGAGCAGTTAGCAGTGTGTTCGGACATGTTATTTATGCAAGCTATTTGGGGTTATGGTGAGAGAGCAGTTAGCAGTGTGTGCGGACATGTTATATAAGCAAGCTATTTGGGGTTATGGTGAGAGAGCAGTTAGTAGTGTGTGCGGACATGTTATCGTTCGGTGACGTCGAGGTGCTGATGCTGGTTTGAATCCTAGCACTGGTATACAGGTCTCCTCTATAGTATGTTCCTTGTTTGTGGAACGTCTCACTTCACGTGTCTATATAACGCTACTTGGATTTCTACGAGTAATGCACCTGAGAAGTTTTTCTTTCTCGACGGATTCCTGATGTTCCTTGGCCCCTATACCTGCCAACATTTTATGTGTCTCGGTCAGCTCAAGCTTCACCACTTCTCTCTCCTGTAAGCAGATGTTCAAAATATAGCAACGAATGTACCAATTAATGGGTTTATTTAGATCGTTCAATTTATGAATTCAATGCATTATGGAAGTTATGGAATAGAACACGAGTTATTTTCACCATTTGCATGCCTTTGGTTTTCAGCTGCTAGAATTTAAAATATCACCATCAATGCTTTTGGAATGCATCATATCTGTCTGTGACATCATTTAGAACACACTCTGTATGTGACATAATTTAGAACACAATCAGTCTGTGACATTATTTAGAACACAATCTGTATGTGACATCATTAGAACATAATCTGAATGTGACACCATTTAGAACATGAATGTGACACAATTTAGAACATAATCTGAATGTGACATCATTTAGAACATAATCTGTATGTGACACCATCTAAAAGTGGCACACAATTAATTTAGACAACAACAACTTACGTAGAGTGATTTAGATGAGGTTCTGTTGTATCAACCTAGTGCTAACCACTGTGCCAGGAAAGTCAAAAATCAAAGAGAAATGATATTCCGTTCCTTTAAACATTACTAAATGTTCTAGAAGAATAAACCAATACTATAAACCCCGGATTAATTGACATAACTGCAGGCGAGCTGCTCTACTTTCAATTGGCTGTCACGCTTCGTTAATCAGATGGCATGGAGTGACTCACCTTTTCGAGAGCCGATATTTTCCCGGCATACTGTTTATTCATCTGCTCTGCATCTTTTCCTGTCTTTACTAACTCTCGTATCAACTGTTCTTTTAATCTAAACAAACCATCCAAAATCATGTACTATATCAAGGAACGTAACAGTTTACACATGTTGCAAAATGTTCACACTTTCAACATTAACATGTATCTAATAATAAGTCCATCCTCATTTGCAAACAGACGGATCTGTAGTCCAGTGGTAACACGCTGGACTGGTAATCCAGGGATCACAGGTTCGATCCCCCCGTCTGACCCTAATAAAATTAACAGTCTTTCAGATGGGACGTTAAACCGAGGTCTCGTGTCGGTGCGTTTACATCGTGCACGTAAAAGAACCAGAGGAGACTCTGGAATGTGTCTCTGTCTGTATGATTGCACTACCCTCCACAAAATCTAAAATGACTGGTCGCTTCAGGAGGCGTCGCTCATATGGGCAACGGGTAGTGACGATAAATAAACGTAAAACACACACCTCATTTGCAACAGCTGATTTCATTGGCAAATGTCAATTATTTTTCGACGGAAGTAGAATACACCGAGACATAAAATAATTTATCTTTCCTCAAGCAATGTAGGTTAAATAAATTTATTTTAGCTCAATTGCGAAACAAGTTCTTACAACTTATATCACTCTCGAAACCTCATTCCTGATTAAATCAGAGAGAAGAGGCAACGTGGAATTTAATTGCGTAAGGGCACAATCGTAACGGCTCCAGCATAATTAAAGTTCAAGTAATTTAACAGATGGCTAATTTGTTTTACAATATTATTTAATTTACCATCAAACACACACAAGAATTCTGAATTATTCACCTATGTAAATTTAACCCTTTCCTTCATAGAGATTTAGGTTAATATACTATTATATCTTCATACAAACGACAGCCATTTAGCTATCATGCAGTGTATAAGTAGTCGGCATATCTATCCCACCTCCATAGATATTACTGGGACTACAGGAGATTTAGGTTAATATACTATTATATCTTCATACAAACGACAGCCATTTAGCTATCATGCAGTGTATAAGTAGTCGGCATATCTATCCCACCTCCATAGATATTACTGGGACTACATGAGATTCTGGCCTTTATTATGAATATTGATTTGGCTACTACATTGTCAATGTATGTGGTATTGGTAATGGCGTCAAGAGGTGCTTCCATGAGGGAAAAGGTTAACTCACTATGCAATCTGTGATCGTGGAAGTCGTGATAGCGCAGTGGTTGCGCGTTCGCTTCAGGTACTAAAGGTCCGGAGTTCGAGCCCCGCTGGAGCCGTTACGATTGTGCCCTTAGGCAATGCATGTTGCAACATCTCTCTCCCTCGTGGTGATGGATTCCATCAGGAATGAGGTCTCGTGAGTGATTAATATAAGTTGAAATAACTTGTTTCGCAATCGAGCTAAAATAAATTTCTATAAACTAATCTGTGATTAAAGTCAATTACTGGTTTCATGACGTATGGCAGAGGATCACAGACAAACACTTCTTACTTGATGTTTATGGCAAGGTCTCGGATTCTTTTATTGGATTCAAGCATTTTGAGCTGTGCCTGTTTGATTTTTTTCTGTACATCCTGGCTACGACCAACATCCTTCCTGGAGTCATCATTATGTATACTCAAACGCTGACTGTCCATATCTGCAAAATACAGCGGGCATAAACCAATTAGGAAAATATACATTGTAGGTGAGTATAAAAATATCATTATTTTTCAAATGGTACTGAGCAATGTATGTAAAAACTGCCGAAATGCGGTTAGACGTTTAACGGAAACAGCACACACACAAAGTTCCATCTTAAATGAGCAAAGGGGCATAACTCTATGAAAAATTAACAATGCGGAACGGGACTAAGAAATTTGATTCTATAAAATATTGCTTGAAAAAGTTGGCCATTTCTTATGGAAGTCGGTGCACCAAGTACTGGTTAGCCGCTGGAGCCTGCCCAGGAAAGGTGTTGTTATGTAAACTGCACGCGCTCATATGGGCAACCGGTAGCGACGTTAAATAAACTTAAATAATTTTTTTTAAAAAAACAAACAAAAAACAGACATAACATGAAGTTAATGTGTACAACAAAACATGGTATGAATCATCCCTGTGAAGTTTCATGAATGTGTACAACAAAACATGGTATGAATCATCCCTGTGAAGTTTCATGAATGTGTACAACAAAACATGGTATGAATCATCCCTGTGAAGTTTCATGAATGTGTACAACAAAACATGGTATGAATCATCCCTGTGAAGTTTCATGAATGCCTGGCAATCGTTTTTGGAGACAAAGGACAGACAGACAGACATCAGAGTTAGACAATGACACAAGCATTAACCAGCCTACCTGCAGGTTCTACCCTGATCTCTGGGACAGCATTTTCTTTATGTTCATCAACTTTCCCTTTCTTTATTCGGAAGGTTCCCTTCCGCACAAATGTACCATTCCTGTAGAAACAAAACCACACTCATCGTATTATTACATTTTAATTTTACAATATATAATCTATATCAGGCCAACAAGGACCTTTCATTTACAAACAATTCTATCTATACTAACTATTTCGTACCTTAAAACCTAGAAAAATACGAGTCATTTCTAAACCGGAAGTGAAACAAAACAAGTCATTTCTAAACTGGAAGTGAAATAAAACAAGTCATTTCTAAACCAGAAGTGAAACAAAACAAGTCATTTCTAAACCGGAAGTGAAACAAAACAAGTCATTTCTAAACCGGAAGTGAAACAAAACAAGTCATTTCTAAACCGGAAGTGAAACAAAACAAGTCATTTCTAAACCGGAAGTGAAACAAAACAAGTCATTTCTAAACCCGAAGTGAAACAACAGAACGGAAACTCATAGCCGATCAGAGGAATAAGTAGCCGGTAACTGCGGGCCGGTTAACAGTCAGCTACCTTCCCTATTTTCAGGTTCTGTTGTATCAACCTAGTGCTAACCACTGTGCTAACTGGAAAGTCAATAATCAAGGAGTTAGAAATTATTTTATTAACGGTCAGCTACCTTCCCCATCATGCATCGCGAATCTGGATCAAACTGGTAAACTGGCCTAACATGTACATGTAAACTTTATTTATTTTACAACGATTGCGAAGCAAGTTTTAACACCTTATATTAATCACTCTCGTTGGCGCATATGTGGTCATTCGTGTGGGAGGAAACCAGAGTACCTGGAGAAAACCCACCTGTTCGATCTGGCGACCACGTACCATCTCACATTCTTCCCGGTCCGAGGGTCGAACCCGGGTTGCATTGGTGAGAAGAGAGCACGCTAACCACTGCGCAAATCGGACAGCCTAACATGTACATACTAGTAACTAGTATAAGGAGACCTGTCATCACAATTATTATTCGTCGTCAGCATTCTTCATATTGCTTTACAATATATTAAACTCTGCCAGCTACTAACTACATACTAACACAAGGAAAATCATGTACAATCCCAATCATGTACAATCCCAATCATGTACAATCCCAATCATGTACAATCCCAATCATGTACAATCCCAATCATGTACAATCCCAATCATGTACAATCATGTACAATCCCAATCATGTACAATCCCAATCATGTACAATCCCAATCATGTACACTCCCGTACAATCCCAATCATGTACAATCCCGTACAATCCCAATCATGTACAATCCCGTACAATCCCAATCATGTACAATCCCAATCATGTACAATCCCGTACAATCCCAATCATGTACAATCCCAATCATGTACAATCCCAATCATGTACAATCCCGTACAATCCCAATCATGTACAATCCCGTACAATCCCAATCATGTACAATCCCAATCATGTACTAGTAATTGTTTCACATCAATAAGGGAGAAAAAAAAATCACATTCGATTTCTGGTGTAAACTTAAAAGTTAAAACACAAGTCTCGTGAATATACCATAAACACGAGTCTCGTGTATATACCATAAACACAAGTCTCGTACATATACCATAAACACAAGTCTCGTGAATATACCATAAACACGAGTCTCGTGCATATACCATAAACACAAGTCTCGTGAATATACCATAAACACAAGTCTCGTGTATATACCATAAACACAAGTCTCGTGAATATACCATAAACATGAGTCTCGTGTATATACCATAAACACAAGTCTCGTGCATATACCATAAACATGAGTCTCATGAATATACCATAAACACAAGTCTGGTGCATATACCATAAACACGAGTCTCATTTATATACCATAAACACAAGTCTCGTGCATATACCATAAACACAAGTCTCGTGCATATACCATAAACACGAGTCTCGTGCATATACCATAAACACAAGTCTCGTGAATATACCAAAAACACAAGTCTGGTGAATATACCATAAACACAAGTCTGGTGAATATACCATAAACACAAGTCTGGTGAATATACCATAAACACAAGTCTGGTGAATATACCATAAACACAAGTCTGGTGAATATACCATAAACACAAGTCTGGTGAATATACCATAAACACAAGTCTGGTGAATATACCATAAACACGAGTCTGGTGCATATACCATAAACACAAGTCTCGTGAATATACCATAAACACAAGTCTCATGAATATACCATAAATACAAGTCTGGTGAATATACCATAAACACAAGTCTCATGAATATACCATAAATACAAGTCTGGTGAATATACCATAAACACAAGTCTCATGAATATACCATAAACACAAGTCCCGTGAATATACCATAAATACAAATATACCATAAACACAAGTCTCATGAATATACCATAAACACAAGTCTGGTGAATATACCATAAACACAAATATACCATAAACACAAGTCTCGTGAATATACCATAAACACAAGTCTCGTGAATATACCATAAACACAAATATACCATAAACACAAGTCTCATGCATATACCATAAACACAAGTCTCATGAATATACCATAAACACAAGTCTCGTGATATACATAAACACAATTTGTCTCATGATATACCATAAACACAAGTCTCATGAATATACCATAAACACAAGTCTCGTGCATATACCATAAACACAAGTCTCATGAATATACCATAAACACAAGTCTGGTGAATATACCATAAACACAAGTCTGGTGAATATACCATAAACACAAGTCTGGTGAATATACCATAAACACAAGTCTCATGCATATACCATAAACACAAGTCTCGTGCATATACCATAAACACAAGTCTGGTGAATATACCATAAACACAAGTCTGGTGAATATACCATAAACACAAGTCTGGTGAATATACCATAAACACAAGTCTGGTGAATATACCATAAACACAAGTCTGGTGAATATACCATAAACACAAGTCTGGTGAATATACCATAAACACGAGTCTGGTGAATATACCATAAACACGAGTCTGGTGCATATACCATAAACACAAGTCTGGTGAATATACCATAAACACAAGTCTCGTGAATATACCATAAACACAAGTCTCATGAATATACCATAAATACAAGTCTGGTGAATATACCATAAACACAAGTCTCGTGAATATACCATAAACACAAGTCTCATGAATATACCATAAATACAAGTCTGGTGAATATACCATAAACACAAGTCTCATGAATATACCATAAACACAAGTCCCGTGAATATACCATAAATACAAGTCTGGTGAATATACCATAAACACAAGTCTCGTGAATATACCATAAACACAAGTCTCATGAATATACCATAAATACAAGTCTGGTGAATATACTATAAACACAAGTCTCATGAATATACCATAAACACAAGTCCCGTGAATATATCATAAACACAAGTCTGGTGAATATACCATAAACACAAGTCTGGTGAATATACCATAAACACAAGTCTGGTGAATATACCATAAACACAAGTCTGGTGAATATACCATAAACACGAGTCTGGTGCATATACCATAAACACAAGTCTCGTGAATATACCATAAACACAAGTCTCATGAATATACCATAAATACAAGTCTGGTGAATATACCATAAACACAAGTCTCGTGAATATACCATAAACACAAGTCTCATGAATATACCATAAATACAAGTCTGGTGAATATACCATAAACACAAGTCTCATGAATATACCATAAACACAAGTCTCGTGAATATACCAAAAACAAGAGTCTCATGAATATACCATAAACACAAGTCTGGTGAATATACCATAAACATGAGTCTCATGAATATACTATAAACACAAGTCTGGTGAATATACCATAAACACGAGTCTCATGAAAATACCATAAACACGAGTCTCATGCATATACCATAAACACAAGCCTCGTGAATATACCGTAAACACAAGCCTCATGAATATACCATAAACACAAGTCTCATGCATATACCATAAACACAAATATACCATAAACACAAGTCTCATGCATATACCATAAACACAAGTCTCGTGAATATACCATAAACACAAGTCTGGTGAATATATACCATAAACACAAGTCTGGTGAATATACCATAAACACAAGTCTCATGCATATACCATCAACACAAGTCTCGTGCATATACCATAAACACAAGTCTCATGAATATACCATAAATACAAGTCTGGTGAATATACCATAAACACAAGTCTCGTGAATATACCATAAACACAAGTCTCATGAATATACCATAAATACAAGTCTGGTGAATATACCATAAACACAAATCTGGTGAATATACCATAAACACAAGTCTCATGCATATACCATCAACACAAGTCTCGTGCATATACCATAAACACAAGTCTGGTGAATATACCATAAACACAAGTCTGGTGAATATACCATAAACACAAGTCTGGTGAATATACCATAAACACGAGTCTGGTGAATATACCATAAACACGAGTCTGGTGCATATACCATAAACACAAGTCTGGTGAATATACCATAAACACAAGTCTCGTGAATATACCATAAACACAAGTCTCATGAATATACCATAAATACAAGTCTGGTGAATATACCATAAACACAAGTCTCGTGAATATACCATAAACACAAATCTCATGAATATACCATAAATACAAGTCTGGTGAATATACCATAAACACAAGTCTGGTGAATATACCATAAACACAAGTCTCGTGAATATACCATAAATACAAGTCTGGTGAATATACCATAAACACAAGTCTCGTGAATATACCATAAACACAAGTCTCGTGAATATACCATAAACACAAGTCTGGTGAATATACCATAAACACAAGTCTCGTGAATATACCATAAACACAAGTCTGGTGAATATACCATAAACACAAGTCTGGTGAATATACCATAAACACAAGTCTGGTGAATATACCATAAACACAAGTCTGGTGAATATACCATAAACACAAGTCTGGTGAATATACCATAAACACAAGTCTGGTGAATATACCATAAACACAAGTCTGGTGAATATACCATAAACACAAGTCTCATGAATATACCATAAACACAAGTCTGGTGAATATACCATAAACACAAGTCTGGTGAATATACCATAAACACAAGTCTGTGAATATACCATAAACAAGTCTGGTGAATATACCATAAACACAAGTCTGAATATACCATAAACACAAGTCTCGTGAATATACCATAAACAAGTCTCATGAATATACCATAAACACAAGTCTGGTGAATATACCATAAACATGAGTCTGGTGAATATACCATAAACACAAGTCTGGTGAATATACCATAAACACAAGTCTCATGAAATACCATAAACACAAGTCTCATGCATATACCATAAACAAGCTGTGAATATACCTAAACACAAGTCTCATGAATATACCATAAACACAAGTCTCATGCATATACCATAAACACAAGTCTCGTGAATATACCATAAACACAAGTCTGGTGAATATACCATAAACACAAGTCTCGTGAATATACCATAAACACAAGTCTGGTGAATATACCATAAACACAAGTCTGGTGAATATACCATAAACACAAGTCTGGTGAATATACCATAAACACAAGTCTGGTGAATATACCATAAACACAAGTCTGGTGAATATACCATAAACACAAGTCTGGTGAATATACCATAAACACAAGTCTGGTGAATATACCATAAACACAAGTCTGGTGAATATACCATAAACACAAGTCTGGTGAATATACCATAAACACAAGTCTGGTGAATATACCATAAACACAAGTCTGGTGAATATACCATAAACACAAGTCTGGTGAATATACCATAAACACAAGTCTGGTGAATATACCATAAACACAAGTCTGGTGAATATACCATAAAACAGTTGGTGATATACCATAAACAAGTCTCGTGAATATACCATAAACACAAGTCTCGTGAATATACCATAAACACAAGTCTCATGAATATACCATAATACAAGTCTGGTGAATATACCATAAACACAAGTCTCGTGAATATACCATAAACACAAGTCTCATGAATATACCATAAATACAAGTCTGGTGAATATACCATAAACACAAGTCTCATGAATATACCATAAACACAAGTCCCGTGAATATACCATAAATACAAATATACCATAAACACAAGTCTCATGCATATACCATAAACACAAATCTCGTGCATATACCATAAACACAAATATACCATAAACACAAGTCTCGTGAATATACCATAAACACAAGTCTCGTGAATATATCATAAACACAAATATACCATAAACACAAGTCTCATGCATATACCATAAACACAAGTCTCATGAATATACCATAAACACAAGTCTCATGCATATACCATAAACACAAGTCTCATGCATATACCATAAACACAAGTCTGGTGAATATACCATAAACACAAGTCTGGTGAATATACCATAAACACAAGTCTGGTGAATATACCATAAACACAAGTCTCATGCATATACCATAAACACAAGTCTCGTGCATATACCATAAACACAAGTCTGGTGAATATACCATAAACACAAGTCTGGTGAATATACCATAAACACAAGTCTGGTGAATATACCATAAACACAAGTCTGGTGAATATACCATAAACACAAGTCTGGTGAATATACCATAAACACAAGTCTGGTGAATATACCATAAACACAAGTCTGGTGAATATACCATAAACACAAGTCTGGTGAATATACCATAAACACGAGTCTGGTGAATATACCATAAACACGAGTCTGGGCATATACCATAAACACAAGTCTGGTGAATATACCATAAACACAAGTCTCGTGAATATACCATAAACACAAGTCTCATGAATATACCATAAATACAAGTCTGGTGAATATACCATAAACACAAGTCTCATGAATATACCATAAATACAAGTCTGGTGAATATACCATAAACACAAGTCTCATGAATATACCATAAACACAAGTCCCGTGAATATATCATAAACACAAGTCTGGTGAATATACCATAAACACAAGTCTGGTGAATATACCATAAACACAAGTCTCGTGAATATACCATAAACACGAGTCTGGTGAATATACCATAAACACGAGTCTGGTGCATATACCATAAACACAAGTCTCGTGAATATACCATAAACACAAGTCTCATGAATATACCATAAATACAAGTCTGGTGAATATACCATAAACACAAGTCTCGTGAATATACCATAAACACAAGTCTCATGAATATACCATAAATACAAGTCTGGTGAATATACCATAAACACAAGTCTCATGAATATACCATAAACACAAGTCCCGTGAATATACCATAAATACAAGTCTGGTGAATATACCATAAACACAAGTCTCGTGAATATACCATAAACACAAGTCTCATGAATATACCATAAATACAAGTCTGGTGAATATACCATAAACACAAGTCTCATGAATATACCATAAACACAAGTCCCGTGAATATACCATAAAACAAGTTGGTGAATATACCATAAACACAAGTCTCGTGAATATACCATAAACACGAGTCTCATGAATATACCATAAACACAAGTCTGGTGAATATACCATAAACACAAGTCTCATGAATATACCATAAACACAAGTCTCGTGAATATACCATAAACACAAGTCTCATGAATATACCATAAACACAAGTTGTGATATACCATAAACACAAGTCTCATGAATATACCATAAATACAAGTCTGGTGAATATACCATAAACACAAGTCTGGTGAATATACCATAACACAAGTCTCGTGAATATACCATAAACACAAGTCTCATGAATATACCATAAACACAAGTCTGGTGATATACCATAAACACAAGTCTCATGAATATACCATAAACACAAGTCCGTGATATACCAAAATCAAATACCATAAACACAAGTCTCATGCATATACCATAAACACAAGTCTCATGCATATACCATAAACACAAATATATACCATAAACCAAGTCTCGTGAATATACCATAAACACAAGTCTCATGAATATACCATAAACACAAAATATACCATAAACACAAGTCTCATATACCCCACTGGTATATACCATAAACAAGTCTCATGAATATACCATAAACACAAGTCTCATGCATATACCATAACACAAGTCTCATGAATATACCATAAACACAGTCTGGTGAATATACCATAAACACAAGTCTGTGAATATACCATAAACACAAGTCTCATGCATATACCATAAACACAAGTCTCATAAATATACCATAAACACAAGTCTCATGCATATACCATAAACACAAGTCTGGTGAATATACCATAAACACAAGTCTGGTGAATATACCATAAACATAAGTCTCATGAATATACCATAAACACAAGTCTCATGCATATACCATAAACACAAGTCTCGTGAATATACCATAAACACGAGTCTGGTGAATATACCATAAACACAAGTCTCATGCATATACCATAAACACAAGTCTCGTGAATATACCATAAACACAAGTCTGATGAATATACCATAAACACAAGTCTCGTGCATATACCATAAACACAAGTCTCGTGCATATACCATAAACACAAGTCTGGTGAATATACCATAAACACAAGTCTGGTGAATATA
>CM026402.1:14177639-14194983 GCA_014843695.1 Archivesica marissinica
ACAGACAGACAGACATCAGAGTTAGACAATGACACAAGCATTAACCAGCCTACCTGCAGGTTCTACCCTGATCTCTGGGACAGCATTTTCTTTATGTTCATCAACTTTCCCTTTCTTTATTCGGAAGGTTCCCTTCCGCACAAATGTACCATTCCTGTAGAAACAAAACCACACTCATCGTATTATTACATTTTAATTTTACAATATATAATCTATATCAGGCCAACAAGGACCTTTCATTTACAAACAATTCTATCTATACTAACTATTTCGTACCTTAAAACCTAGAAAAATACGAGTCATTTCTAAACCGGAAGTGAAACAAAACAAGTCATTTCTAAACTGGAAGTGAAATAAAACAAGTCATTTCTAAACCAGAAGTGAAACAAAACAAGTCATTTCTAAACCGGAAGTGAAACAAAACAAGTCATTTCTAAACCGGAAGTGAAACAAAACAAGTCATTTCTAAACCGGAAGTGAAACAAAACAAGTCATTTCTAAACCGGAAGTGAAACAAAACAAGTCATTTCTAAACCCGAAGTGAAACAACAGAACGGAAACTCATAGCCGATCAGAGGAATAAGTAGCCGGTAACTGCGGGCCGGTTAACAGTCAGCTACCTTCCCTATTTTCAGGTTCTGTTGTATCAACCTAGTGCTAACCACTGTGCTAACTGGAAAGTCAATAATCAAGGAGTTAGAAATTATTTTATTAACGGTCAGCTACCTTCCCCATCATGCATCGCGAATCTGGATCAAACTGGTAAACTGGCCTAACATGTACATGTAAACTTTATTTATTTTACAACGATTGCGAAGCAAGTTTTAACACCTTATATTAATCACTCTCGTTGGCGCATATGTGGTCATTCGTGTGGGAGGAAACCAGAGTACCTGGAGAAAACCCACCTGTTCGATCTGGCGACCACGTACCATCTCACATTCTTCCCGGTCCGAGGGTCGAACCCGGGTTGCATTGGTGAGAAGAGAGCACGCTAACCACTGCGCAAATCGGACAGCCTAACATGTACATACTAGTAACTAGTATAAGGAGACCTGTCATCACAATTATTATTCGTCGTCAGCATTCTTCATATTGCTTTACAATATATTAAACTCTGCCAGCTACTAACTACATACTAACACAAGGAAAATCATGTACAATCCCAATCATGTACAATCCCAATCATGTACAATCCCAATCATGTACAATCCCAATCATGTACAATCCCAATCATGTACAATCCCAATCATGTACAATCATGTACAATCCCAATCATGTACAATCCCAATCATGTACAATCCCAATCATGTACACTCCCGTACAATCCCAATCATGTACAATCCCGTACAATCCCAATCATGTACAATCCCGTACAATCCCAATCATGTACAATCCCAATCATGTACAATCCCGTACAATCCCAATCATGTACAATCCCAATCATGTACAATCCCAATCATGTACAATCCCGTACAATCCCAATCATGTACAATCCCGTACAATCCCAATCATGTACAATCCCAATCATGTACTAGTAATTGTTTCACATCAATAAGGGAGAAAAAAAAATCACATTCGATTTCTGGTGTAAACTTAAAAGTTAAAACACAAGTCTCGTGAATATACCATAAACACGAGTCTCGTGTATATACCATAAACACAAGTCTCGTGCATATACCATAAACACAAGTCTCGTGAATATACCATAAACACGAGTCTCGTGTATATACCATAAACACAAGTCTCGTGCATATACCATAAACATGAGTCTCATGAATATACCATAAACACAAGTCTGGTGCATATACCATAAACACGAGTCTCGTTTATATACCATAAACACAAGTCTCGTGCATATACCATAAACACAAGTCTCGTGCATATACCATAAACACAAGTCTCGTGCATATACCATAAACACAAGTCTCGTGAATATACCAAAAACAAGAGTCTCATGAATATACCATAAACACAAGTCTGGTGAATATACCATAAACACGAGTCTCATGAAAATACCATAAACACGAGTCTCATGCATATACCATAAACACAAGCCTCGTGAATATACCGTAAACACAAGTCTCGTGCATATACCATAAACACAAGCCTCATGAATATACCATAAACACAAGTCTCATGCATATACCATAAACACAAATATACCATAAACACAAGTCTCATGCATATACCATAAACACAAATATACCATAAACACAAGTCTCATGCATATACCATAAACACAAGTCTCGTGAATATACCATAAACACAAATATACCATAAACACAAGTCTCATGCATATACCATAAACACAAGTCTCATGAATATACCATAAACACAAGTCTCGTGCATATACCATAAACACAAGTCTCGTGAATATACCATAAACACAAGTCTCGTGAATATACCATAAACACAAGTCTCATGCATATACCATAAACACAAGTCTCATGAATATACCATAAACACAAGTCTCATGAATATACCATAAACACAAGTCTCGTGAATATACCATAAACACAAATATACCATAAACACAAGTCTCATGCATATACCATAAACACAAGTCTCATGAATATACCATAAACACAAGTCTCGTGAATATACCATAAACACAAGTCTCATGCATATACCATAAACACAAGTCTCATGAATATACCATAAACACAAATATACCATAAACACAAGTCTCATGCATATACCATAAACACAAGTCTCATGCATATACCATAAACACAAGTCTCATGAATATACCATAAACACAAGTCTCGTGAATATACCATAAACACAAATATACCATAAACACAAGTCTCATGCATATACCATAAACACAAGTCTCATGCATATACCATAAACACAAGTCTCATGCATATACCATAAACACAAGTCTCATGCATATACCATAAACACAAGTCTCATAAATATACCATAAACACAAGTCTCATGCATATACCATAAACACAAGTCTGGTGAATATACCATAAACACAAGTCTGGTGAATATACCATAAACATAAGTCTCATGAATATACCATAAACACAAGTCTCATGCATATACCATAAACACAAGTCTCGTGAATATACCATAAACACGAGTCTGGTGAATATACCATAAACACAAGTCTCATGCATATACCATAAACACAAGTCTCGTGAATATACCATAAACACAAGTCTGATGAATATACCATAAACACAAGTCTCGTGCATATACCATAAACACAAGTCTCGTGCATATACCATAAACACAAGTCTGGTGAATATACCATAAACACAAGTCTGGTGAATATACCATAAACACAAGTCTGGTGAATATACCATAAACACAAGTCTGGTGAATATACCATAAACACAAGTCTGGTGAATATACCATAAACACAAGTCTGGTGAATATACCATAAACACAAGTCTGGTGAATATACCATAAACACAAGTCTCATGAATATACCATAAACACAAGTCTCATGCATATACCATAAACACAAGTCTCGTGAATATACCATAAACACGAGTCTGGTGAATATACCATAAACACAAGTCTCATGCATATATCATAAACACAAGTCTCGTGAATATACCATAAACACAAGTCTGATGAATATACCATAAACACAAGTCTCATGCATATACCATAAACACAAGTCTCATGCATATACCATAAACACAAGTCTGGTGAATATACCATAAACACAAGTCTGGTGAATATACCATAAACACAAGTCTGGTGAATATACCATAAACACAAGTCTGGTGAATATACCATAAACACAAGTTGGTGAATATACCATAAACACAAGTCTGGTGAATATACCATAAACACAAGTCTGGTGAATATACCATAAACACAAGTCTGGTGAATATACCATAAACACAAGTCTGGTGAATATACCATAAACACGAGTCTGGTGAATATACCATAAACACAAGTCTCGTGAATATACCATAAACACAAGTCTCATGAATATACCATAAATACAAGTCTGGTGAATATACCATAAACACAAGTCTCATGAATATACCATAAATACAAGTCTGGTGAATATACCATAAACACAAGTCTCATGAATATACCATAAACACAAGTCCCGTGAATATACCATAAATACAAATATACCATAAACACAAGTCTCATGCATATACCATAAACACAAATCTTGTGCATATACCATAAACACAAATATACCATAAACACAAGTCTCGTGAATATACCATAAACACAAGTCTCGTGAATATACCATAAACACAAATATACCATAAACACAAGTCTCATGCATATACCATAAACACAAGTCTCATGAATATACCATAAACACAAATATACCATAAACACAAGTCTCATGCATATACCATAAACACAAGTCTCATGAATATACCATAAACACAAATATACCATAAACACAAGTCTCATGCATATACCATAAACACAAGTCTCATGAATATACCATAAACACAAATATACCATAAACACAAGTCTCATGCATATACCATAAACACAAGTCTCGTGAATATACCATAAACACAAGTCTCGTGAATATACCATAAACACAAGTCTGGTGAATATACCATAAACACAAGTCTCATGAATATACCATAAACACAAGTCTCATGCATATACCATAAACACAAGTCTCGTGAATATACCATAAACACAAGTCTCGTGAATATACCATAAACACAAGTCTGGTGAATATACCATAAACACAAGTCTGGTGAATATACCATAAACACAAGTCTCATGCATATACCATAAACACAAGTCTCGTGCATATACCATAAACACAAGTCTGGTGAATATACCATAAACACAAGTCTGGTGAATATACCATAAACACAAGTCTGGTGAATATACCATAAACACAAGTCTGGTGAATATACCATAAACACAAGTCTGGTGAATATACCATAAACACAAGTCTGGTGAATATACCATAAACACAAGTCTGGTGAATATACCATAAACACGAGTCTGGTGAATATACCATAAACACGAGTCTGGTGAATATACCATAAACACAAGTCTCGTGAATATACCATAAACACAAGTCTCGTGAATATACCATAAACACAAGTCTCATGAATATACCATAAATACAAGTCTGGTGAATATACCATAAACACAAGTCTCGTGAATATACCATAAACACAAGTCTCATGAATATACCATAAACACAAGTCCCGTGAATATACCATAAATACAAGTCTGGTGAATATACCATAAACACAAGTCTCATGAATATACCATAAATACAAGTCTGGTGAATATACCATAAACACAAGTCTCATGAATATACCATAAACACAAGTCCCGTGAATATATCATAAACACAAGTCTCGTGAATATACCATAAACACGAGTCTGGTGCATATACCATAAACACAAGTCTGGTGAATATACCATAAACACAAGTCTGGTGAATATACCATAAACACGAGTCTGGTGCATATACCATAAACACAAGTCTGGTGAATATACCATAAACACGAGTCTGGTGCATATACCATAAACACAAGTCTCGTGAATATACCATAAACACAAGTCTGGTGAATATACCATAAACACAAGTCTCATGCATATACCATAAACACAAGTCTGGTGAATATACCATAAACACAAGTCTGGTGAATATACCATAAACACAAGTCTCGTGAATATACCATAAACACGAGTCTCATGAATATATCATAAACAACATGGCCATTATAAATTACGCTGAAACAGCTAACGTTTCCAGTAAGGCGAATATTTGGAAACAAATACATTGTCTCATGCTTTTATATTTACATACTGTTTGCTGTTCCATCTAATTCACTTTCAATACTTTCATGTTGCCAAGAACTATTTTATTAGAGGCTATTTAACTTTAAGTACTTTACTTTAAGTACATTCATTATTCAATTGAATCCAGGACCTGTCCCCCACCCCCACCTCCGCGTTAAAATATGCATAGGTGGACATATCTGCCACCAATGTTAAATTGTTGGCTCTGACATCAGCCCCCCTCCCACCGCCACCAACTCCCAAATTGTTGGCTCTGACATCAGCCCCCCTCCCACCGCCACCAACTCCCAAATCGTGTTCATCTGAATTGTGTAATCGTTTATATTAGAATCAATAAATATACAAATTAGTACTTGGACATAATACTTCAAAATTATCATTCATCAGTTACTATTTTATATTTTTATGAAAGAAAATGTAGCCAACAGGTAAAAGGATCCAGTTAGTGTATGCAAAGCATTCTACATGTCATGAATGTCTGTGCTGTTTGTGTACAACAAGCATTCTACATGTAATTATGCGCAATATGTCAGTGCTGTTTGCGTACAACAAACATTCTCCATGTAATTATGCGCAATATGTCAGTGCTGTTTGTGTACAACAAGCATTCTACATGTAATTATGCGCAATATGTCAGTGCTGTTTATGTACAACAAGTATTCTACATGTAATTATGCACAATATGTCAGTGCTGTTTGTGTACAACAAGCATTCTACATGTAATTATGTGCAATATGTCAGTGCTGTTTGTGTACAACAAGCATTCTACATGTAATTATGTGCAATATGTCAGTGCTGTTTGTGTACAACAAGCATTCTACATGTAATTATGCGCAATATGTCAGTGCTGTTTGTGTACAACAAGCATTCTACATGTAATTATGCGCAATATGTAAGTGCTGTTTGTGTACAACAAGTATTCTACATGTAATTATGCGCAATATGTCAGTGCTGTTTGTGTACAACAAGTATTCTACATGTAATTATGCACAATATGTCAGTGCTGTTTGTGTACAACAAGCATTCTACATGTAATTATGCGCAATATGTCAGTGCTGTTTGTGTACAACAAGCATTCTACATGTAATTATGCGCAATATGTCAGTGCTGTTTGTGTACAACAAGTATTCTACATGTAATTATGCACAATATGTCAGTGCTGTTTGTGTACAACAAGTATTCTACATGTAATTATGCACAATATGTCAGTGCTGTTTGTGTACAACAAGTATTCTACATGTAATTATGCACAATATGTCAGTGCTGTTTGTGTACAACAAGTATTCTACATGTAATTATGCGCAACATGTCAGTGCTGTTTGTGTACAACAAGCATTCTACATGTAATTATGCGCAATATGTCAGTGCTGTTTGCGTACAACAAACATTCTACATGTAATTATGCGCAATATGTCAGTGCTGTTTGTGTACAACAAGTATTCTACATGTAATTATGCACAATATGTCAGTGCTGTTTGTGTACAACAAGTATTCTACATGTAATTATGCGCAATATGTTAGTGCTGTTTGTGTACAACAAGCATTCTACATGTAATTATGCACAATATGTCAGTGCTGTTTGTGTACAACAAGTATTCTACATGTAATTATGCGCAATATGTCAGTGCTCGCAATATGTCAGTGCTGTTTGCTAATATTATTGACTTTGAAAGTATTCATGAACACTGTATCGCACAAACATCTCAACATTAAAAATAACCTCAAACCAACCAATACCAAAAATAGAAACAGTGTGCACAGTCATTTCCATAGCCACAGTTGTTTTCAAGGGTTTTATATTCAATGAGAGACATTACTGGTTTTTCTATTACCTCCCTTGATGGATAAAGTCAGATTTATCCCTAAATGTATATTGGTCCTTTCAGTTGGAATCCTTTGTTTTTACTGTTGTCGTCTAAACAGATGTTGCGTTAGGATAAATGTAATTTTATTAGGGATGGCAACGAATAGCGATTTCACTATCCGAATATCCGGTCAGTAAGGTATTCGAATATTTGGTGTAATTCTATTAAAAACTCATAATCACTCAAACTCTTATAAGAAATGCCAAATTAAGCTACTTTTAAATTACTAAACGTCATCTGCCTGTCAGGCCATGCAAATATGACGACGATTCATTCAGTTATTGTTATCGGCCACTGTACATTTATGGGCGTTTTCACAAATGAAGCCGATGTCAATTGAACTATGTAACATTTATAAAATACTACAAGCCTGTAATTACAATGTTAGGGTATGCAGGTTTCACTATCTCCTTGCTTATTGTGTTCCAAAATGAGCATCATGTGTATTACATGTTTTGTAACCTCATGTTGTAATATAAGTGAACCAAGTGGAATAAACTATTATACAAAGTGACGAAGTTCATATGAATATTGTATGTATGGCTAATCAAGCAAACCCTTTCATAGGGAATAACAGAACTGTAAATGTATTAATTAAGTTCTCAATCAAGCATGCAATTTCATAGGGAATAACAGAACTGTAAATGTATTAATTAAGTTCTCAAACAAACAAACCCTTTCATAGGGAATAACAGAACTGTAAATGTTTTAATTAAGTGCTCAATCAAGCAAACCCTTTCATAGGGAAAAACAGAACTGTAAATGTATTAATTAAGTTCTCAATCAAGCATACAATTTCATAGGGAATAACAGAACTGTAAATGTATTAATTAAGTGCTCAATCAAGCATACAATTTCATAGGGAATAACAGAACTGTAAATGTATTAATTAAGTGCTCTAACAAACAAACACTTTCATAGGGAATAACAGAACTGTAAATGTATTAATTAAGTGCTCTAACAAACAAACACTTTCATAGGGAATAACAACTATAATTGCATCATGTTAGTGCTCAATCATGCTAAAAATTTCATAGGGAATAACAGAACTGTAAATGTATCATGTTAGTGCTAAAACAAGCAAACAATTTCATAAGGACTAACAGAACAGTCGTCAATGCATCAACTCAATTAAGTGCTCAATCAAGCAAAAATACTTACAATCTGAAAAACCTTTTCCTAATATAAATGTAAAATAGTTTGCATTCTAAACATACTAAGCTACAATGGTTTTATACATTCATTTAAATTAGTTGTTTTTATTTATAGAGTTGGGTACAATCAGACAGCAGGACAGATTAATGCCGCCTGGTATCATAGAGGACTGGGGGTAGATGGGACCACTAGATGCAGTAGAATGGTGAGCATGTTACCACCATGCAGATTACCAATAATTCCGTATTGCTAACTTGAAAAGTCTCGTACTAGCTGAAATTATGGTGAAATTGGTTAACCCAAACAGTTCCCTATCAGGGTTCCCTCTGTCTGAATGTTTGTCTGCACCACTTATGTCGCCAATTAAAAAAAATCTTGGAGCCAACTAAGAGCTATATAGTTCACAAATAAATATTTGAAGCCATGTATTTGACAAAACATGTGCCCAAAAAAAAAGAATGTTGCCCCAAATATGTTCGCCAATTCACAAAATTTAGCGCCAATATTTTTCGCAATTGGCTCCATTGGCGACCGATAGCGGGAACCCTGCCTATAAATCTGGTGAAGTAGGTTATGGGAACACTCGGTGTTACTCTTCACACGAAAGCAGTGTATGACGGAAGCACAACACACTAAAGTGTACTTTCCATTCAAACATACCTTTGGACAGCTTTTTTTCTTAAATAAAATAACGTTAACAATACAAACAAATGCACTGTACACTGTGTAGTAGATATGATATATGAATAATGGCATGGTAACGATATGCAACATATTTGAATAGATTCATTATTTCACACATAGTGTAGTTATATGCTGGATTATTCACATAAGAACTCTATGTATGCAACTTAGATTTACCTTTAGAGGGCGCTAAGGAAGATTAGTTCAGAACTAATTAGGTCACCCTCTATAAATACTATAAATAAAGAAATCTATTAGGTCACCCTCTATAAATAAAGAAATCTATTAGGTCACCCTCTATAAATACTATAAATAAAGAAATGTATTAGGTCACCCTCTATAAATACTATAAATAAAGAAATGTATTAGGTCACCCTCTATAAATAAAGAAACGTATTAGGTCACCCTCTATAAATACTATAAATAAAGAAATGTATTAGGTCACCCTCTATAAATACTATAAATAAAGAAACGTATTAGGTCACCCTCTATAAATACTATAAATAAAGAAACGTATTAGGTCACCCTCTATAAATACTATAAATAAAGAAACGTATTAGGTCACCCTCTATAAATACTATAAATAAAGAAACGTATTAGGTCACCCTCTATAAATACTATAAATAAAGAAACGTATTAGGTCACCCTCTATAAATACTATAAATAAAGAAATGTATTAGGTCACCCTCTATAAATACTATAAATAAAGAAATGTATTAGGTCACCCTCTATAAATACTATAAATAAAGAAATGTATTAGGTCACCCTCTATAAATACTATAAATAAAGAAATGTATTAGGTCACCCTCTATAAATAAAGAAATGTATTAGGTCACCCTCTATAAATACTATAAATAAAGAAACGTATTAGGTCACCCTCTATAAATACTATAAATAAAGAAATGTATTAGGTCACCCTCTATAAATAAAGAAATCTATCTACCAAATTTAGACTAAATTTCACAGACGGATCTGTAGCCCAGTGGTAAAACGCTGGACTGGTAATCCAGGGATCGCAGGTTCAATCCCCCACCTGACCCTAATAAAATTAACAGTCTTTCAGATGGGACGTTAAACCGAGGTCTCGTGTCGGTGCTTTACACCATGCACGTAAAAGAACCAGAGGAGACTCTGTAATGGGTCTCTGTCTGTATCATGCACTATCCTCCAAAAATCTAAAATTACTAATCTCTTCAGGTGGCATCGCTCATATGGGAAACCGGTAGCGACGATAAATAAACGTAAAACACACACCAAATTCAGATCAGATATATGGAAGAGGGTAGGGCAAACAAAGCTATGGTGAGTTATATCAACAGATACCAGTCTTTGCGCAATTCGTCTTGACAAAACCAGATATCAGACAAAATTTGTTTTTCGCTCAGAATTTCTCTCTGGTCAAACAAAGAAGCCAAATGTTCAAAATTATACGTTCGGTCATGAACGAGTTTCGCACAGTCTGAGATACATTGAAGTAGATTAACGTTACAAAAGCTGTACCAGCAATTCCTAACAACCAATATGTAACAAACATAGAGCATAATTCCAATTGTTATCCTAGATCTGTCATGAATAGAGTGGTTACAGTGTTTGCACAGTTCCTCTAGATAACTGAATGACCAAGTTTAACAAATCTGAGTGAATTTAAGCGTAAGCAGTTTCTCATGAAAATGTCTTTTTTCTCAATATCGAATTTATGTCTCATAACTAAACGGGCACGAATGAAGAACAGACAAAGAGATGGACCAATAGAAGCCTTTCATTTGACCTTGGTACAGTACTACAGTACATACAATGTACTAGAATTGAGAATTTCATTTGACCTTGGTACAGTACTACAGTACACACAATGTACTAGAATTGAGAATTTCATTTGACCTTGGTACAGTACTACAGTACACACAATGTACCAGAATTGAGAATTTCATTTGACCTCGGTACAGTACTACAGTACACACAATGTACCAGAATTGAGAATTTCATTTGACCTCGGTACAGTACTACAGTACACACAATGTACCAGAATTGAGAATTTCATTTGACCTCGGTACAGTACTACAGTACACACAATGTACCAGAATTGAGAATTTCATTTGACCTCGGTACAGTACTACAGTATGTACAATGTACCAGAATTGAGAATTTCATTTGACCTTGGTACAGTACTACAGTATGTACAATGTACCAGAATTGAGAATTTCATTTGACCTTGGTACAGTACTACAGTATGTACAATGTACCAGAATTGAGAATTTCATTTGACCTCGGTACAGTACTACAGTACATACAATGTACCAGAATTGAGAATTTCATTTGACCTCGGTACAGTACTACAGTACGCACAATATACCAGAATTGAGAATGTGGATATATGTGGTGAGGAGAATCCATCTGTTGTGGAAGAACTTACTTGGTTTCATCTCCATCACTATCAATGTTCTCTGTACGGTCCTCTACATCACTGAACTCCAGGTGTAGCACCTCATCGCCATCCTCGAGACGTGACACAAGTAGCTGGCTGCGCGCGCGGAAACTCTTCATCACTCTGTCCAATGTGAACAGGGCAGGACTAGTCTTGATATTGCGAGATGGGGGACGGAGCTGCGAATACCTCTGTAACAAGCAATCACAATTTCCTAATATATGTATGTGTATTTATGGTTTTTTTTTCTACAGCAGAATGACAGAGTGTGCCTCCCTGCCACTTTTTAACCCGCCCTTTTGCCGTTTATAATTATTTTTTATATAAGCCTTACCAGGCAAGTGCCTTTGGGCGGACAGACATATTTAAACTTGAACTTGTCCGCTCTTTTCACAAATATATACTTCCCTACTGCCTCTTTGATGAAGCATAATTATCTGTCAATCACAGTATGTTAGCAAACTTTTCTAGGGGGTAACCCCCAAATACCCATCCAGTACCTACTTTTCTAACCCATCCTGCTCATTTTCCCATCTAGAATAAACATTATATTTCTGTGTCATGTCTATCTATATATAGTTTAGGACTTGTTATGGACTTTACAGAATAAACATTATATTTCTGTGTCATGTCTTTCTATTTATAGTTTAGGACTTGTTATGGACTTTACAGAATAAACTGCGGCCTGAATGCAAATGTCTCACAGTGTATGTGTATGGGGCTAATAAAACTGCAGCTTTGTTAGTTCTCGACTGATGCTTACTCAGAAAGTTGATTCTAAAAAACAAAATACAGTCAAACTTGTATTAAAAGACAAAAGGGAAGGGCTAAAAGTGGTCTCTAAGCAGGAATGGTCTCTCAATACGGGAACTGAAACAGCGATCTCTTAATACCAGTGGTCTCTTCATAGACGTGGTCTTTCCAGCAAGTTTGACTGTACTGCTAAAAACAATCCATAACGTTTTTCTAAGTGAACATTTGTGCCAAATTATTTCAATTTATTTAAGATATGAAGTGGACATGACTGGCGATGGACAGTTTTTCGAGGGTTAAACAATAAATGATCACAGATGACCATTGGCATGAGGTGTCATCATATATGTGTAAACATACTCTACCTGGAGTTCTGCAACACCATAGACGTATCCCAGCATTTCAACTGCTATTCAATCGGTCTGTGTGAACTAATTCTATATTTTATTTTGGGACGAGAACTCGATAATATGTAAACCAATTTTGGAAGCCCTTGTTAATGTATCTTAATATAGAGTCAATAAACCGTCTAACTTCATGTACCATGATTATTATTATTATTATATACCAAACTTATATAGCGCTCTTTTCATTTAAAAATAAAACGTTCAAAAGCGCTTTACAGCCTAAAATATCACAAATATTGATAAAAACTTCCACATACAATGAGATAAAACAAGACAAAATTAGCAAACACAATTACAATGGATTCTAAATATGCTATAAAATATTAGGATCTAAAATTATAACAATTAAAATATAGGTAATAATTAAATAAAATGTGTTCATTTGCAGTCTTAATCCTGATTGAGCACAGATACAGTTCGATATTTATGTTCCATATGAACATTTAAAAAGGTGTGTCTTCAAAGCTTTTTGAAAGAACACAATGTTGTTGCACTTCTAAGATTTGATGGAAGAGAATTCCAAAGTTTTGGGGCAGCAGTCATGAAACTTCTATCTCCGTATGTGACAGTCCGACTTCTTGGTAACACAAGAGTAGCTGCTTCATATTTAGACCGTAAGTCTCTCCTTGGTATATAAACCTCAAGCAAGTTTCTCATATAAATCGGTGCTTCTCCATTCAATGCTTTATATGTGTGAGTCAGTATTTTATACTTTATTCTTTCTTGAACTGGTAGCCAATGAAGTTCTTTTAGAATGGGCGTTACATGACTGAAACGGGATGTTCTGGTTATGATGCGAGCTGCTGTGTTTTGAACAGTTTGTAATTTATTGGAAGTGTATTTTGGCACGCCGTACAACAGTGAATTACAGTAGTCGAGCCTGGATGTAATGAGTGAGTTTATGAGAGTTTTCGTGGCTTCTGTTGTTAAATACTGCCGAATGTGTCCAATCCGCCGGATCTGCGCATAACATGATTTTGTCACAGAATTTACATGTTTGTCCATATCCATTCTTGAGTCTAGGAAAGCTCCTAGATTTCTCACACATGTTGATGGTTCTGTATTTGAGTCTCCTACTTTCACATTTATGTTTTCAATGTGTTGCAAATTTCGCTGACTAGAAAACATAATCATTTCAGTTTTATCAGTATTGAGTTTTAACATATTGGCATGCATCCAAGCAACAATGTCTTGTAGACAGTTTTCCACTCAAAGTAGTGTCTCTGCTTGTGAAGCTTGAACGCTTGGTTTGAATGAAAGGTAAAGCTGGGAATCGTCAGCATAAAAGTGATGGTTCAGTCCATGGTGTTTACAAATGGCTCCTACAGGCTTGGTAAACATAGTGTAAAATTTCGGGCCTAAAACAGACCCCTGTGGAACACTGAAATTCATGAGCACTGAGTTGGATAGTTTTCCATCGATACATACTGCTTGATAACGGTCGGTAAGATAAGATGATATCCGTTGGATATGTGATCAACGCTGGGACGTTCCCATGGCAACATTATCCATGCTCAATTTCACAGACCAGACAATACAAGCAACCCAAACACTCCTGAAACTGCTCTACTATTGTTTGTATAGAGTAAATAACTCATTGTGTCTGCATGTTTATGTAGATGTATGGGGACAGATTTAGGTCGTTGTTGGCGGGATGTGAGCGGGGCACTGGGCTCTACTATTGTTTGTATAGAGTAAAGAACTCACCGTGTCTGCATGTTTATGTAGATGTATGGGGACAGATTTAGGTCGTTGTTGGCGGGATGTGAGTGGGGCACTGGGCTCTACTATTGTTTGTATAGAGTAAAGAACTCACTGTGTCTGCATGTTTATGTAGATGTATGGGGACAGATTTAGGTCGTTGTTGGCGGGATGTGAGTGGGGCACTGGGCTCTACTATTGTTTGTATAGAGTAAAGAACTCACTGTGTCTGCATGTTTATGTAGATGTATGGGGACAGATTTAGGTCGTTGTTGGCGGGATGTGACAGGGGCACTGGCCGTCACCTGTCCTTCACTCAGATTTTTACTGTCACCAATTAGCGTCACCTAAAACAAGAAAACACAACAAACACAAACCCACAAAAAAACAAGCAATACATGCATTAACCCACTAAGTAAAAACAAGAAAACACTAGCAATACATGCATTAACCCACTAAGTAAAAACAAGAAAACACTAGCAATACATGCATTAACCCACTAAGTAAAAACAAGAAAACACTAGCAATACATGCATTAACCCACTAAGTAAAAACAAGAAAACACTAGCAATACATGCATTAACCCACTAAGTAAAAACAAGAAAACACTAGCAATACATGCATTAACCCACTAAGTAAAAACAAGAAAACACTAGCAATACATGCATTAACCCACTAAGTAAAAACAAGAAAACACTAGCAATACATGCATTAACCCACTAAGTAAAAACAAGAAAACACTAGCAATACATGCATTAACCCACTAAGTAAAACAAGAAAACACTAGCAATACATGCATTAACCCACTAAGTAAAACAATATCATCAACACAAAAATACTCATAGTATAAAAATATACAGCACAAAATATTCAAAAGCTCAGATTACATAACCACCTTGTAATTAACATCCTTTATATGTAGGGTTTCTTCCCGGGAAATCCCGTCCCTTTCCCGGGCAATTTATTTTTCTCATTTCCCGGGATAAAAGTTATCGGGATCCCGGGAAATGATAGTGTTAGGAAATTGAATCTGAAAGTAGGCTTAATACCAAGAATCAGTGCCATCATTGTCGAACCTAGCAACCGAACCTCAGACTGTGCAGTTAAAGATGATAGTGATACTAAGGACATAAAGGATCTGAAGACAATGACGAATGATTTCAAACTATACGAAGCTCAAAAAAGAGAACCCCCAATCTCGAACAACTTTACCGGGCACTTATGACAATTAAGCCATCATCCATTGAGAGTGAAAGAGTATTCTCTGCTGCCGGTAATTTTGCAACACGTATTAGGTCCCGGCTCGGAGACAAATCATTATGTGTTCTAGTTTTCCTGAAAAACTATTTCAACAACCACGGCACTGTTGGTGTTGAACCACACCACTCAGTTTGACTCAAATGAGTAGATTCACTAGATTGTCAATCTCAAAGTGTAAGGACAGTTAGGACACTCCTACAGTTGCATTTATGTTGTTGAGTTATCAACTTATTACATATTCTTTTATTCTCTGTTCGGCAGCTCGGCTGCCATTTTTGGTCTGAGTTCGGGAGGTCCATAATGTCTTTTCATCACTAAGTTTGATGAATCAATGATGAATTGAATTCAAGATCACTAAAGAGAAGTTGAAAATTATTTGTCGAATCTTGGTTTGGGCATCATTTTGGGTGAGAATACGGGAGTTCCAAACAAAACAAGACTAAACTTAAAGAACTTACCAGAAAATGAGACATTGCCAAATTCCTGTCAATCAACCATAAAACCTTAAGTTTAGTCTTGTTTTGTTTGGAACTCCCGAATTCTCACCCAAAATGATGCCCAAACCAAGATTCGACAAATAATTTTCACGATCTAACAATTGTCCCAATTTCCCGGGATCTAACTGAAAAATTTCTCAATTTTCCGGGATAAGGTTGTCCGGGATATAGACAAACCCTATTTATATGTACCTAACCACCTTGTAATTAACATCCTTTATATGTACATAACCACCTTGTAATTAACATCCTTTATATGTACATAACCACCTTGTAATTAACATCCTTTATATGTACATAACCACCTTGTAATTAACATCCTTTATATGTACATAACCACCTTGTAATTAACATCCTTTATATGTACCTAACCACCTTGTAATTAACATCCTTTATATGTACATAACCACCTTGTAATTAACATCCTTTATATGTACATAACCACCTTGTAATTAACATCCTTTATATGTACATAACCACCTTGTAATTAACATCCTTTATATGTACATAACCACCTTGTAATTAACATCCTTTATATGTACATAACCACCTTGTAATTAACATCCTTTATATGTACATAACCACCTTGTAATTAACATCCTTTATATGTACATAACCACCTTGTAATTAACATCCTTTATATGTACATAACCACCTTGTAATTAACATCCTTTATATGTACATAACCACCTTGTAATTAACATCCTTTATATGTACATAACCACCTTGTAATTAACATCCTTTATATGTACATAACCACCTTGTAATTAACATCCTTTATATGTACATAACCACCTTGTAATTAACATCCTTTATATGTAC
>CM026402.1:14195983-14256923 GCA_014843695.1 Archivesica marissinica
TACACAAGTATATGCATACACATAACTACTTTACTACACAAGTATATGCATACACATAACTACTTTACTACACAAGTATATGCATACCCATAACTACTTTACTACACAAGTATATGCATACACATAACTACTTTACTACACAAGTATATGCATACACATAAGTACTTTACTACACAAGTATATGCATACACATAGCTACTTTACTACACAAGTATATGCATACCCATAACTACTTTACTACACAAGTATATGCATACACATAGCTACTTTACTACACAAGTATATGCATACACATAAGTACTTTACTACACAAGTATATGCATACACATAGCTACTTTACTACACAAGTATATGCATACCCATAGCTACTTTACTACACAAGTATATGCATACACATAACTACTTTACTACACAAGTATATGCATACACATAAGTACTTTACTACACAAGTATATGCATACACATAACTACTTTACTACACAAGTATATGCATACCCATAGCTACTTTACTACACAAGTATATGCATACACATAAGTACTTTACTACACAAGTATATGCATACATATAAGTACTTTACTACACAAGTATATGCATACACATAAGTACTTTACTACACAAGTATATGCATACATACAAGTACTTTACTACACAAGTATATGCATACACATAAGTACTTTACTACACAAGTATATGCATACACATAACTACTTTACTACACAAGTATATGCATACACATAACTACTTTACTACACAAGTATATGCATACACATAGCTACTTTACTACACAAGTATATGCATACACATAACTACTTTACTACACAAGTATATGCATACACATAACTACTTTACTACACAAGTATATGCATACCCATAGCTACTTTACTACACAAGTATATGCATACACATAAGTACTTTACTACACATGTATATGCATACCCGTAACTACTTTACTACACAAGTATATGCATATCCGTAACTACTTTACTACACAAGTATATGCATATCCGTAAGTACTTTACTACACAAGTATATGCATACACATAAGTACTTTACTACACATGTATATGCATACACATAAGTAATACACATAACTACTTTACTACACAAGTATATACATACACATAGCTACTTTACTACACAAGTATATGCATACACATAGCTACTTTACTACACAAGTATATGCATATCCGTAACTACTTTACTACACAAGTATATGCATACACATAAGTACTTTACTACACATGTATATGCATACCCATAACTACTTTACTACACAAGTATATGCATATCCGTAACTACTTTACTACACAAGTATATGCATACACGTAACTACTTTACTACACAAGTATATGCATATCCGTAACTACTTTACTACACAAGTATATGCATACACGTAACTACTTTACTACACAAGTATATGCATATCCATAACTACTTTACTACACAAGTATATGCATACACATAAGTACTTTACTACACAAGTATATGCATACATATAAGTACTTTACTACACAAGTATATGCATACACATAAGTACTTTACTACACAAGTATATGCATACACATACATACTTTACTACACAAGTATATGCATACACATAACTACTTTACTACACAAGTATATGCATACCCATAGCTACTTTACTACACAAGTATATGCATACATATAGCTACTTTACTACACAAGTATATGCATACACATAGCTACTTTACTACACAAGTATATGCATATCCGTAACTACTTTACTACACAAGTATATGCATACACATAACTACTTTACTACACAAGTATATGCATACCCATAGCTACTTTACTACACAAGTATATGCATACACATAAGTACTCTACTACACATGTATATGCATACCCGTAACTACTTTACTACACAAGTATATGCATACCCGTAACTACTTTACTACACAAGTATATGCATACCCGTAACTACTTTACTACACAAGTATATGCATATCCGTAACTACTTCACTACACAAGTATATGCATATTCGTAAGTACTTTACTACACAAGTATATGCATACACATAAGTACTTTACTACACATGTATATGCATACACATAAGTAATACACATAACTACTTTACTACACAAGTATATGCATACACATAGCTACTTTACTACACAAGTATATGCATACACATAAGTACTTTACTACACAAGTATATGCATATCCGTAACTACTTTACTACACAAGTATATGCATACACATAAGTACTTTACTACACATGTATATGCATACCCATAACTACTTTACTACACAAGTATATGCATATCCGTAACTACTTTACTACACAAGTATATGCATACACGTAACTACTTTACTACACAAGTATATGCATACCCATAACTACTTTACTACACAAGTATATGCATACACATAAGTACTTTACTACACAAGTATATGCATACACATAAGTACTTTACTACACATGTATATGCATACACATAACTACTTTACTACACTTGTATATGCATACCCGTAACTACTTTACTACACAAGTATATGCATATCCGTAACTACTTTACTACACAAGTATATGCATACACATAAGCACTTTACTACACAAGTATATGCATACACATAACTACTTTACTACACAAGTATATGCATACCCATAGCTACTTTACTACACAAGTATATGCATACACATAAGTACTTTACTACACAAGTATATGCATACCCGTAACTACTTTACTACACAAGTATATGCATACACATAAGTACTTTACTACACAAGTATATGCATACACATAAGTACTTTACTACACAAGTATATGCATACACATAAGTACTTTACTACACAAGTATATGCATACCCATAACTACTTTACTACACAAGTATATGCATACACATAAGTACTTTACTACACAAGTATATGCATACCCATAACTACTTTACTACACAAGTATATGCATACACATAAGTACTTTACTACACAAGTATATGCATACACATAAGTACTTTACTACACAAGTATATGCATACACATAAGTACTTTACTACACAAGTATATGCATACCCATAGCTACTTTACTACACAAGTATATGCATACACATAAGTACTTTACTACACAAGTATATGCATACACATAACTACTTTACTACACAAGTATATGCATACACATAAGTACTTTACTACACAAGTATATGCATACACATAACTACTTTACTACACAAGTATATGCATACACATAACTACTTTACTACACAAGTATATGCATACACATAACTACTTTACTACACAAGTATATGCATACACATAACTACTTTACTACACAAGTATATGCATACACATAAGTACTTTACTACACAAGTATATGCATACACATAACTACTTTACTACACAAGTATATGCATACACATAACTACTTTACTACACAAGTATATGCATACACATAAGTACTTTACTACACAAGTATATGCATACACATAAGTACTTTACTACACAAGTATATGCATACACATAAGTACTTTACTACACAAGTATATGCATACATAAGTACTTTACTACACAAGTATATGCATACACATAACTACTTTACTACACAAGTATATGCATACACATAACTACTTTACTACACAAGTATATGCATACACATAGCTACTTTACTACACAAGTATATGCATACACATAAGTATACACATAACTACTTTACTACACAAGTATATGCATACACATAACTACTTTACTACACAAGTATATGCATACCCATAACTACTTTACTACACAAGTATATGCATACACATAACTACTTTACTACACAAGTATATGCATACACATAACTACTTTACTACACAAGTATATGCATACAATAACTACTTTACTACACAAGTATATGCATACACATAACTACTTTACTACACAAGTATATGCATACACATAACTACTTTACTACACAAGTATATGCATACACATAACTACTTTACTACACAAGTATATGCATACACATAACTACTTTACTACACAAGTATATGCATACACATAACTACTTTACTACACAAGTATATGCATACACATAACTACTTTACTACACAAGTATATGCATACACATAAGTACTTTACTACACAAGTATATGCATACACATAACTACTTTACTACACAAGTATATGCATACACATAACTACTTTACTACACAAGTATATGCATACACATAACTACTTTACTACACAAGTATATGCATACACATAAGTACTTTACTACACAAGTATATGCATACACATAAGTACTTTACTACACAAGTATATGCATACACATAACTACTTTACTACACAAGTATATGCATACACATAACTACTTTACTACACAAGTATATGCATACACATAAGTACTTTACTACACAAGTATATGCATACACATAACTACTTTACTACACAAGTATATGCATACACATAATTAATTTACTACATATGTGTATACGCATATCGGTAATTATCCTACTACATGCAATATAGCATTGACTTGGTTGTGTTTAGTGAAATAAAGGGTGTGTTATATAGGAACTAAGCAGGAAGTTAAAGATGAATCTGTCTAGCTCTTACCTCATCCGTCACATCAACATGCTAAGATTTAAAGGAAAACAATGTCTGTTTAATAGTCTTACATGATTTAAGATTCTTTATTATTGTGACTAGGTTGGTCAAATTGGCCACACACTCCTATAAAATTGTTTCTCGCTTTTCTCAGACTTTAGAATTACGACTTATTGTCGTAGTAATGAGGTATTGGTGTTGCATACGTGCAAGCTAGATTACAAATAATTTATGTTTGGCTTAATTCAATACAAGAAAACTTACACAGAAATGTTCACACCTGCTTGAATCCAACGGATAACAGCAAAATCCAGTATATGGGGATGACAGTAGCCCCAAATGCAAATAACGTAGACGCAACCGAACCACATGGGCTACCATTAGCATCCGAAACATTGGGATCTGAACCATATTCATAATACATCAGAATACTTCATTATCTGCTTCACAGTGCACAAAGATGTGTTGCCAACTAATACCTTTCCAACAGCACAAGTGGACAAGAACAATCAAACAAGAAGAAAATGCAATTTATGAATTGTTTCCAACACCAGACACGGATCTCCTCGTGTGTAATCTACACAAGTGGTCCGTAACTGTTGCAATCAAACCAGTAAATAGAAATATTTTAACCATGTGCAACACAAAACATGGTCTTGTTTTCAGAGTAAACCCTAGCAACCATTACCAAGGTAACCAGTCTAACCTGAGTAAACTGTGAGGATCGTGTATCTACTGTTCTCACAGTTGTAGCTGGCTCCTACATTATTTGGAAAAATGTAATTATTTTAATTCATAGGAAATAATTCACTATTGTCACAAAATTTAATTTTTCTTAATTTTAACGTTCATGTTTACAAATTTTCTGAAAATAAATTATTATATTTATGACACCCATTTTTGATCAAGGGGTCAACATTTGAACAACTTTGAATGGGCATTGTACATTGATCATTCTTAACCAAGATTAGTCAAAATCGGGCCGGCGGTTCGTGAAAAGAAGAATTTGTGCTAATTTGTGCTAATTTTAGACGACGGCCATCTTGGATTTCAGGGGAAAGTTGTAATGGCTTCACCTAAGGAATAACCACTGCAGGTATAAACAACATTGGAGTTAATAGTTGGATAGTTAATGAAAACAAGAACACTTAATGGGATAGTATGATACATGAATTAAGAATGTTTCCTTATGAATTTACGTCAAGTACGGGTAAGTTGCACACCTGAATACTGGAAGTGCGACAGAAATAGATATATAAACAGACCTCCCACAATACACTGCGCAGAATCATCGCCGACCTTCCGCAATAAAACTATGAGTAAAACCATTGACCTACCGCAAGCCAAACAGTCAATGCATGATTACAACCAAAGTACATAATATGGACTGACGACGTCAAATGAAAGCCTATGAATGTCCGTACCTTGAGAGCTTGTTGCAGTTCCTCTATCTTCATGTTTTGCTCGATCAGTTGTTGTTCTTGCTGCAGCTGTTTCTCCTCGCCGACCAACAAACACTTCTCCCGCTGCTCTAGCATTGACTCCTGTAACATACAGCATAGTTCACCTCACTGTGAAATCTCACCAAATACCACGAGTACAAATACAGAGACATTCAAATCTATCTACATTTTGTATATCTAGGGTGCAGAGGTGTAAAATTCGATTTGGCCTCTCACATTTGCAAGTAGAATTCACACAAGTCAGACGAGTCCGTTTTACACAATTAATTTAAAAACAGCAAAATAGTATCCGCAGTACATTGTTTGTTGTTCGGGTTTTACACCTTCATCAGCATCATTTTGGTCTATAGAGCCGGCAGGCAGTCTACATAACAACACCTTCCTTGGAAGGCTCCAGCGGTTAACCAGTACTTGGTGCACCAACCTCTGTAAGATAATGCCAACTTTTTCATATAAAGAGACACAGCCTGAGCGGGGCTCGAACCCATGACCATCAGTGTATCCGCATTACAATAATAACAAATAGGCGAAAAAAGTAGTATACAAACGGTCAAATCCGTGCATGTATGTCTCAAATACCAACCATTTCTTCCAGTCTACTCTTCAATGATGTCACCTCTCGGGTCTTCTCAGCAAAAATATCTTCATCACTCTTCAGGTCCTCTCTAGCCTGTGAAAACAAGAACTTGGACTTGATGGATTCTTTAAGAACACATACACATGTACACGTTATTGTGCACGAAACATTCTGGTGCTGATGAATATATCTAAATTCGCTACATTACTGTCCGAGACGTGAATCTCATTTGAAACAAAATATATGCGCACAACCGACTCAATTGACCTATTTGAGGTACAGACCCTGGGGTCGGCTTCATGAAAGAGGGTAATACTCTGCTTAGAGCTAAGTAAATAATATATACCTAGATCATTCATTGGATTCCTAACTACTCTCTCCAATAATTGTATTCGTAAGACTATAGAAAACTGATTGAAGCCTCAACGTTAAACCGATCCCAGATTGGTGTAATAAACATTGGCTGTCCGATTAGCGCAGTGGTTAGCGCGCTCGCTTCTCACCAATGCAACCAGGGTTCGATCCTCGGAACGGGAAGTATGTGAGATGGTACGGTGGATAATAAACTAAAACTAATAATAAACGTTATTTGCTGAACACTTATGTGAAGTTTCATCAATTCTCCTAAATACCAGATTTGACTTTGACTCATGTGGCCTTGATCATTGAGATATACATTTAATTTCTATGTAATGCTCTTCATTGCAGTCTGAGTGATGCAACAAAACATTTGTCTACCATGTAGTCATTTGACATTTCACTCATCAATCTGACCTTCACCCCTCTGGGGTATAGATATGATTTATGTACACAGTACATGCATACAAGCTCTCTGTACTGAATATATGTGTGAAGTTTCATGAAATCGTCTGCAGCACTTTGTCAGTTACTGCCAAAACAAGATTTGACATTGCACCCTAACTGTGAAGATTTATGAAATCCTACCCCGTGCTTAGTCAGTTACTACACCCATGTATGACCTTGACATGTGAGGAAATGACATGACTGATTGTCTCAATACACTGAATTCTCTCCTGTACTTATTACTGGAAGATGGATCTGTAGTCCAGTGGTAACGAGCTGGACTGGTAATCCAGGGATCGCAGGTCTTTTAGATGGGACTTTAAACCGAGGTCTTGTGTCAGTGCTGTACACCGTGCACGTAAAAGAACCAGAGGAGACGCTGGAATGGGTCACTGTCTTTATCATTGCATTGTCCTCCAAAAATCTAAAATGACTCTCTTCAGGAGACGTCGTTCATATGGGCAACCAATAGCGATGATAAATAAACGTAAAACACACACATGAAAGAAGACAGATAACCAACACTTGGATCTGCAAGTAACTTGAGATTCGAACTTACGTATTCTGTACTACCGTAATAGTGTACTAATAGATTTTCAAAGGTAATATAAATGACAAGAAATGGTCTTAGTTCAATTCTATCCTTGTAAGATAAGTCGTAATATAGAGTCTGTACAAATGACATGTTTTAAAGAAGGTTTACCTTCTTCAGTTCATTCTGTAGATCTTTAACTGCCTGGCTCTCCAATTGTTCCTGGTTGAGTTTCTGAGGAACCCTGCTCTTTATCTGTAATACATAGCATAAACTAAAATTTTGTTTCTCGAAAAGAAAAGAAAGCTGATATCATTCTATTGCAAAACAAAGAAATTCAATTTAACCCATTTCATTCTGGATACATTTAAAGGCTTTTGCAAACAACATAGATCCAGATCAGCTGCAGCGTCTATGTTGTTTGCTACATAGCCAAGTGTCTTAGCAAGATCATCTGAATAGCAAACAGCATAGAGCCTGATCAGACAGCATGTTCCATGGCGGCTGATCTGGCTCTATGTTCTTTGCAAATACTGTTTGAACGGTATCCAGAATGAAATGGGTTAAACAAGCAATTCCAGGAAATCAATTACATGAAACTTTGAGGCATTCTTAAATATACCTTCTGAGTTTGGTAGCTTGATACCTATCTCTGTGTTGGTTATCCCATGATACAGCTCAAATGGGGAGGGCTGTAAATAATGTTGCTATAACTTGTAGCCCAACCCATTTGCTTTTGTTTCCTTGACAAAACAAATGTATCGTACGTATACTGCAATCATATAATTACATATTAATCTCTGATTTGTTCTTAGTATTGTATATATGTAATGTATTGTATGAAAAAAATGCAATAAAATATTATTAAAGCTCAAATGTTTCCCCTAAGCAATGTGATACCTGTTTAAAGTGACATGGCTACATGAATGTAAGACTTGTGAAACGGCTAAACGAATACACATGGCTAATTAACATGACGCGAGCTGTCAATCAACTGAGCCCCGTGATAATCCGATAAGCCAATCAGCGATCTATAAAGCGACACACCTCAGCAACCGTAAGTGTTATCACAAACAGCCGCAATTTTCCTCGACAGTTATCGTTGTCAATAGAAAATTCTGATCACGTGGCTAGTAGGAGGAGTTATGAGTCTCAACAGCTTTATGTTAATTCTTATGCCCACCCCCCATGCAATAGATTGTGGTGGCAAAAATGTTATTTGGTTTATCACGACACAGAACTGAAGTCAACCAAAAGGTACAACATTAAGCAACAGATACATTCTTAGCTCTCTTGTCTTTGAGAAAGTGATTTTAACAATCAACATAATTAAAAATGTTTGTACTAAATTCTAACAATAAATTTCAAATTATAAGCTATTTTATTAATGGTTTTATATATATATATTAGGGATGGCAACGAATGTTCGAATATTCGTTCGAACGTCCGAATATTCAAATATTAAAACCATATTCGAATATTAAAAAAAAAATTCAAATCAAATTTTAATCAATTGCAGTTAAATCATAACTTAAAAGGATATATATGTTTGTTTAAATTTCAATCAATTAAGTTTCGAAAACAAAGAATGACCCAATGCGTGCCCGAAGGTGCGAAATGTCATCGCGATTTGACTCCAAATAACAAAGGAGGGTGATGACATGTTGTTCACACCTTACAGGGGTCACTAATTGATTAATGCAGTCTATTTGACGGGACACAAACTGAGAAGCATTTGTTTTACAGGTACTAACTGTTGTGGAAAACGAAAGTTGGAGAAATTTGCGAATATTCGAATATTCGTTCGGAAGATCATCCGAATATCACAATCACCATTCGTTGCCATCCCTAATATATATACATACATGGCACAACACTTACAAACAACATGTTATGAGGAGTGTGAATATTGTACACCATACTGATAGTTTGTGTGTTTGTTCGGGTTTTACACCTGCATCATCATCATTTTGAGCTATATCGCCAGAGGGCAGTTTAACTTAAAACACCTTTCCTGGGCAGGCTCCAGCAGATAACCAGTATTTGGTGCACGCACCAACCATAAGAAACTGCAAACTTTTTCATATAAATAGATACAGTGTTTGCAATATAACCCTGCGAGTTCGAACCCCGTCAGAACCATGGTTGTGGCCTTAGTCAAGGCACCTTGCCATTTTACTCTCCCTCATGGCGATAGATTATGTTAGGAACGAGGTCTCGAGATCGATTAATCAAATGTTGTAAAATCTTGCTTTGTAATCTAGCTACAATAAAATTGTATATAAAACACCACTATACTGATTGTATGCACAAGACGAACAATGTGGGTGAAATATTAAGTGAAAGATATATTGTAACACATAGCACGGCAAGCTGTGCATGTTAAACATTCACGTAAATATCATACAAGACACTTTAGTATAAACCTCTGTTTTTAACTCACACACAATGATTATAGAACATTCAACATGTATACCACAAAAAGCATAGAACATTTGTAATACTGCTGCATAATACTGCTGCGTAATACTGCTGTATCATAATACTGCTGCATAATACTGCTGCATACTACTGCTTCATAATACTGCTGCATAATACTGCTGCATAATACTGCTGTATCATAATACTGATGTCTCATAATACTGATGTATCATAATACTGCTGCATAATACTGCTGTCTCATAATACTGATGTCTCATAATACTGATGTCTCATAATACTGATGTATCATAATACTGCTTCATAATACTGCTGCATAATACTGCTGCATAATACTGATGTATCATAATACTGATGTATCATAATACTGATGTATCATAATACTGCTTCATAATACTGATGTATCATAATACTGCTGCATAATACTGATGTATCATAATACTGCTTCATAATACTGCTGCATAATACTGATGTATCATAATACTGCTTCATAATACTGCTGCATAATACTGATGTCTCATAATACTGCTTCATAATACTGCTGCATAATACTGATGTATCATAATACTGCTTCATAATACTGCTGCATAATACTGCTGCATAATACTGATGTATCATAATACTGCTTCATAATACTGCTGCATAATACTGATGTCTCATAATACTGATGTATCATAATACTGCTGCATAATACTGCTTCATAATACTGATGTATCATAATACTGCTGCATAATACTGCTGCATAATACTGCTGCATAATACTGCTTCATAATACTGCTGTATAATACTGCTGTATAATACTGCTGTACCATACTGCTTCATAATACTGATGTATCATAATACTGCTGCATAATACTGATGTATCATAATACTGCTGCATAATACTGATGTATCATAATACTGCTGCATAATACTGCTTCATAATACTGCTGTATAATACTGCTTCATAATACTGCTGTATAATACTGCTGCATAATACTGCTGCATAATACTGCTGCGTAATACTGCTTCATAATACTGCTGCATAATACTGATGTATCATAATACTGCTGCATAATACTGATGTATCATAATACTGCTGCATAATACTGATGTATCATAATACTGATGTATCATAATACTGCTGCATAATACTGATGTATCATAATACTGCTGCATAATACTGCTTCATAATACTGCTGCATAATACTGCTGTATCATACTGCTGCATAATACTGCTGCATAATACTGCTGCATAATACTGCTGCATAATACTGTTGCGTAATACTGCTGTATCATAATACTGCTGCGTAATACTGCTTCATAATACTGCTGCGTAATACTGCTGAATATTTTATACTTTCCAATAAAATATAGACATTTGTCAATGAAATAAGATTGAAAGTGGTGGAATAACACATTTATTTCTCACTGCTTTGATCTGCATGTTGAACTGTTGTCACCACGAACGTTTTTGGACTCATTATTTCATTTATGAACAAAGAAAGCAATTATTATCATTGTGGTTAGCAGCACTCATGATAATAATGCTGTTCGTTCGGTGAAACATAATGTGATCATACACCGAAACAAACAAATATCCTCTATTTCTTGTAATGTGTTAGCATGATAGAATTGTTTCCTATCGTATATTTATACATATGTAAATGTTACTGTTTGAATTGTGGATCCGCAACATGCAGGTAATTTGGTTGGATCTGCAACATGCAGGTAATTTGGTTGGATCTGCAACATGCAGGTAATTTGGTTGGATCTGCAACATGCAGGTAATTGGTTGGATCTGCAACATGCAGGTAATTGGTTGGATCTGCAACATGCAGGTAATTGGTTGGATCTGCAATATGCAGGTAATTGGTTGGATCTGCAACATGTAGGTAATTGGTTGGATCTGCAACATGCAGGTAATTGGTTGGATCTGCAACATGCAGGTAATTGGTTGGATCTGCAACATGCAGGTAATTGTTGGATCTGCAATATGCAGGTAATTGGTTGGATCTGCAACATGCAGGTAATTGGTTGGATCTGCAATATGCAGGTAATTGGTTGGATCTGCAACATGCAGGTAATTGGTTGGATCTGCAACATGCAGGTAATTGGTTGGATCTGCAATATGCAGGTAATTGGTTGGATCCGCAATATGCAGGTAATTGGTTGGATCCGCAATATGCAGGTAATTGGTTGGATCCGCAATATGCAGGTAATTGGTTGGATCCGCAATATGCAGGTAATTGGTTGGATCCGCAATATGCAGGTAATTGGTTGGATCCGCAATATGCAGGTAATTGGTTGGATCCGCAATATGCAGGTAATTGGTTGGATCCGCAATATGCAGGTAATTGGTTGGATCCGCAATATGCAGGTAATTGGTTGGATCCACAATATGCAGGTAATTGGTTGGATCCGCAACATGCAGGTAATTGGTTGGATCCGCAACATGCAGGTAATTGGTTGGATCCGCAACATGTAGGTAATTGGTTGGATCCGCAACATGCAGGTAATTGGTTGGATCTGCAACATGCAGGTAATTGGTTGGATCAGCAACATGTAGGTAATTGGTTTGATCTGCAATATGCAGGTAATTGGTTGGATCCGCAATATGCAGGTAATTGGTTGGATCTGCAACATACAGGTAATTGGTTGGATCTGCAACATGCAGGTAATTGGTTGGATCTGCAATATGCAGGTAATTGGTACGACAGCTGTATATTGGAAGCAATAAAGATGATGAGTGGTGTTTATAATGAGTAGACTTTGTATTTGAGCCAAGTTACTCCACTTGAGCAAACTTGGTAGATGTTACTGAACCAAGTGTAGCAGCATTCCTACAACTTGTTTACAAGAAGAAGCTTCTCTGACCCATTGGGCGAGGTGAGCATACAATACAACACCCAGCATAATATCAGGACTCATCCTAGAGCGCAACATTGGCGAAAATAGTCGCCCTTGGGGCCAAACATCTCCCTAAAATAACTATTCCAGCATCACAAACGACATGTATGTAACAGATTAAAAGCAACAATCAAAGGACAATAGTTACACAAAATGTTCAACATATGACAAACTGCTCCGTTACCTCCATGGATCCATGCAAGTGTGATGTGTCCATATGCTACAATACATGCAACACTATTCATATAAAACACTGTGTAGTTTGAATAAGAAATGTTATAAATGTGGCATCCTTCAGTTGGCTGTAGATCTACTTGCATGCTAATACCATGTACATACTTTTTTCATGGGGATTTTTTTTATGGGGATTTGGGATTTTTCATGGGGATTTTTTATGGGGATTTGGGATTTTTCATGGGAATTTTTTCGTGGGGATTTTTTGTGGAGAATTTTTCATGGGATTTTTTTCATGGGGATTTTTCATTGGGATATTTTGTGGGGAATTTTTTCGTGGGGATTTTTCATGGGGATTTGGGCTTTTTCATTGGGATATTTTTCATGGGGATTTTTTCATGGGGATAATAGCACTGCCTGAGATAACATGTAGAAATTTACATGAATATTCCAGAGCTATGTATAGTTATGGTCTGAATCGCTCACCTGCCAGGGATTTTGAGTTTTGAATGATTTGTAGTGTTTTCATCTACTTGTTGTAAAGTCATATTGTATACAATTTCTCATCTATTCAAGACAAAGAAGAAGAATTCCATCAATTGCATTATCTAATTCTTGCCTCATTGTCACAGTCCATAATATGAATTAAGGGTTCGCGAGCACTAGACAACATTGTAGACTATTTTCAAGGTGATTCTCATCTTGGAATTCAAATCATCGATACATAGTGCTATTTCACCTGTATCAATGTCACAGGTAATATTATCCTAAGTCACTCGACAACTGTCAAAAAAATGCATTTTCACAATGGTCACCATGGTAACCATATTTGACTTGGAATCAGCAGTTATTTAACTCATTTTCATGAGCCACGATATTACAATCACAGTGTTTCGGATCAAATAGCGCAATGGCCGAAAATACATTCATTCTGAAGATGGCAGCTGTTGGGGTAACAGAACAAATAAATAATGTTTAATCCTTTCTACAACACAGACCTCTAATCGGCTTACAAAAAAGTGTAGATCCAGATGAGCCGGCTCATGACGAGCCATCTCATCAGGATCTGCACTTTTTGCAAGTCATATTACTATTTTTAGAAAAAACATTACTCATTTTGATAAATGAACTGATCCATATGTAATTTCCTTATTAATTTATTGGTCTAAAAATATCATGGACCAGTCCATGTCAGTTACTTGGTGTTGAATGGGTTAAACTAAACTAATTGATTAGATTTGGACAGATGCATGCAACTACACAACCCTACCCGCATTCATGCAAATAATAGATGGCACATTAAAGTCACATTCCTGGTGAAAGTAAACGGTCACAAGGGATGTTATCTTACATTTGTATTCGCTACCTGTATTACCCAAGTCTTTCGGTAAAATAAATTCAACATTTTTAACATTTTAAAATACAGACGGATCTGTAGTTTAGTGGTAACACGCTGGACTAGTAATCCAGGGTTCGATCCCCTGTCTGACCCTAATAAAATTAACAGTCTTTTAGATGGGACATTAAACCGAGGTCTCGTGTCGATGCTTTACACTGTGCACGTAAAAGAACCAGAGGAGATTTTGGAATGGGTCTCTGTCTGTATCATTGCATAATCCTCCAAGAAAATCTAAAATGACTAATCTCTTCAGGAGACGGCACTCATATGGGCAACCGGTAGCGACGATAAATAAACGTAAAACACACAACATATTTAATGTACTTGAATATTGGCGAAAAAAAAATCCTGGAAGTCGTGATAGCACAATGGTAGCGAGTTCGCTTCAGGTGCGAAAGGCCTGGAGTTCGAACCCCGCTGGAGCCGTTACGATTGTGCCCTTAGGCAAGGTATTTAAATTCCATGTCCCCTCTTCTCTCTCGCTCATGGTGATGGATTCCATCGCGAATGAGGTCTCGAGAATGATTAATATAAGTTTTAAGAACTTGTTTTGACTAGGATAAAATGTATAATAAAACAACATATTGGGAATCTGCAAACTGGCTGCTTAATACAGGTTGGCTGCTTAATAGAGGTGACCACTAACACAGGTTTGACTGTATAATAGAGGTGACCACTAACACAGGTTTGACTGTATAGGTGACAACTAACACAGGTTTGACTATAGAGGTGACCACTAACACAGGTTTGACTGTATAATAGAGGTGACCACTAACACAGGTTTGACTGTATAATAGAGGTGACCACTAACACAGGTTTGACTGTATAATAGAGGTGACCACTAACACAGGTTTGACTGTAGAGGTGACAACTAACACAGGTTTGACTGTATAATAGAGGTGACCACTAACACAGGTTTGACTGTACTTAATAGTACTTAATAGAGGTGACCACTAACACAGGTTTGACTGTACTTAATAGAGGTGACCACTAACACAGGTTTGACTGTAGTACAATTACGCTTTTTTAAACCGGAATATGACTTTAAGCAAAACTTGATAATGTACAAAGTTCTCACCTCTTCCATCAGATCGAGCCAGTCTCTGAGCCGACCATCCTGACTATTAGACAGTTTATCCGTGCCCTGTATCTGTACAAACTGCCTGTACGCTTCCTCCGCTATCATCTTGTAGTTTCCACATTCCGTCTGTAACCTGTGCAACATTTATATCAACTCATTGTATCTAAACAACAATGACCTCATAAGCAACTTAACCTTCTTCACGCAGGCGTACACCAATATTGGTTACAAAATGTGAATCACAACATTATATTACGGAGTAGAAACCACTTTTTTTGTGTTCAGTCACTGTGCCCTTGACCCATGTGAACCACTGTAACCTATCATCACTGATGGTCACGGGTTCGAGCCCTGTTCAGAACATGTCTCTTTATATGAAAATGTTTTTTTCACGGTTTCTTACGGAAACCAAGTACTGGTTAACCACGTGAGCCTGCCCAGGAAACGTGTTGTTAGGTAAACTGCTCATATGGACACCCAGTAGCGGCGATAAATAAACTGTAAAACAAAAAGAATTTGGACCTCTCACACATGAAGAGAAAGCGCTACATCTGTGCTTCTTGACTTCCCCAAACTATCACGACTCGGCCGTGGAAACCTCTACATCATTTGTATTACACTGGCTTACCGTGTAACTTACTCCTCCAGCTGTTTGATCCCCAAACTATCACGACTCGGCCGTGGAAACCTCTACATCATTTGTATTACACTGGCTTACCGTGCAACTTGCTCCTCCAGCTGTTTGATCCCCAAACTATCACGACTCGGCCGTGGAAACCTCTACATCATTTGTATTACACTGGCTTACCATGCAACTTGCTCCTCCAGCTGTTTGATCCCCAAACTATCACGACTCGGCCGTGGAAACCTCTACATCATTTGTATTACACTGGCTTACCGTGCAACTTGCTCCTCCAGCTGTTTGATCTGGCTCACATATTTAGCTGCTAATTCTGGATCATTCTCCCAGCCTGTGTTACAACCGGTAATGTTTGTTCTCTGTCTCGCCAGTTCCTCCCTCAAAGCCTGTAGTAAATCATTTACATCCAATAATTCTATGCTTTCCATGGCATTTGCTGATTACAATGAAGTGTGTTCATTTGTTCTAAGAAACAATGAAGTAAAGAAATTTATCATTTAACAGGGTTCATTTTAGGTCAGAATTTTTGGGAGAAGTGAGAAAGCGTGTGATCGCTTCCTTAAATGGTGTTCTTTAATATACTTCTGCAAAATAGGGTTAAAATGCACAGTACATTAACCATTAAGTACAGAATTTGAATAGAAGGAGTGCTTTATAATGGGCCAGTGTATCTTACTAGACAAAAAATTTTAATTTTTTTTATAGGGAGAAGTGGGGCCCCCAGAGGGCGAAGTCAGGGTCCCTAGGGCGACAATTTCGCCCACTAAACTGATCCCAATAATATCAGTGAAATAAAATGTTATTCCATTGGTTGAACACATTTTATTTCACACTATTTTATGGTAATTGGTCCCCAGAAACTGCAGTTTGATATACATACTATTGATATACATACATGTAGTGAGGCGCATGGTCAAGTAATGAAGCTAAAATGTTCAACAATAATTTTTTGAAAGTTGTGTTCACGACTTAAGAAAATAATAATAAACGGCAAGTGCATATAACTTTTTTTATAGGCCATGATATGTAGGATTTAAGCCGAGTATAGGTTCCACCACTCTACATGCCATATAAGGCAATCATGTGATGTCACATGAGTAGCAGGCACCTTACAAATGTCAAATGCAGCCATTAGATAACAAATTGATCGAAATTCACCTAAATATTGTCTACATGAACGAAAACTTAAGTGTAGTGAAAACAAACAAGTTTTGAATAAATGAAGGTAAATTTACCCGTAGAAATAACATTTCAGCTTGTTTTTGCTATCTACAGTTGCAGAAATTCGACGGAAACTGTCAATAGTAAGCACAAAATGAGCATGTGCGGTTCATTTGGATTTATTCTGATATCACCGCTCATTAGTATTCACCGGTATTAGGGTCACTGGGGATAGTTAAGACTCATAATCTTACAATGCATACTTTCCATTGGATAATGTCTGGAAAATCACCAATGTTTCACAAGAGCATATGACATGTAAACAGGTGTAGCCAATTGAGCTCTCTGCCACACCAACATGGTCAATTCTGTTCATCATGAAATTAATGCAATCTTTTCTCAATAGAAATGCTTTGTACAATGCAAAGCAATATGTACAATTTCATATATACAGTAAAACCCCTATAATAAGACCACCTATGGGACTTCCAAAAAGTGGTCTTATTAGCGGGGTGGTCTCATTATCGAGTTTGGTCAAGAAGACCAAATTATGATAATTTTACTACATGTTTATTTCAGTCTGCATTTCCTCAAACCTTCTACATTGTGTACAAATTAACCTTTATTTCAGTCTGCATGACCTCAAACCTTCTACATTATGTACAAACTAACCTTTATTTCTGTCTGCATTTCCTCAAACCGTCTACATTGTGTATAAACTAACCTTTATTTCTGTCTGCATTTCCTCAAACCTTATAGACTGGATATCTCTGTTCACAATCGGAAGATTCTTGATATTTCTAGCCTATAATGAATTGAAAATTCACAAAACATATACAGTCAAACCTGTCTTAAGCAGCCAGTCATGGGAATCACAGAAAGTGGCTTCTTAGCACAGGTGGCTGCTTAATAGAGGTGAAATGTATAGTAAAACATGATATTGGGAATCTGAAAGTTGGCTGCTTAATACAGGTTGGCTGCTTAATAGAGGTGACCACGTCGTGATAGCGCAGTGGATGGTGCGAAAGGTCCAGAGTTCGAGCCCCGCTGGAGCCGTTACGATTGTGCCCTTAGGCAAGGCATTTAAATTCCACATTGGCTCTTCCCTCTCCTTCATGGCGATGGATTCCATCAGGAATGAGGTCTCGAGAGTGATTAATATAAGTTGAAAGAACTTAACTAAGACAGGTTTGACTGTACATGTAGAAGATGTTAAAATAAAGGTGGGACAATTGCATTTAATAAACAAGCATAACAATGTTTAAACATTTCACAGACCGATCTGTAGTCCACTGGTAACATGCTGGACTTGTAATCCAGGAATCGCAAGTTCGATCCCCCAATCTGACCCTAATAAAATTAACAGTATTTCATTTGGGACTTTAAACCTAGGTCTCCTGTCGATGCTGTACACCGTGCACGTAAAAGAACCAGAGGAGATTCTGGAATGGGTCTCTGTCTGTATCATTGCACTATCCTCCAAAAATCTAAAATGACAAATCTCTTCAGGAGGCGTCGCTCATATAAACATAAAAAAACACAAGTTAAATATTTCATGATTGTAAGGAAGGGCGACTGGGGGTTTGATAAGGGCAAGTATGTTATGAAAGTTACCAGTCTACTGTTTGTTCAACCATGTATGGCATTGACACTATTACAATGACATCCATTCAACAAACCCTTCTTGTTCCTCAATATGTATCAATTATATATCAATTTACATGCATACATTTCAAGCAAATAGTTTATTTCAGCATCAAATCCCAAATATGAGACCTACCCTATTTGCATATTTGAGGGCATTGAGGCTCTCATCAAAGTTTGCAGCAGACGGGCTTATACAACAGATCATCAGAGTCTTAGCATTGCCGCCCAACGAATCCTGAAAACATACATAATTTTATATAAGCTACATGTATATAGTACTGTGAAATATACTTACATGTTGTATATGGTCAAAATAACCTATGTTACCATAGCAACATATTTACATGTTGTATATGGTCAGAATAACCTATGATACCATAGCAACATATTTACATTCTGTATATGGTCAGAATAACCTATGTTACCATAGCAACATATTTACATGTTGTATATGGTAAGTATAACATATGTTACCATAGCAACATATTTACATTCTGTATATGGTCAGAATAACCTATGTTACCATAGCAACATATTTACAGGAGAGAGATCTACATTTCATACTGGCCATATTTCAGCTTGATTGCAAAATAAGTTGCTATAACATTAGATTAATCTCTCTCCTCCCTCCCTCCTCCCCCTCTCTCATACATGCTGGAATCCACCGCCATGACAGAGAGAGAGAGGAGAGAGAAGAGACAATGTGGATTTAAGTGTCTTGCCTAAGTACATAAACACTTTCTTCTCAATCCTGTTGACATACTGTACGGTATAAATGACATTGTTGAAAATACATTATTGCTCAAACTACAGTCAAACATGACTTAAGCAGCAGGATTACATAAAGCTGTACATAGGTGGTTGTTTAAAAGAGATCAAATGAACAATATAACAACATATCGGGTATCTGGAAACTGGCTGCTTAATAGAGGTGACCACTAATACAGGTTTGACTGTAGACTAATAGATTTACCTCCTGACTTACCTACTTACAAATGTGTAACACTCTCGCGAGTCAAGAACTAAATATAAGTCCATAGGACATGGATTCTCTGTCCCCCACCTGGTTAGCGCAGTGGTTAGTACGCATTTCACCCGTGCAACCTGGGTTTGATTCTCATACCGGGAAGTATGGGAGATGTATGGTGGTTGCCAAATCAGACAGGTGAGTTACAAGAAACAATCCATCATTTACGCACAGCTTTGCTTCATACTTCATCATCAGTGTAAGTTTCAACAAAACCTGCCCAATAAATGAAACCCTACATTTGGAATATACTCAAAACCGGAACACCCTCCAACCCAGAATACCCTCCACCCAGAACACCCTCCACCCAGAATACCCTCCAAACCAGAACACCCTCCACCCAGAACACCCTCCACCCAGAATAACCTCCAATCCAGAATATCCTCCAATCCAGAATACCCTCCAAACAAGAACACCCTCCAAACCAGAATACCCTCCAACCAGAATACCCTCCAAACCAGACTACCCTCCACCCAGAATACCCTCCAATCCAGAATACCCTCCAAACAAGAACACCCTCCAAACCAGAATACCCTCCAACCAGAATACCCTCCAAACCAGACTACCCTCCACCCAGAATACCCTCCAATCCAGAATACCCTCCAAACAAGAACACCCTCCAATCCAGAATATCCTCCAATCCAGAACACCCTCAAACAGGAATATCCTCCAAACCAGAATACCCTCCAAACCAGAATACCCTCCACCCAGAATACCCTCCAAACCAGAATATCCTCCAATCCAGAATATCCTCCAATCCAGAATATCCTCCAACCCAGAACACCCTCCAACATGAATATCCTCCAACCAGAATATCCTCCAAACCAGAACACCCTCCAAACCAGAACACCCTCCAAACCAGAACACCCTCCAAACTGGGATACCCTCCAAGCCAGAACACACTCCAAACCAGTATACCTTCCAAACAGAACAACCTCCAAACTGGATCAATAATCCACTACTCAATTAACAAAGTGTGACCACTAATACAGGTTTGACTGTAGACTAAGAGATTTACCTCCAGACTTACTTACTTACTTACAAATGTATAACACCCTCGCAAGTCAAGAAATAAATATAAGTCTGTAGACATGGATTCTCTGTTTTCTTAATTGTCCACTAAAAATCATAATATTTACTCAGTAACTGAATACAAAATGGAGACATGTGTCCTACTGCTAAGACAAGCAACCTTGACAGCTGTGCTTTGATCTTTCTACATGTGAGCCCAACATGCTCATTTCTGGGAGAACATTAAACAAAACATATTAATTGCTTGTCTCAAATCAATACTGTAAATACAGCTACAGTAGTTACCGGTAATAAGATTGCTTTTTTTAGTTGCGTGCATTGATGGAAGGGTTGCTATCATTTTTAATGTTAATGCATCTGTGTACATCAATTTTGGAACACTGATTTAATAATGATTTTTTACACAAAGAATTGGGACAGTGGAAATATTACTTATTTAAACGTGTTCCAAGACTTAGAGTAAATACGGTAATCTCCAAATCGGAATACCCTTCAAACCAAAATAGCCTCCAAACTAACTGGAATAGCCTCCAAACTAACTGGAATAGCCTCCAAACTAACTGGAACACCCGCCAAACTGGAATAACCACCAAACCAAAATAGCCTCCAAACTGGAATAGCCACCAAACCAGAATAGCCTCCAAACTGAAACAGCCTCCAAACTTACTGGAATAGCCTCCAAACTGGAACAGCCATCAAACTAACTGGAATAGCTTCCAAACTAACTGGAATAGCCTCCAAACCGGAATACACTCCAAACCAGAATACACTCCAAACCGGAATACACCCCAAACTGGAATACACCCCAAACCGGAATACACTCCAAACCGGAATACATTCCAAACCGGAATACACTCCAAACTGGAATACACTCCAAACCGGAATACACTCCAAACCGGAATACACTACAAACCGGAATATCCCCAAACTGGAATACATTCCAAACCGGAATACACTCCAAACCGGAATACACTCCAAACTGGAATACACTCCAAACCGGAATACACTCCAAACCGGAATACATTCCAAACCGGAATACACTCCAAACTGGAATATCCCCAAACCGGAATACACTCCAAACCGGAATACACTCCAAACCGGAATACACTACAAACCGGAATATCCCCAAACTGGAATACATTCCAAACCGGAATACACTCCAAACCGGAATACACTCCAAACTGGAATACATTCCAAACCGGAATACACTCCAAACTGGAATATCCCCAAACCGGAATACACTCCAAACTGGAATATCCCCAAACTGGAATACATTCCAAACCGGAATACACTCCAAACCAGAATACACTCCAAACCGGAATACACTCCAAACTGGAATACACCCCAAACCGGAATACACTCCAAACCGGAATACATTCCAAACCGGAATACACTCCAAACTGGAATATCCCCAAACCGGAATACACTCCAAACCGGAATACACTCCAAACTGGAATATCCCCAAACTGGAATACATTCCAAACCGGAATACACTCCAAACCGGAATACACTCCAAACTGGAATACATTCCAAACCGGAATACACTCCAAACTGGAATATCCCCAAACCGGAATACACTCCAAACTGGAATATCCCCAAACTGGAATACATTCCAAACCGGAATACACTCCAAACCAGAATACACTCCAAACCGGAATACACTCCAAACTGGAATACACCCCAAACCGGAATACACTCCAAACCGGAATACATTCCAAACCGGAATACACTCCAAACTGGAATATCCCCAAACCGGAATACACTCCAAACCGGAATACACTCCAAACTGGAATATCCCCAAACTGGAATACATTCCAAACCGGAATACACTCCAAACCGGAATACACTCCAAACCGGAATACACTCCAAACCGGAATACACTCCAAACCGGAATACATTCCAAACTGGAATACACTCCAAACTGGAATATCCCCACACCGGAATACACTCCAAACTGGAATACATTCCAAACTGGAATATCCCCAAACTGGAATACACCCTAAACTGGAATACACCCTAAACCGGAATACACTCCAAACTGGAATATCCCCAAACTGGAATACACCCTAAACTGGAATACACCCTAAACCGGAATACACTCCAAACTGGAATATCCCCAAACTGGAATACACCCTAAACTGGAATACACCCTAAACCGGAATACACTCCAAACTGGAATATCCCCAAACTGGAATACACCCTAAACTGGAATACACCCTAAACCGGAATACACTCCAAACTGGAATATCCCCAAACTGGAATACACCCTAAACTGGAATACACCCTAAACCGGAATACACTCCAAACTGGAATATCCCCAAACTGGAATACACCCTAAACTGGAATACACCCTAAACCGGAATACACTCCAAACTGGAATATCCCCAAACTGGAATACACCCTAAACTGGAATACACCCTAAACCGGAATACACTCCAAACTGGAATATCCCCAAACTGGAATACACCCTAAACCGGAATACACTCCAAACTGGAATATCCCCAAACTGGAATACACCCTAAACTGGAATACACCCTAAACCGGAATACACTCTAAACTGGAATACACCCTAAACCGGAATACACTCTAAACTGGAATACACTCCAAACCGGATGATGTTCCTAATCTGTAACATAATTTGTAAACAAGACAAAACAGAAAATCGCAAACCGAACAATTTTACTTCCATACATGTGCATATTTCACCTGTAAATTACCCCCCACCCCCACACCCCCTCGCCTAAACTAACAGTACTTGTCTCAATATGAACAAGCAAAATACGAAGCTGACAGGTTTGTGTGGTAAACCACTGTTTCATCACTTCTATCTATAGTATTATAAATACCTTAAGCAATCTTGTAATTTTGGATTCTCTGTATGGAATGTGTGTGGATTTTTTCTTTGGGTCTCCGAGAGCACTGATAACATTACCCAGTGCCAACAAGCCCGAGTTTATATGTACAGATTCTGAAATTATTCAAACATGTATAAATATGATTGTGTTAAGGCAGTGTCACACATTCGAGACTTAAACACACAATTAGCTCACAACCGTCATGATCGAGGGGAGAACATAGGAATTATGGTGCGAAAACGTCCCGACCTTTCACGTCCTTCAAGACACACTGAAGACTAAATAAGGCCTATATCAGAGCCTGTGACTTGCTCCAAGACAGCGAGGTACTCCAGATGTGTTCACTTTTAACATCGTCAGGTCTTTGTGGAGCAAATCTAGACTGCGTGACACCTTTATTAGCAAAAAGAGAGGAATTCATACTGCAACAAGAAACTGTCGACTTGTCATCCTAGCCATCAGTGCTATTACGGATGTTCTGGTGAACTTTGAGCCAATTCTTGACAAGTTATTAAGCAGGTATGGTTCTTATAATTAAGCTCCTGTGACTTTGACCTACTGAACCCACAGCAAATAGAGTTTAATTACTGACCAAGATTAATGTGTCTACATGAGATATTGATCGGAGACGGTTTATCAATGCAGGCACATGTGACCATGATCCATGGATCTCATCTATTCTATATTCGCGACATCTAACGATTCATTGTCAACTTGTCCCTAGAAAGTTTGAAAACTGTACAACCATTAACCCTTTCCCCCATGGAGATGTAGTTTTATTTCATACATTAGGCTGTAATTTAACAATCATACACAATGGATAAGCTGTGAATTTGCCTACTCCACCTTCATGGAGGTTACTAGGAATAAGTGTTGTATGCACTACGTTGTTCCGATCTTTATTATAGCTTGTTTGACTACTAATGTGTCGATCTATGTCAATAGGCATTGGCGTCGAGAGGCGCTTCTAAGGGGGAAAGGGTTAAGTTTACTGCTATAAATTTCAGACCCCTGTGACTTTCTTGACACTACTGACCTAAAACAAAATAGGACTGACCCACAGTGCTTTTAGCTTGTGTGTTACATGGGTGTTGAATATCATTTCCTTGTTATATGTCCAAAATTTAGAGATCTTAAACAGAAATATCTAAAATGTTATTACTATACATGGCCAACTATTAATAAATTCACTAATTTGATGTCAGAAACATCAAATACTATTTGTAGAAATTTAGCAAAATACATTTATTTTGCAAATGTATATACAAACTAAAATTAGTATAAGCAGAGAGTATATTAACTTCTTGCTCTTTTGTAAATCGATGTCGTTGCCTACATGAATACATGTACTTGCTATAGACATGTTTAATGCAATAACGGTATTGTTGTTGTTAGTTTATACAAATTTATTTTAGTTTGATTGCGAAACAAGTTCTTTCAACTTGTATTAATCACTCTCGAGACCTCATTCCTGATGGAATCCATCACCGTGAATGAGAGAGAAGAGGCAGTGTGGAATTTAAATGCCTTGTCTAAGGGCACAATCGTAACGGCAACGTAACAGTTGTTCTTGTTGTTAATGTATCAAGTGAAAACAATGTGCAACAGACAGACGGATGGAAGAGACACAGCTTAAAACAGTATGTCGTCTCGAGGCAGGGTGAGAATATGTAGTAGTGTTTCCCCTAAGCAGGAATAGGAGGGCGGCCCGCCCTGCCCCTTTTTGAGGCCGCCCGTGTGCCCGAAATTCCGAAAATGCATGCCCTCGTGTGCCTAAATTCTCAAAAAAACTTGATGATAAGTATTGCAATATTGCCTGAAATCCCTCAACAAACACGTCCTGTGTTAGACTAATGCTATAATCTGGAATACACAGGTTTACGATCACTATGCTGTGAAATGTCGACCTATGCACTGTGTAGCCTAGAGCAGCATTGACTTTGCTCAAGATATTGATTACCGTCTTTTAACTGACTACGTCATATCTTTCCCGCCAATGCAATGGGATCTAGCAAGCATGTATGTTATTTGTCGTATTCTTGATATTGATTTAATAGAAATTCAAAACATAAATAAACCAAAAGACTAATGTGTCGTCTGCTGGTTATGTATATTGAAGAGGGAATAAATTTGACAAGTAATCATGATACATGCCAATCAGTCAATTTTCGCACATTTATGCCCCAATTTCCGTTTGAGTCATTGTTGTAAAAACAAATGTATAGGATTATCGGCATGCGATGTCCAGTTACGAGTTCTTTATAGTGAAGTCACATACATATTGTCCCATGTGTGCAAATCTCATAATTGACGCTAATTGATTTAAATAGTCCACAATTTGTTCTCCAATGGATGTCAATTTTACGATATATGTACGTTTTGATTTAAATGAATGTAAATGCATTATTGTTGTAATTTTCTGGCTTACATTTATGTTTAGATAATTATCTCAGATACTACACAATTGTCACGCCGTACAGTTCTTTAGGGTATAGCGGATCTTGGTGAATAACGGATCAGTCCTAGAAACGCGAAGAAATTATATAAGTTCCCAGAAGAATCACAATGTTTTAATGATTGATATATATAATTGAACCTTTTCGACGCCTCGTCATCAACTTTGTTTACAAATGACATATTTAAACGACGTGCTAATTTTATGGATGGCAATTGACATACGCAGTGAAGCGGAAAAAACACGCACGAGGAAAACGGTAAACAGATAATTGACCTTAATTATCCTAGGTAAAGAACAACTTTTGGAAGAAAAAAAACATACACTTGTTGATTATAACATCCTAATTGTGTCTATACTGATCACATTGCATTTATCTTGATACAGATATTAGTAAATTGGATTCAAAGTGACCGCATCGTTTTGTGTATAGCGGATCACGGAATGAAAGTAGAGGGGTCAACTCAAAAATATGAAAACGCATGATAATCTTATATTGAATGATGCAAACCATTTTATTTTAAATATTTAATAGTTTTTCATGCATTTTGCAACTGATATAGCAACACATTATTTGTTTTTGTTGTTGATAGATCTGTATATATAAGGTACTGTACGTGTGTCTGTAGTGGGATTCAATGTGCGACTCCAGTGGGGGGAGGGGGGCTTGGGTCCTGAGACCCCTCATATCTCGGAAAACATGTGCTTATCGTATATGTCAAGGCTAAGAATTTGATCGGAACCCTGAGAAAAATAGCTGGTTGAACCCACCATGACAAAAATAGACCCGTCAATGAATGCGTTTAGCAAGTTCTTTTAATCATTGACTCGTCAACATACATGAGTCGTTAGTCACTCAAACAGTTTTACTGCTACATGGTAATAATACCTGTGATGGCGCAACTATGACTTCAAAAATACAAGTTAGGTTTATGAAACTTTGTGTTTCAGGCTGGTTTGACACATAGGGGTCTGTAACGGGGTCTATAACGAACGATAATCAAAGTGATCCCGGCCTTTCATCAAGTACCAGTGATACCGGTCCGTCATCCAATGTGACAGATCACAACATTGAGATACAAAACTCCGTCATAAAAGGATATCATGTGTTCAAAATTAAGCCCCCTGTATGTGAACTGTATGATAACCCTAGGCTTATTGTTGACAGAGAGTATACACATATACAGGATAAGGATGCATGCCTTGTTTGGTTACCATCATTAGATTCCTATGAGTCTACATTACATGAGATGACAACTGACCAAAGCAGATACCTTAGATTGTCAGACATTGCCGATCTGCCAATCGGACACGTGGATTAGCTAACTATTGTAGAACTATTCTTGATAATGACGGCACAGTTCATGCTGAAGTGACAGGCGAACCATGTCCAAGCTTTCCACCGTGGCCAGCGACCCAGGAAAAGGGGGGCGGGATTGTTATCCCTTGCAATTATTACATTGGAATAACATGTACAAACTCTGAAGCAACTAAGTATGTCTCCATGTTACATGATATTCTAAATAACATGGATGAGGGATCATGTATGACAATTGTTTCAAAGTGACATTACAGCATTATATGTCTCTGATTATGTGAATAATTGTTTATCAATAGCCATACATGATCTTTCATCCATGTTACATGTATTTAGAATATCATGTCATATCGAGACATATTACAGCAAACACTGTATCTTTATATGATTTATTGGTTGTTATGATACTATGGTATGCTGATAGCATAATGTAAATTATGTTTAATATTAAATACTATGACATTTTATATGATAATAAATACTATGACATTTTATATGATAATAAATACTATGACATTTTATATGATAAGCCGGTTACTGACGTAGTTCATAGAACTCTAGTTAGCTACAGTTAAATACTGGTGGTTTTATCAAAGTGTATGTCAGAGACCTATATAACCCTACATGTACTGTATTATATGTCTCTCTGATTATGTGAATAATTGTTTATCGGCATTTATTATAGCCACATATAATAACAATATGGATCAATCCATATGTAGCATCTGTGATTTCTGGTATGATCGTATATAACTTTTTTCATTTCATTTTGCTTCTCAAGAGTGTACTGTTTTGCTTTTTATAATGTGATTATTATAAATGTTCATTGTGTGATCCAGTGTCGAGTACGTATTACAAATGCAAAATGATTTGTTTTTGATTGAAAAATAAAGATGGTATTTTGATATTTTATACCAATCATTCATAGTAGTGTATCTACATGATCTAGTCCATAGTGAAACCTGTGATACATAATGGTGTTTCATTTTGTTATGTTGGTCAATTTCGTTTTGCTTCTGTTCTGTTATTGGAGTTATTAAATATTACATTTTAAGCGATTTTCTGGATCTGGATAGTAACGTTGCAGGGCCTTTCAGCGTAGACGCAACGGGAGAGAGTGTGGGAGTCTTCTAGTCCCACTTGTGGACAGCTGTCATATTTTGTTATGTGTTCCTCTAACCTCAACACGAATCTGAACATATTTGATGGTTTGTAGTCTTAAGTGACAGGCCACTTAGCTTTTGAGACGATCCCCGATCAAAGGAAAGTTTTGATCCGATAAAGACCGAAGCGGTCCGTTATTTACCAATCGACTTTGTCATCAAATTACTCGTGTATAAACTAGGCGTTTTATTCCAAAAATGTTGGTAAGTCAAGGCCGAATAATGTGTTCATCATTTGCCACAACATTTATTTTGAAAATATAAAGCATACCATCGTATTCAGCTCATATGTCGTTAGTGATCCGCTATACCCTAAAGAACTGTATAATCTATTTTGAATTGAAATACGCAATTGGTTGCAAAATTGATTCGTCCTCAAAATGTTTCGTACTGGAAAATTGATTCGTCCTCAAAATGATTCGTACTGGAAAATTGATTCGTCCTCAAAATGTTTCATACTCGTAATAACATAAATAAGACCATGCCAATTCTGCCCTTTTGAGTAGAGGCAACATGAAAAATGCCCTTTTTTGTACCTGCGCCCTGCCCTTTTTTCAGTCTGGGGGAAACACTAATGTAGTTCACTCAGACATGAGTCGCGTTTTCACAGGTAGTCAATGATGATAAATCGATCATAACTTCATAAAAATTGATATCGCGGCTTTAGCTGATGATCACCCTGTGTTGAGCTACGAACCTTTAAATCGATCTCCAACATTGCCAGTCTTGTGAGCCCGCTCTGATCCAGCCAGGTCTACAAAGTGGAACTTCCCAAACATATTGTGAGTCATCTCTGGAAGTACACACAGCAACAGATTATTGTAAGCAAGTAGATCAACTTAAATAGCTTAATCTCTCATACCAATAAGGGTTAGGGGCGCAAGTTACTTGAACATACGCCAACCACCTTAACCACTCGCCATGGAACCCCCCCACCACAGCAAAATCAGATAAACAATGCAACAATTATAAATAATTATTAATATCTTCGATAAATACAAATATAGTTAGTCATATTAGATAAATGATGCCGTTGGTCGCTGTTACTAATGGTAGAAAATTAAAGCCAGAAAATGATAGAAAATGTTGGACTAAAATAGAGAATGAGAAATAAATATAGAAGGATAATTAGCACTTGTATAGAATAGAAAATGTTAGCATTTTATGCATTAAATGACATTCTTTAAATATTCTATAAATAGTAACACAGACCAATGACGTACAACAATGGCTACAGCAATTGACTATATATGTTTGGAGATATTCAACTAGTTTTTATGGTATATTTTTATTTATTGTACGATTCACTGTGTTATATAACACATTATATAGCAGATTTGGGTTTGAAAATGCCTCATGGCCCACTGTAATGCATTAAACTAAATATATACAAATTGCAACAGATTAAGCTAGTAAATCAAGCACATCTCAGATGGATATGTAGTCCAGTGGTTAACACGCTGGACTGGTAATACAGGGATAGCAGGTTCGATCCCCCGTCTGACCTAAATAAAATTAACAGTCTGTCAGATGGGACGTTAAACCGAGGTCTTGTGTCGGTGCTTTACACTGTGCACGTAAAAGAACCAGAGGAGATTATGAATTTGATCTCTGTCTGTATCATTGCACTATACTCCAAAAATCTAAAATGACTAATCTCTTCAGGAGGCGTCGCTCAAATGGGCAACCGGTAGCATCGATAAATAAACGTAAAACACACACCTCATGTATCTGAATGTATAAACGTGCCAATCAACCGGGATAGAGACATAATCCCCACATGTTTGATACAACAGGACATAATCCCCCACATGTTTGATACAACAGGACATAATCCCCACATGTTTGATACAACAGGACATAATCCCCCACATGTTTGATACAACAGGACATAATCCCCCACATGTTTGATACAACAGAACATAATCCCCCACTATCAAGTCCTATCTTGAATCTGAATGGGGGGGGTATACGAAGTTTTATATGAGATTATGTCCACCTATGTAAATGGAGGGGTATACGAGGTTTTATATGAGATTATGTCCACCTATGTAAATGGAGGGGGGTATACGAGGTTTTATATGAGATTATGTCCACCTATGTAAATGGAGGGGGGTATACGAGGTTTTATATGAGATTATGTCCACCTACGTAAATGGAGGGGGGTATACAAGGTTTTATATGAGATTATGTCCACCTACGTAAATGGAGGGGGGTATACGAGGTTTTATATGACATTATGTCCACCTACGTAAATGATTCAGCAGACTTCTCCTACAAACAGTTTTCTTACAGTTAACATATTCACCATTGTTTATGTAACTTATCATGTAGTTTGAACCAAAATGTCCAACACAAAACATATTTCTTCTTTAGATTTGCTAAATGTACAGGTCATAAATGTACAGGTCATAAATGTACGGATCATAAATGTACAGGTCATAAATGTAACTATGATCATGTCTGAATATGTGTAGTTATAAACCAAACACTCTATGTGATTTATGCTGCCCAAAACTGTGACATAGCATACCCGTATCCATACTATATATCCCCGCCACAAACAAAACTGTGACATAACATACCCATATCCATACTATATATCCCGCCACAAACAAAACTGTGACATAACATACCCGTATCCATACTATATATCCCCGCCACAAACATAACTGTGACATAACATACCCGTATCCATACTATATATACCCGCCACAAACAAAACTGTGACATAACATACCCATATCCATGTTCTTACTATATATCCCCGCTACAAACAAAACAAAGTTTCAGCTTAACTTTAACACTACATGTACCACACCCATATACAGCATAAAGTTCCTACAAAACACACATGACCTGACAGTGTCAGATCAGTTATGTTATATTTCGGGTTTTATGCCTGCATCAGCACCATTTCGGGCTATATCGCCGACGGGCAGTTTACTTAACAACACCTTTCCTGGGCATGTTCCAGCGGTTAACCAGTACTTGGGTGCACCAACCTCCGTAAGAAACTGCCAACTTTTTCATATAAATGAAACACGGCCTGAGCGGGGCTCGAACCCGTGACTATCAGTGATGATAGGTTACAGTGGTATACAAGTCAGCGACCTTAACCACTCGATCACGGAGGCGGACTCAGTCATATCAGACAAACGTAAATAATGCAATTGGCGCGGCGCCACTATAAATGCCTGAACAGAAAACATTAGTATTCTTAATCTTAAAACATACCGTCTCCGTGGCCTAGTGGTTAAGGCGTCCACCTACGGAGCGGGAGATCAAAGTTTCGAACCTCGTCAGGGGTTCGTTCTGATATGGCCGGTTGGTGAGCCGCCAGCTAGTTAAATAATGGTTGCCGATTGCCTACCAGCCTGGCGCCTGGGATACATACAAGCATAGGATTCTGTCTCATAATTCAGAAATGTCTGGCCCTTTAAATAGGGGTGACACTTTTACTTTTGCAGAGATATCGACATTGTTAAAAACTACACTCCGTCTTGGTAGAGAATTATTAAGATATTTACCTCCCGTTCCCGTAAACGACGGGAAAGTGTGTGTTTTATGCAATAATAATTTGAAATAAGCTTGAAATAAAGCGACCGCACGAATCAACTTAGTTGGTTTAAACATATTTATTCATTCATACAGATGTATGTGTGTGTTTACGTTTATTTATCGTCGCTACCGGTTGCCCATATGAGCGACGCCTCCTGAAGAGATTAGTCATTTTAGATTTTTTGGAGGATAGTGCAATGATACGGACAGAAACCTATTCCAGAGTCTCCTCTGGTTCTTTTACATGCACGGTTCACCGACATGAGACCTCGGTTTAAAGTCCCATCTGAAAGACTGTTAATTTTATTAGGGTCAGACGGGGGATCGAACCAGTGTTAACAGCTGCACTACAGATGTAAGTAAATTAGCTATGTAGCCTATAAAGAGTATGCACGGACAGTGCAGGTCCTGAAAATAATTGTGCCGAAATATTATATGGGAACCAATATATCCTATCTTTGTTTTAACACTAAATACAACCGTAAAAACATCATTTTAACGCTTTTCACATACTAATGTATGCCGACATGCTACAGTCAAATCGACTAATCTGAACACGGATAATTTAACTGGTATTAATTTGGTGTCAAATAACACTCGTAATCTATTTATGTTCAACCACTAATTCTGCTGATATAGGCTGTAATGCCCGTGACCATTTCAACAAATGTTTCTATTTGACATGTGATATAAGGAAGCAGAATAAATTAGACGGACTACGCAAACAACATAGATCCAGATCAGCAGTGGCATAATGGCACGTCTGATCAGGATCTATGTTGTTTGCTATACAGACAAGTGTTTTAGCTCCACTCCACTATTATAGTAAACAGCATAGAGCCTGATTATGATTAGACAGCATGTTATGTGTGTGCCGTCTGATCTGGCTCTATGCTGTTTGTATATGCGATTTTCGTAGTGAATGGGTTAAGATGAATTGGAACTGCAGCTCAGCAAGGAAAGATGGCAGTCAGTGACCACTATTTCAACTTACCATCATCAACAATATCATTGTCATCATCAGGTCTTCTTTTACTGGCTAAAACATCATTCTCCGTCCAGGTTTGACCTTTAAATACAAAGAATATAATCAAATGTTTGTAAGATACATGTACAAAATATACCTGGAGTAATGGAATTACCTCCCCTGTGTATGGCATGGAATAACATCAGTGTTTGTAAGTGTTTAGCATAATTACCTCCCCTGTGTATGACATGGAATAACATCAGTGTTTGTAAGTGTTTAGAGGAATTACCTCCCCTGTGTATGACATGGAATACATCAAGTGTTTGTAAGTGTGTAGCAGAATTACCTCCCCTGTGTATGGCATGGAATAACATCAGTGTTTGTAAGTGTTTAGCAGAATTACCTCCCCTGTGTATGGCATGGAATAACATCAGTGTTTGTAAGTGTGTAGCAGAATTACCTCCCCTGTGTATGACATGGAATAACATCAGTGTTTGTAAGTGTTTAGCAGAATTACCTCCCCTGTGTATGGCATGGAATACATCAGTGTTTGTAAGTGTTTAGCAGAATTACCTCCCCTGTGTATGGCATGGAATAACATCAGTGTTTTGTAAGTGTGTAGCAGAATTACCTCCCCTGTGTATGACATGGAATAACATCAGTGTTTGTAAGTGTGTAGCAGAATTACCTCCCCTGTGTATGGCATGGAATACATCAGTGTTTGTAAGTGTTTAGCAAAATTACCTCCCCTGTGTATGACATGGAATAACATCAGTGTTTGTAAGTGTTTAGCAGAATTACCTCCCCTGTGTATGACATGGAATAACATCAGTGTTTGTAAGTGTTTAGCAAAATTACCTCCCCTGTGTATGACATGGAATACATCAGTGTTTGTAAGTGTTTAGCAGAATTACCTCCCCTGTGTATGACATGGAATAACATCAGTGTTTGTAAGTGTTTAGCAGAATTACCTCCCCTGTGTATGACATGGAATACATCAAGTGTTTGTAAGTGTGTAGCAGAATTACCTCCCCTGTGTATGACATGGAATAACATCAGTGTTTGTAAGTGTGTAGCAGAATTACCTCCCCTGTGTATGGCATGGAATACATCAGTGTTTGTAAGTGTGTAGCAGAATTACCTCCCCTGTGTATGACATGGAATACATCAGTGTTTGTAAGTGTGTAGCAGAATTACCTCCCCTGTGTATGACATGGAATACATCAGTGTTTGTAAGTGTTTAGCAGAATTACCTCCCCTGTGTATGACATGGAATACATCAGTGTTTGTAAGTGTTTAACCGAATTACCTCCCCTGTGTATGACATGGAATACATCAGTGTTTGTAAGTGTTTAACCGAATTACCTCCCCTCTGTATGACATGGAATAACATCAGTGTTTGTAAGTGTGTAGCAGAATTACCTCCCCTGTGTATGACATGGAATAACAGTGTTAATAAGAGCACAACGGAATTTCCTCCCTTGCCTATGACATGGAATAATGTGTGTATCACCTCCTATGTTTATGACATGGCCTAACTGGGATATACGACAAAATTGGAAGAAATGAGCCTTACACAGACTGAGTTTTCTACACACTCGCATAAACAAACACACATAGAGTGAGCCGTGGATCAGTGTTAATGCTCCATGGATTGAGAGTTTGATCTAAACCAACTAATGACTATTGACATTTAAGATACTTACGATACTCATTACGACAATGCTTTTCTCTCTCATTTTTGAAATAAACTCGGCTAAACTATATCTGGGTGACTTTAGTCCATTTTAGTTTAATCAAATTTTGTTGTAAATCAATAGTATATATGTCATACACATACATATCAATACATAGCAAGCAAATGGTTTGGGCCACAAGTTTTAACACCATTACTTTTTAGACAATGGCCCGCACCAGAAACAACTTTATTCCATTACAAATCATGCAACAAAAATGCACTGATTTATGAAGTTTGTTTATACAAATTTATTTTAGCTCGATTGCGAAACAAGTTCTTTCAACTTATATTAATCACTCTCGAGACCTCATTCCTGATGGAATCCATTGCCACGAGGGAGTGAGAAGATGCAACATGGAATTTAAATGCCTTGCTTAAGGGCACAATCGTAACAGCTCCAGCGGGGCTCAAACTAAGAAGTTTGTGTATCAGCTATTTCTATGGTCAATAACGTAATCAACTGTCAAATAAATATTTAACCCATTTGATTCTGGATACAGTTCAAACAGTATTTGCAAAGAACACTACGGAACGTGCCGTCTGATCAGGCTCTATGCTGTTTGCTATTCAGATGATCTTGCCAAGACACTTGGCTATGTAACAAACAACATAGATCCTGATCAGCATGCAGTGTCACGCTGTGGCTGATCTGGATCTATGTTGTTTGCAAAAGCCTTTAAATGTATCCATAACGAAATGGGTTAAATAAGCATGTTATGGACAACCTGTTTCATTTATCTAATAAATAATAATTATCTAATAAATTTATTGAATTACCACGATTTGTCTTTCCTGAATGCATTTTCCCAGCATTCTGTAAAATCTACTGCTTTACCATTTGAAAACTGTGGCATTGGGCTGCAGCGGAACTCTGGCTGTATAAAGCATTAACATGCATTCAGGGGATCTGTAGTCCAGTGGTTAACACGTTGGCCTGGTAATCCAGGGATCACAGGTTCAATCCCCCATCTGACCATAATAAACAGTCTGTCAGATGGGTCTTTAAACCGAGGTCTCGTGTCGGTGCTTCACTCTGGAATGGGTAGCTGTCTGTATCATTGCACTATCGTCCAAAAATCTATAATGACTAATCTCTTCAGGAGGCGTCGCTCATATGGGCAACCGGTAGCGACGATAAATAAACGTAAAACACACAAAGGTTTTTACTGATATGGGCAACTTACAGTAGCAACTTATAGTAGCAACTTACAGTAGCAACTTATAGTAGCAACTTACAGTAGCAACTTACAGTAGCAACTTACAGTAGCAACTTATAGTAGCATCTTATAGTAGCAACTTACAGTAGCAACTTATAGTAGCAACTTTTATAGTAGCAACTTACAGTAGCAACTTATAGTAGCAACTTATAGTAGCAACTTATAGTAGCAACTTACAGTAGCAATAAACAAACAATAAACACAAACCTATAGTGATAGTGAAGATTGAGTGAGACCGACTGGAATACTCATTCATGTTGGTGGCCCCAGTATGTCGTATCGCCGAGCCGGACTCCAGCAATGACATCACCTCATCCAGGCTCTCACAGTCCATCTCTCGGGCACCAATTATCACTGAAATACAAACAAATACAAGGAAAGATGTAAGCATGTTGCTTTCTCCTCAATCCTACATGTATGTACATATAACCATACAAGCAGGTTGCTTTCTCCTCAATCCTACATGTATGTACATATAACCATACAAGCAGGTTGCTTTCTCCTCAATCCTACATGTATGTACATATAACCATACAAGCAGGTTGCTTTCTCCTCAATCCTACATGTATGTACATATAACCATACAAGCAGGTTGCTTTCTCCTCAATCCTACATGTATGTACATATAACCATACAAGCAGGTTGCTTTCTCCTCAATCCTACATGTATGTACATATAACCATACAAGCAGGTTGCTTTCTCCTCAATCCTACATGTATGTACATATAACCATACAAGCAGGTTGCTTTCTCCTCAATCCTACATGTATGTACATATAACCATACAAGCAGGTTGCTTTCTCCTCAATCCTACATGTATGTACATATAACCATACAAGCAGGTTGCTTTCTCCTCAATCCTACATGTATGTACATATAACCATACAAGCAGGTTGCTTTCTCCTCAATCCTACATGTATGTACATATAAACCATACAAGCAGGTTGCTTTCTCCTCAATCCTACATGTATGTACATATAACCATACAAGCAGGTTGCTTTCTCCTCAATCCTACATGTATGTACATATAACCATACAAGCAGGTTGCTTTCTCCTCAATCCTACATGTATGTACATATAACCATACAAGCAGGTTGCTTTCTCCTCAATCCTACATGTATGTACATATAACCATACAAGCAGGTTGCTTTCTCCTCAATCCTACATGTATGTACATATAACCATACAAGCAGGTTGCTTTCTCCTCAATCCTACATGTATGTACATATAACCATACAAGCAGGTTGCTTTCTCCTCAATCCTACATGTATGTACATATAACCATACAAGCAGGTTGCTTTCTCCTCAATCCTACATGTATGTACATATAACCATACAAGCAGGTTGCTTTCTCCTCAATCCTACATGTATGTACATATAACCATACAAGCAGGTTGCTTTCTCCTCAATCCTACATGTATGTACATATAACCATACAAGCAGGTTGCTTTCTCCTCAATCCTACATGTATGTACATATAACCATACAAGCAGGTTGCTTTCTCCTCAATCCTACATGTATGTACATATAACCATACAAGCAGGTTGCTTTCTCCTCAATCCTACATGTATGTACATATAACCATACAAGCAGGTTGCTTTCTCCTCAATCCTACATGTATGTACATATAACCATACAAGCAGGTTGCTTTCTCCTCAATCCTACATGTATGTACATATAACCATACAAGCAGGTTGCTTTCTCCTCAATCCTACATGTATGTACATATAACCATACAAGCAGGTTGCTTTCTCCTCAATCCTACATGTATGTACATATAACCATACAAGCAGGTTGCTTTCTCCTCAATCCTACATGTATGTACATATAACCATACAAGCAGGTTGCTTTCTCCTCAATCCTACATGTATGTACATATAACCATACAAGCAGGTTGCTTTCTCCTCAATCCTACATGTATGTACATATAAACCATACAAGCAGGTTGCTTTCTCCTCAATCCTACATGTATGTACATATAACCATACAAGCAGGTTGCTTTCTCCTCAATCCTACATGTATGTACATAATATTTATACTTGACTATGTTTATTCAAAGAAATAAACTAAACAAATACCACCTATACCTCTGAACTAAACAATAAATACGAGACTTAAAAGATATTATTCCTGTTCACAGAGGAATTTGTACTGTGTCCGAGTGTCCTGTTTTTTTATACTTGCAATGATAATAAAGACATGCTAAAGATGATGCTATTGCGATTTACTAAGTGAATGGAAGTGGATACAAACATATTCAAACTTTGTAAAAACTCTGACTACTCCGACAATAAATAAAGTATCAAGTGCCTATTTTTGAAACCCCCGCATTTGACAAGCACACGGAAATGCTCCCGCTCTGGGCTGACCGTCATGCACTCAGAGAGATGCAAATCCCTGCTCTGGGCTGACCGCCATGCACTGAGAGAGATGCAAAGCCCTGCTCTGGACTGACCGCCATGCACTGAGAGTGATGCAAAGCCCTGCTCTGGACTGACCGCCATGCACTGAGAGAGATGCAAAGCCCTGCTCTGGACTGACCGCCATGCACTGAGAGTGATGCAAAGCCCTGCTCTGGACTGACCGCCATGCACTGAGAGAGATGCAAAGCCCTGCTCTGGACTGACCGCCATGCACTAAGAGAGATGCAAAGCCCTGCTCTGGGCTGACCACCATGCACAGAGAGATGCAAAGCCCTGCTCTGGGCTGACCACCATGCATGGAGAGATGCAAAGCCCTGCTCTGGGCTGACTGCCATGCACTGAGAGAGATGCAAAGCCCTGCTCTGGGCTGACCGCCATGCACTGAGAGTGATGCAAAGCCCTGCTCTGGACTGACTGCCATGCACTCAGAGAGATGCAAAGCCCTGCTCTGGACTGACTGCCATGCACTCAGAGAGATGCAAAGCCCTGCTCTGGACTGACCGCCATGCACTGAGAGAGATGCAAAACCCTGCTCTGGGCTGACCGCCATGCACTCAGAGAGATGCAAAGCCCTGCTCTGAGCTGACCGCCATGCACTCAGAGAGGTGCAAAGCCCTGCTCTGGGCTGACCACCATGCACAGAGAGATGCAAAGCCCTGCTCTGAGCTTACCGCCATGCACTGAGAGAGATGCAAAGCCCTGCTCTGAGCACCCCATGCACTGAGAGAGATGCAAAGCCCTGCTCTGGGCTGACCGCCATGCACTGAGAGAGATGCAAAGCCCTGCTCTGGGCTGACCGCCATGCACTCAGAGAGATGCAAAGCCCTGCTCTGGGCTGACTGCCATGCACTCAAAGAGATGCAAAGCCCTGCTCTGGGCTGACCGCCATGCACTGAGAGAGATGTAAAGCCCTGCTCTGGGCTGACCGCCATGCACTGAGAGAGATGCAAAGCCCTGCTCTGGGCTGACCGCCATGCACTCAAAGAGATGCAAAGCCCTGCTCTGGGCTACCTGACATGCACTCTAGGGAGATGCAAAGCCCTGCTCTGAAGTTAACTGCTAACAGACAGACAGACAGACAGACAGACAGACAGACAGACAGACAGACAGACAGACAGACAGACAGACAGACAGACAGACAGACAGACAGACAGACAGACAGACACAATAACTCCTATTCCTATGAGAAGGGTTAAAAATCTATGCAACAGATGGGACATCTGACTTAGGGCTGGTGTATTCTAACTTGGCATTTAGTTTGTAATCTACCGTGTTTAAATCTGCAATAAATAATTGCTTAGCGAATGTGAAGTAAAACCTGAAATGAGGTCACACCTGAAATCATTTTACTAGCATTTTTGTTGTTTTATGACATCATAATTATATGCACTCTAAAAAACATAACTCACTATTTTTGCGCCTTTTATATATTTTTAGCATGTTAGAATTGAAATAATATTTCTATTTGCGGTATTTGAAGTCGAATAAAAGATGGCCTGTCATTCTGATCGCAAATAAATAACTGAAAGACAAATATTATTTCCTTATTTACCAGTATTTCCCTTGTCATCTTCCCTGACGTGCAGATCTGGTTTGTTATCTACAGAGAGCTCAAGTAGATCTCGAAGTTCTTCCTTGTAGATCTCTATATACGAGACTTTCACTGTGTAGTTCACAGTCTTATCAATCTGAAGAAATAAAAGAGTTATTTGTTTATTTTGGTTTAAAGTCACACGGAACAGCTGAGGTCACGCTATGATTGGCGGAGGAATGTCCCAGGTCCCACCCCTGAGAAGTATTTCATGCACGCATGGGCAAGCTAGAACCACTAACCCTCTGCCAGCCAGCTGGAATATCTTTGTCACAAGAAAGTACGCCCCCGTGATTGAGGTCGCTGACTTGTATACCACTGTAAGCTAAGCTATGATCACTGATGGTCACGAGTTTGAGCCCCGCTCAGGCCGTGTCTCATTTATATGAAAAAGTTGGCAGTTTCTTACGGAGGATGGTGCACCAAGTACTGGTTAACTGCTGGAGCCTGCCCAGGAAAGGTGTTGCTAGGTAAACTGCAAGTCGCTCAAATGGGTGGTAGCGACGTTAAATAAACTCAGATATTAAAAAAAAGAATTTTACACATTGGTGGGATTCGAACATACAGCGGAATCAGATTATAAACAATTACACTGAAATAATACCCGTGAGCATGATTACCTTGTGATTACTTTATAATATTATTATGTATTATTTAAGTTTATTTAACGTCGCTACAGGTTTTCCATTTGAGCGACGGGCAGTTTACCTAACAACACCTTTCCTGGGCAGGCTCCAGCGGTTAACCAGTACTTGGTGCACCAGCCTCCGTAAGAAACTGCCAACTTTTTCATATAAATGAGACACATGCTGAGCGGGGCTTGAACCCATGACCATCAGAGATAGGTTACAGTGGTATACAAGTCAGCGACCTTAACCACTCGACCACGGAGGTGGTAACTTTATAATAAAACAACGTACAGTATAAAAAAGTCAAACCAATCCAGATTATGAAGGACAGGTAATCCACTTAACGTAATAACAGTACGGAAGTGGAAGTCGTGATAGCTCAGTGGTAGCGCGTTCGCTTCACGTGCGAAAGGCCCGGAGTTCGAGCCCCACTGGAGCCGTTACGATTGTGTCCTTAGGCAAGGCATTTAAATTCCACATGCCTCTTCTCTCTCCCTCGTGGTGATGGATTCCATCAGGAATGAGGTCTCGAGAGTGATTAGTATAAGTTATAAGAACTTGTTTCGCAATCGAGCTAAAATAAATTTGTATAAACTAATAACAGTAACTTGAACTGTCTATAAGTAGGGTATTTCACACATTTGTATTGAACAGCATGGATGTGCATAGTATACACATTATGGCACGAATTAGACCAAAACAATATATCCTGTGTTATTGGGAGGGTGGGGTGGATGCACAGAGATTGTATATTCTGTGATATCTCATGTTAATTGTTAGGTTTTGGTCACATTATGGTAATTAAGTTTGTAGCAGATCAGTGGTCCAGTGGCTACCACGCTGGACTTGTAATGCAGGGGTCACAGGTTCGATACCCCACTATACCATACTCAAATGATACCATAGTCTTTCAGATGAGATTGTTTTATATCCAGGCCTCGTCGGCTCTCACCAATGCAACTCGGATTTGATCCTGGACATGAGAGATGGAATGGTGGCCGCCAGATAGGAAAGGTGAATTTTCTCCGGGTCCTCTGGTTTTGTGAAGTAAATCAGCTATATTGCAGCACTTAAGAAATGATTGTTATTTTCTAGTGACTGAAACAATCTATGTTATTAACAGTTCAAACAAAACTGTCTGTGTTTCCTCAATACTTACACTGAGTATATCAAACATTTGTATCCTCAATACTTACACTGAGTATATCAAACATCTGTATCCTCAATACTTACACTGAGTATATCAAACATTTGTATCCTCAATACTTACACTGAGTATATCTAACATTTGTATCCTCAATACTTACACTGAGTATATCAAACATTTGTATCCTCAATACTTACACTGAGTATATCTAACATTTGTATCCTCAATACTTACACTGAGTATATCTAACATTTGTATCCTCAATACTTACACTGAGTATATCTAACATTTGTATCCTCAATACTTACACTGAGTATATCTAACATTTGTATCCTCAATACTTACACTCTCAATACTTACACTGAGTATATCTAACATTTGTATCCTCAATACTTACACTGAGTATATCAAACATTTGTATCCTCAATACTTACACTGAGTATATCAAACATTTGTCTCACTGCCCTCGGTATAATTCCGTCTTCATCTTCGGTAACCGGGGAAATATTGCCACCCCCTACTGTGTACGTCTTCCCAGAACCCTGAATTTACACAAACAATTCTTGTATCATTAGTTAGTTTATACAAATATATTTAAAAATTGTGAAACTAGTTTTAACAACGAATTGCTCTCGAGACCTCCTTCCTGATGGAATCCATTGCCATGACGGAGAGAGAAAAGGCAATGTGGAATTTAAGTTTGAACTGCAGGCTCCTCCCTCTGAACATTTTGGATGGGTTAACAGCATTTTGGATGGGTTAACAGCATTTTGGATGGGTTAACATTTTAGATAGGTTAACATTTTCACATCAAAAGAATGTTCACGTAACGATGCAAAGCGGTATGTAATACTAGTATATAAACTGGTGTTTGACAACACATCGTAAATGAGTATTTAACATGAGAAAAGCATCTGGAATCAGTACAGTCAAACCTGTCTTAAGCTGCCAGTTAAGGGAGTCAGAGAAAGTGGCTGCTTAACACAGGTGGCTGCTTAATAGAGATCATATATATAATAAAACAACCGATTGGGAATCTGGAAACTAGCTGCTTAATACAGGTGACAGCTTAATAGAGGTCAAATATATAAAACAACCGATTGGGAATCTGGCTGCTTAATACAGGTTGACTGGGGTCAAATATATAATAAAACAACCGATTAGGAATCTGGAAACTGGCTGCTTAATACAGGTTAACTGCTTAATGGAGGTTACCACTAACACAGGTTTGACTGTATTCTTAATATGAAAAAATTCAGGGAAATTAATAGTCACTTACTGTCTGTCCGTATGCAAACACTGTAGCATTGTAGCCCTCGAATATAGACTTCACGAGGCTTTCCACACAAACTGTATACAACTCTTCCTATAACAAATGAATAACGACAATATAAGTTAATCATCAGCTACAAAATACAGATCTACACATCATAAGTGCATTGTTGAATAAAATATAACTGTTATTTCATTGTGTTCTGGTTCTCATGGAATGGTATATATTATATTTACGGAGCCTCTTGGTTCCCTCTGTCTGAATGTTTGTCTGCGCCACTTCTGTCGCCAAGTGAAAAACATTGGAGCCAATTAAAAAAACTTGGAGTCAACTAAGAGCCATATAGTTCACAAATAAATATTTGAAGCCATGTATTTGACAAAACATGTGCCAAAAAAAAAAATGTTGCGCCAAATATTTTCGCCAATTCACAAAATTGAGCGCCAATATTTGTTTTTGTGTCGCAATTAGCGCCATTGCCGCCCGAAAACGGGAACCATGAGCTGCCTCTATAGTATAATATCAGGGTTCATTCTATAGGGCGACATGGGCAAAGTAGTCACCCTTGGGATACTGACATCGCCCCCAGCACTTCTCCCTAATTTAATTTTTACAATTTTCAGATAAAATATTGTCCAGTAAGATACACTGGCCGTTGTAAAGCACTCCTATTAAAATGTATTTAATGGTCATAAATAATACCATTAGATGACGCAATCGCATGCTTTCTCACATCTCCCAAACATTTGGGTCTAGTTTGAGCCCTGAATATATACAGTACCCGCCATGTAACTGAGAGGTTGTGAGTTTGAGCCCCATCAGAACCAAGGTGGTGCTGTCCAGACAAGACCCGCTATCCACATTGCCTCTCCTATCTGCCTTATGGTGATCCACATTGCCTCTTCTATCTCCCATATGGTGATCCACATTGCCTCTTTTATCTCCCTTATGGTGATCAACATTGCCTCTTCTATCTACCTTATGGTGATCCACATTGCCTCTTCTATCTCCCATATGGTGATCCACATTGCCTCTTTTATCTCCCTTATGGTGATCCACATTGCCTCTTCTATCTACCTTATGGTGATCCACATTTCCTCTTCTATCTCCCAAATGGTGATCCACATTTTCCTCTTCTATCTCCCTTATGGTGTTCCACATTGCCTCTTCTATCTCCTTTATGGTAATCCACATTTCCCCTTCTATCTCCCATATGGTGATCCACATTGCCTCTTCTATCTCTCATATGGTGATCCACATTGCCTCTTCTATCTAACATATGGTGATCCACATTGCCTCTTCTATCTCCCATATGGTGATCCACATTTCCTCTTCTATCTACCTTATGGTGATCCACATTGCCTCTTCTATCTAACATATGGTGATCCACATTGCCTCTTCTATCTAACATATGGTGATGGATTCTACCAGGAATGAGGTTTCTTGGAGCGATTAATTTAATGTTGGTAACAATTTTGGTTTCGCAATGGAGCTAAATATAATTTTGTAAAAAACCAAACTATCAGCAGCTATGCTAGCACATACAGTAACGAGTGACAGAATATCTCTGTACCTGAGTAGTCTTTGGAGACAAAACTTCATCAAATGTGAAGCCACGATCTTTTCCCATGATGAGTTGTTTGGTGGTTGGTATTATCCTCACACACATGTCATCACCTCCCACTTTCTCCTTGGGTAACATTGGACGTACCTGTTGTATGAGACGAAAAAGAAACAAAACTGTTGTAAAATAAACGCGGCGCATAATAATAATAAAAAAAATTATGATGACTTTCAACCTTTTTGTCAAATATTCTAGACACTATCAGATAATCTTGTGAAAATATCTCAAATTATCAATTAAATGATCTGTATAGTCAGGGTTCAAGTATAGTCAGTCGCAAATTTCCAAAAAATAATGGTAAATAATGAGATGGTGGTCGCCAGATCGGACAGATGTGTTAGACCTGGTACTTGAGTTTCCTCCCACACAAAGGGTCATATATGCTTTCATCCGAGCTATCAAGAGCGAATAATAATAATATATAAGTTGTAAAGTAATATTCCAGTTCACAAAAAAACGTTGTCCCATGTTTAATGCCAGCTGTTCACAAAGACAACGTTGCACTGTACATGTATACAAGTGTCCCATGTTTAATGCCAGCTGTTCACAAAGACAACATTGCAGTGTACATGTATACAAGTGTCCCATGTTCAATGCCAGCTGTTCACATACAGACGGATCTGTAGTCCAGTGGTAACACGCTGGACTGGTAATCCAGGGATCGCAGGTTCGATCCCCCGTCTGACCCTAATACAATTAACAGTCTTTCAGATGGGACGTTAAACCGAGGTCTCGTGTCGGTGCTTTACACTGTGCACATAAAAGAACCAGAGGAGACTCTGGAACGGGTCTCTGTCTGTATCATTGCACTATCCTCCAACAATCTAAAATGACTAATCTCTTCAGGAGGCGTCGCTCATATGGGCAACCGGTAGCGACGATAAATAAACGTAAAACACACACACACACCAGCTGTTCACAAAGACAATGTTGCACTGTACATGTATACAAGTGTCCCATGTTTAATGCCAGCTGTTCACAAAGACAACATTGCACTGTACATGTATACAAGTGTCCCATGTTTAATGCCAGCTGTTTACAAAGACAACGTTGCACTGTACATGTATACAAGTGTCCAATGTTTAATGCCAGCTGTTCACAAAGACAACGTTGCACTGTACATATATACAAGTGTCCTATGTTTAATGCCAGCTGTTCACAAAGACAACATTGCACTGTACATGTATACAAGTGTCCCATGTTTAATGCCAGCTGTTCACAAAGACAATGTTGCACTGTACATGTATACAAGTGTCCCATGTTTAATGCCAGCTGTTCACAAAGACAACGTTGCACTGTACATGTATACAAGTGTCCAATGTTTAATGCCAGCTGTTCACAAAGACAATGTTGCACTGTACATGTATACAAGTGTCCTATGTTTAATGTCAGCTGTTCACAAAGACAACGTTGCACTGTACATGTATACAAGTGTCCCATGTTTAATGCCAGCTGTTCACAAAGACAACGTTGCACTGTACATGTATACAAGTGTCCCATGTTTAATGCCAGTAAATTTAATAAAGCATACGAAATGTCATTTAAGCACATTAAAGCAGCATTACATCGTAATAAAAGATGTTTTGGGTAAAATATAAATACTAATGTGTGTGTGTTTACAAAATTCGAAATAGTCGCTCAGAAACGATAAAATTCCAATAAATTTAAACTGTCTGAATTTGTTTATCAACACACGAAATGTAAACATGCACAGCGTGCATGCGTGAAGCAACAGAGGATATAGAAAACAATGTATATGTTTTGAACATGAAATACTATCTATCTATCTTCCTCTAATGTCAAATCCCTTGCGGGGATGTAGAAATCTCCCTAAAAGACTTAGCTAACAGAGGTATGAATCAACATATCAAGTAATTTAATTAAAAAAGACAACGTTGGACAAATGGGTACGATGCATTCCGAATGTAAACAAGTGCGGACGATGCGTTCCGGTTGTAAACAAGTGCGTGACCGATCGACTCGGAAAGTCCTACTTTCGGTTTCGAGTTTGTTTTATCGCAAAAATACACTGTTTACCAAATGAACATAAGCATACAAAGTATAATGTTAGAATGTGTAGCAGCATTACTACCCATACGTAAAAATTGAATTTTTCAAATATCTTTTATTTCATACGATGTAATGCTGCTTTAAGTCTAAATTAACTAAATGACATACAAAACTCAAACTCTGTTTGCAATGGACAAGACTTGCGATTGTTTATTCACTGTAATGACGCGGTTAATTACAAGTACAAAACAGATGTTTTCAAATCTCTTTGACTGTACTACGTACATATAGTCGTATACATGAAACATAGCCTCGGCGCAGATCGAGATACACGGGACCAGGGTAAAAATCATTAATGATAACGTAAAAAAACTCTGGAAAACTGTAGCCAATGTACCTCAAGGATGTTTCATATATTTTACTAACAATGGAAAACTGTATCCCATGTACCTCAAGGATGGTTCATATATTTTACTAACAATGGAAAACTGTATCCAATGTACCTCAAGGATGTTTCATATATTTTACTAACAACAATGGAAAACTGTATCCAATGTACCTCAGGGAAATTTATATATATTACAACATATTTTTGATGGTTTGTAGATTAAATTAATATTTTTCAAACGATAACATATTCGTACTTGGTTTTACGATATACTGCATGATACTCATAACGATAACGAATCTGAATTCAATTCGTTTTAACATTTTAAATCAATATGGAAACCCGTTCATAGATCTCATTCCCGTAACAATTTGAATAGCGAAATTGCTTGCGAAACAACAGCCTAGCATAGAACTGACGATCAATCTAACCATATCACATGACAAAGCACGCACTTACAGTCATGTGATTATCTTTATATGTACGTATAATTCTCACACACAATTGTTTGCCAAGTATTGTTAAGACATACGTTCTGAGCTATACGAACGTAACGCACAGATTATTTGCGCCTGATGACACATTTGTGCCTGTTCTTGGGAGGTTTTCTGCATCGCTAGGTGGGAAATTAACTGCCGTTGTATGTTGTTGGTAGGTGACGTTCATGAGAGGTAAAATTGTATTAAAACGCAACAGGTGGGAATAATTGTGACGTTATAAAGAGGGTGTCGCTCATGGGAGGTGACGTTTGTGGAGGTGGGACTGTATGTACATACATTAAGATTGAGGAGAAAGCAACATGCTTGTATGGTTATCTCTTTCCTACGAATCATTTACAAAATACACTGTTTCTATTAGGCAACAAAATTACTATCAAATATAATGTATTGAGATTGAGAATTTGAGTAACTCAATAGTTTTAGAATGTAAGAAAAAGGCAATAATTTTTAAAGTCGTTAAGATACGATTCTGTTTGTGCAACAGGATGAAAAAATGCACATGTGTGATCATAAAACTACACAACCACAAGTGGCTATGATAGTATTGGATTGGAGATAGCAAAATAGAAATGATCGCGAATAAATAGTGTCCTACAGTAATGACAAGTCATATATCTTCACAATTATTAGACATATGTTTTGTTGAGATTTACCCGAACAGCAACTCTGACATTCACTTCCTGCATCGTCTTCTCCTTGGTTTCCATTGTTCAATTTGCTGAAGTATCTGTAATAGAACAGAATTGCTTGCCATCACATGATAGCTGCGAAAATAAAGCCAAGAGCTCTCGCAAACATTCAGACAGATCTACAAGATTCTGAATAAAATAAACAGCATTGTCCTAGATGTTCGGAAAGTCGTTAAGCTAATCATTAGCCTAATGTAAAAGACTCAATTATGATTAATTTTATTGCAAGAACTAAATTATCTTACAATTTCATATACCAGCTACAGCCGGCGCCACGATAACCAAGGGTGGCAACAAGTACTGTATTTTCATTCCATCTGTATATCTAAATAATATTTATATACGGGCAACTTTCAGGTTGTATTAACAAATAATGAAATTAGCATGTGCGAGCAATTCAAAATTATACATAGGACTGCAAATCTACCGTATATATCTTCAGGCCCGGAGTTCGAACATTGCATTTCCTATTGTCCAAGATGAAACAATGTGCCATTCTGGTGTTATTTGACAGATCTCCATCAATTAAGAAGTATTTGTTGATAGAATAAGGTCTTCCGGTCGGGACCACAAGGACATATCAGTGATCTGGTCGATTTTACTTAATTTCTCGTCGATGTTTCTGCATGCATCTTTTATTTCCGTTGGTTGCCTTCAGTAAAAACATGTGATGTCATTCCGGATTACTCAGAGTGAGGTGCCGCAATTTTGTCAACTGCTCACCAAAGTAATCAGTCGGTTTTCTTCGAGATTTTTGTGAATGAAAAGTAAAATATTGTTTATTCGGTGACATAAAATTGTTTGCAGTGTATGAATATTCCAAACCTATAGGAGTCTGTATATATATATATATAACCCCTTGCGCGGACCTGACATGTTTTCCTGGGCATGCTTAGCCGACAATAGCAATTAACCAGTACTAAGCAATGTGTGTGAGGTGCCTTGCTCAATGACACTACATACATGGCCTGACTGAGTATCGAACCCGGAACGTTTGATTCCAAATCCGACGCTCTACCATTGGACCACGGACGCCACACTGTGACAGTCATGTTCTCCAGACATTCTTTTGCCAATCAGTGCTACAAGATCACATAAACAATACAGGGAGATATATATATATAGAATAAACAGATTTCATACAGTGTTATACATTTAACACAGTCGTTCAGAAAAGTACATACCTGTATCTGTATAATCTGGAGTGGGTGGGGTAAAACACCGCACAAAACGGCTACAAGTTATTAACCCAGTGCCAGGATAAGTTTACCAACATATGCATTACATAGATAAACCGTTTGTGTTTCACACTCAAAATGGACTAACACTGTAGTATGTGTACATTTTGTGCAATGGAGATGATGATTAATTTTACTCAAAGTAACGATGTAAACAAAAACAAAATTCTTGGCCAATGAATGCGCATGCGTTAATTCTTAAAATAAACCGAAATAAATTTAAACACAGGCATGTATATGAACTTGGCTGACGCGCAAGTAGTCCAGTTGTTAACACATTGAACTGCGAATCAAGGGATCTCAGGTTCGAATCCTCGTCTGACCCTAACCCTATTTAACAGTCTTTCAGATGAGATGTTAGACGACTGAGGAATCGTGTCGGTGCTTTACACCGTGCACGTAAAAAACCAGAGGTGACTCTGAAATGGTCCCCTGTCACTGCACTATATCCTCCAAAATCTAAAATGACTAATCTTCAGGAGGCGGCGCTCATATGGACAACCAGTAACGACGATACATAAGCGTAATCATACACCCACTGAACTGGGATGGGCGCATAAGGGATCAACTGTGAAATATGCGTGACGATAATGAAGATGATATTCCAACTAGACGAAGTTTTAAGGGTGTCAGCAGGCACTCATCAACACATGTTAATGTCCGAGGAGAGCCAAACTTCCTTGGACTTTTGTAAAAATGGTGTACATGTATGGTCTGTGAAGGAACTAAAGTGACCAAACAACGAAAGAGCGGAAAAGTTAGTTTCCCGACGTGGGACTCGAACCCACGACCTCCCGAACATTAGTCGGACAGCTCTATTAACTGAGCTAGCCGGGCCGATGTTCTACCCACGCCGAAATACACTACATTCTTCCTTCTTTTATTCTTTAGGACCCGCACTCCCTCCTTCCTGGAGGTGCACCCAAGCCATTTGCCCATACCATATATCCTCGTCGCCATTAAAGTGACCAAGCAAAGAAAGAGCGGGAAAGTGAGTAACCCAACGTAGGACTCGAACCCACGAACCCGAACACTAGTCGGACAGCTCTACTAACTGAGCTAGCCGGACCGATGTTCTACACACGCCGAAATAAACTAAAGAACTATAAATCCGTGTGCTATTCCCCTGATACACGAGAGATAAGATGTATTAAAAGACGAAAATAGATGTTTATATTATAGTGGATATAGTTTCACAAACTGTGTATTTTAAGATTATTTATGTGGAATGTATATCATGAAAATAAGAAGCAAATGAATAATAACAAATGTGGAACCAACATGAGGTTCGAACCCGAGACCTTTCTAAATAGGGAAAACACTCGACAATAATGAGCTAGCCGGACCGCTTGCAAATAATGTCCACAAGAAAGTTATTAGACTAATCGGATTTCGTAAACATGTCAAAACGGTGACATCCTGTAAATTGACATCAACTGTAAGAAATGATTACATGAGCGTATATAGTGCATAGCATTGTAGATTTGAATATTTTATTTGTAAATCATGTGTTCTTTTTCATGTACAGTTTGTGTACACTTGTCTCGTGCATGTTATCTGTATGCGGTATAACCCTGACGTGCCGAAAGCATGATCAGGCTTTCCCCCATATAATGCATATATAAGTACTGATTAATGTCAGACTAACTGTGCTACAGCTTTCAATGGATTCAGATAATTTGAACATTAATATCACTTCATCTGAATCGAACAAAATGAGCAGACATATGCCCAACAATAGGTACATATCAATTGACCGACCAAAAACATTCCGCCTCCCTAATCGATCTCATGTTTATTACATAGTCTCAACATAATCTTATTAGTTTCGTTGCTGAACCTTTTGTCCCCAACCTCATCCGATTTCATTGTCCAGTTGTTTCTGTTCTGAATTGTTCAAAACCATAGCAAACACATTTCAAGCGTAGTATCTGACTCCATGAGAAATGAGATTATGTCAAATTCAATGAAATCCTGAGAACAATTAACTGGTTTCATCGATAATAGCACTACTCTTAATGATACTGCAGACCGTATCCAATACTACATGCAGCATCCCAAATAGAAACATAATTATTCGCCCAGATAATGTTTGTTGGATTAATGATGCATTGCGAAAACAGATAAAAACGCTACAAAAACACCAAAAAAGCTAAATATACTAATACCGAGAATAACTAGGCAGAATTTAGGAAAAGCGAAAATGAAACTATTGATCTGAATCGTAAAACCAAAGCAGACTATCAATATAAAATGATAAATTCGGGCATAGATTCTCAAGCAGTCCCTCTGTCACAATACTTTGACAATCTACTTTTTAACTCTTAGTTTCCTTCTTCATGGAATCTGGCCAATTTTAAATAAATCGGACCCATCAATACAATCCAATTATATACCTATCTCTCTTTTAAGTTGTCACGGTAAACTCACGGAACGCTGTATCCACAACTATTAGCATAATTACGTTATTTCAAATTCAAGCCCTGCACCTTACAAATCTTGTTTTACCAAGGGAGATTCTACTGTTAGACCCGTTGACACTTCTGAATAATGACATTAATTAGTGAAGCATTAAACGGTAAGGGAGTATGTGCTGTATTTTGTGACAAATCCGAGGCCATTGATATGACTTGGCACCTGATTCAACTTCATAAACTTTCTTCCATCGACATTTATGGTCCCGTTACTTGACTGTTTTTTTTATATCTTTCAGATAGAAAGCAAATACACATAGTTGTTTTGGCGACTTCTACTTACGATATTTCAGATATTCCCCAAATTGCTATCATTGGTCCATTGTTCTTCCTAATATACACAAATGACATTTTAAACGCTACACAGGCAAATATTCGACTATCTTCTGACGATATCAGTCTCTCTATTATTGTAGAAGACGTTGTAGTTTTCGGGAATATTCTCAATCACGATATTTCAAGAATCATGAATTGGTCTAAAGCTTGGCTTGTTCGCTTCAATCCTTCAACGACTGAATACATCATCTTCTCTCGTACGCGCAGTACACCAATTCACCATCAGTTATATATTGATGGTAATCCAAGTCAGGTCTCACATACATCTTAAACTCACCTTTTCAGGTGATTCCAAATGGAAATCTCACATACATGATTCCATGAACAATGATTGGCAACGCATTGGCATCGTAAGAAACCTCAAATACATCGAATCCGCTTAACATAAAACAGCTAGAATTATCCCATGTGCTACCAAATACTGTAACACTGACATACTCTTGCCCGAATTTAACTAGAATATCTTAGCTGAAATACGACGCAAGCATCGTCATGTCATATTTTACCATATATATATATAGGATGAAAAATGAACTTACTCTCGCATAGCAGTCAAATACAATCCCACCCAGCCAAATCAGCCATATTTTTACAATTTGTACACGTTTAGATGTACACATATATAGTCATAGCTTATTCCACCCCCTGTCATGCATATTATTTGTTCATTGTAAATAATTTTACTCTATGAGGAGTGCCGCAATCACTGACGAATATGATAATGGTGAATATGAAATATGTATGTAGACCGGGGAGTTTATAGATATAACAAACTCTGGTTGTTTTCGTATTTTCGTATATATGGATATAAAGAGCCTGTAAAATACAATATATACATAATATTATTATGTACAAATCATTCTACTTAATTTCACAATACAAACTAGTAAATACACAATTCCAATCCAAGCATTTCAAATAAATATTTTACAATGTAAAATATCAAAGATAAAACATTACATTACCAGAGTCCGGCTATCAGCTGATACATATAATGTATATATGTATATATTTACTAGTATAGTATATATTAAGGTAAACAGGATAGCTTTTCAACTTATCCGTTTGACTAGTAGAGTAAGAGTGTGGGATAAGGGTCTTGAACAAGTTAGTTGGAAAGTGCACCTACTTAGTTGAGTTAGTTCACTCATTCACACATCTGACCTGATTGTCACTCACAATCACTCACCCATAATACTTTATACACAATAGTAGTGAAGACTAGTATATATTATACAAAGACATAGTATGGGACCAGGCTATATAATTATGATATGATTCAGACCAGTGATTATATTAGGCCCTATAGGGGAAACTATTGGGTGGTACACTTGCAGCAGGGTTTGGAAACAGTATAATGTACATGTACTAAATATCAATAATTATTTCCCTTTAATATAAATATGACATGGGTTACATGTAGTTAACTAGTTTAATGATCGTTCATGGTGTGCATTATGTGTACATCTGGACATTACAGTTAAAATAAGTACATGTGTAGTACACATGTAGTGATCTTGTGACTATGATCACACTAGAATGATGAAGAAAAAATACTTTTTGGTAATTCAAAATCTGTGGGCTGATTATAAAACGACACAACAACCTGTGAAACGTAAAGCAAGGTAATTCCAAGGTTTCGGGAGTTTATTTCATATGTACATAACGTTCCAAAGCGTTTATAATTGACCAAACATCACCTCTCTTGAGCTTCATCGAAGCCAACATTTGATGTATTTAATTGAGCGATAATGCTTACCACTCGGATAGTGAAACATTTTCGGATACTTCTTGAAGTTGAAGTTCTTCTGCTTCTAACAGATGGGGAAACTGAGTGGTGGTACAGTGTTCACTCTATGGGCATTGATCTCACCAGGGATGATGTCTATTAAGTATTAGTTTCTGTGATATTATCTTAAGACACTTGTTTCATTATGATTATATCAGTATATGAATATTGTAGTGTATGTTGGCGTGGGTAGCTGGTAGAACATCGGCCCAGCTAGCTCAGTTGGTAGAGCTGTCTGACTAGTGTTTCACTGTTTGTGATGTTATGGGTTCTAATCACACGTCGGGTCACTAACTTTTCCGCTCTTTGCTTGATCACTTTAATTGCGACGAGGATAGCTGTTAACTTAAGGGCAAACGATTAGGGAAAAGGCTCCAGGGAATGGCAGGGATCGAAGCCTCCTAACCTCCTAATGAAAAAAATCGGAAGAGTGTAGTGTATTTTGGCGTGGGTTGAACAACGGCCCGGCTAGCTCAGTTGGTAGCGCTGTCCGACTAGTGTTTGGGAGGTCGTGGATTCGAGTCCCACGTTGGGTCACTAACTTTTCCGCTCTTTCTTTGCTTGGTCACTTTAATATGTAAGTTTGCCTAGAAATCTCATTGTTTCATCGTATGGATTTACATCGCCACTGGGCATCTGCTTTAGTATATTTGCTGTCATACAATACTCATGTATTCACTGTACATATATATGTAACCAGAACAATGCACTGTTACGATTTCATTGATATGTTTGTTACATAATTGTGATGATTTCATACATGTGATGATTTCATTGTCAGGGTTAGCTACATAAATTGCGTTGATTGGAAGCTCTCGTGTAATGACTATGGAACGCAACGATAGTACGGCAGCGATGGCCTCACTTGCTTCCTATGCCGAAGAGTCAGATTCGGATCAGGAAGGAAAGGTAAGAGCTGATCACACACATTTCCCACTTCATTCTAAATGTAACTAGGGCCCGCGCTGGAAATAGCCAGAGTAGTCATTGACTAAAATATGGCAAAATCGGCTAATAAAAACTCAGTTTGACTAAAATGATAAAAACGACAAAAATCTGTAAAATATTCGAAAATTGGAAATTCCCCCGAGTCTATTTGTGGAAAATTACCCGGGTCAAGGTAAAATCTGTAAAAAGTAGTTTCCACTTGTTTTCCTATGTTTAGGACCCCATATTATTTCTGGACATCCATGTAGCTAAGAATTGGAGCCAATAGTTTACCCATACATGATAGTAAGAGATGTGTGTGTGTGTGTGTTTTACATTTATTTATAGTTGCTACCGGTGGCCCATATGAGTGACGCCTACTGAAGAGATTACTTTTGGAGGATAATGCTATGATACAGACAGAGACCTCTTCCAGAGTCTCCTCTGGTTCTTTTAAGTACCATTTAAGTATAGTGTAAAGCACCGACACAAGACCTCAGCTTAAAGTCTCATCCGAAATACTGATAATATTCATTTTAGTAATATTGTATAGTGGGGGATCAAACCTGCGTAAGAGATATTTAGTTTGGTCTGAATAAATCCTGGAGTTTATGAACTTTTCACGTTTCTTGTTTCATATTTTATTGTTCAGATAGAGTAATTCTATATCAATGTTTATTTTTACATTTGAAGATAAAGTCTGCTGTAGATAGCATATCTGATGATGAGCAGGACACACCGACACCCACTCCAAATCCAAACCCCTCCCAGTTCTCCCGGCCATCTTCATCCCTCGTTATAGAAGATGAAACCTCAAGGTCGGACATGGAATCAACAGATACCAGGAAAGCAAAGAAAAGAAAACGTAAATTGCTTTACATATTTATTATCTCCCAATGATGTTATTTTGTCATTGTCTGGTTGTCTATCAAAATACAAGTGGGTACCTACATGTAGGTGGCTAGGAAAATAATAATACCAAGTTACCAACATACAATGCTGACATGTGTACTACCACTTTGAGTGCATCATACATGTATACAGTATGTCACTGTTGACATACATACACATACACAGTATGTCACTGTTGACATACATACACATACACAGTATGTCACTGTTGACATACATACACATACACGGTATGTCACTGTTGACATACATACACAGTATGTCACTGTTGACATACATACACATATACAGTATGTCACTGTTGACATACATACACATACACAGTATGTCACTGTTGACATACACACATACACAGTATGTCACTTTTGACATACATACACATACACGGTATGTCACTGTTGACATACATACACATACACGGTATGTCACTGTTGACATACATACACATACACGGTATGTCACTGTTGACATACATACACATACACGGTATGTCACTGTTGACATACATACACATACATGGTATGTCACTGTTGACATACATACACATACACGGTATGTCACTGTTGACATACATACACATACACAGTATGTCACTGTTGACATACATACACATACACAGTATGTCACTGTTGACATACATACACATACACAGTATGTCACTGTTGACATACATACACATACACAGTATGTCACTGTTGACATACATACACATACACGGTATGTCACTGTTGACATACATACACATACACAGTATGTCACTGTTGACATACATACACATACACAGTATGTCACTGTTGACATACATACACAGTATGTCACTGTTGACATACAGTACATGCCAGACAGATTAATCAAACTCCTCACGTCTTCGCGAAGCAAAATGAAAACGGACATATGTCTCGTGATGAAATGACAAAAAACTCTTGCGGACAGCGATCCGGAACAAAATATATTTAACCTTTCGTGTCAAATCGACACAGAATTTTGTACACTGCAATAGTCAGTAACAATTTTTGTTTAAAATAGGGATGGCAACTTATCGTATTGGAATATAAAATGAGCAAATTCACTATATTTTTTCTCAACTACAATTTTACTGCATATAACTTTGTTTAATTTTCGATCAATTAATATTTCAACACAAAGGAATGGTCCTATGCAGACTCAGAGGTGCAGAAAATTGTCATGGACTGGTGGTTATAAAACTATTCTCCAATCTCAAACTCAGTCTCAAGCTTCTGATTGGTTCAGCTGAGTGTGAAACTCACAATCAACCAATCAAATTTCTTGAGTTCGAGGTTGTGATTTGAAATTTTTTATAACCTCGTGGCCTGATTTGTCTCTATGCAACAAAGACAAGTGATGATACGTTTGCTCATTTTTGCATGTGCTGCAAATTGAGTAATGCAGTCTAATTGACGGACACAATCGGGGAATATAATTGGTACCCTTGTCAGCAAACTTCAATGTCCACTGGACGCTGTAATAACACTGGATCAATTAACACCAACCAATGGTCCAGGTACATGTACCTAGCGAAACTCAATTGATTTCGTCACAAATTGAAGTGTTGTCTGTTTTCGTACGGTCCGAGGGAAATCGCCCCAGGCAATTAATCAATCTGTTTTTGGTCCGTTTTATTCCGTTCAATTTATAGCGGAATTTTGTGACAAATGAAAAACGACCAAACCTGAGCGTCACACGAGGGTTGCAGGTTCCGTCTGGTGTGTATTTTACACCATATTATGTTGGCATGTTGTTAATATGTCGTACAATGTTTGTATGTATCGTACAATGTTGGTATACATGTATTGTACAATTTTGACATGTGTCCTACAAGATTGGCATGTGTTGTACAAAGTTGGCATCTTCTTCAAGAATCTTGCATAAATGAAAGAAGGACTGTGTATTGTAAAAACAAAAGTGATAACTTATTGTTCATCCTGATGGTAATGACTAAAGTATTATTTTATTACTCAGCCACTCAATTAGTATCCTATGGTGCTGATGAATTGGAGGATGAAGAATCAACTGAAAGTGAGGAGGAGGAAGATATAAATCCTGATAAGTCACATGGACATGGACATGATGTTGTTGAGGTAAGTAAAAGTCCAGATAAGTGATGGTGTTGTAACTCCTGATAAGTCACATGGACATGATGTTGCTGAGGTAAGTAAAAGTCCAGATAAGTGATGGTGTTGTAACTCCTGATAAGTCACATGGACATGATGTTGCTGAGGTAAGTAAAAGTCCAGATAAGTGATGGTGTTGTAACTCCTGATAAGTCACATGGACATGATGTTGCTGAGGTAAGTAAAAGTCCAGATAAGTGATGGTGTTGTAACTCCTGATAAGTCACATGGACATGATGTTGCTGAGGTAAGTAAAAGTCCAGATAAGTGATGGTGTTGTAACTCCTGATAAGTCACATGGACATGATGTTGCTGAGGTAAGTATAAGTGAGGATGTTGTAACTCCTGATAAGTCATATGGACATGATGTTGCTGAGGTAAGTATAAGTGAGGATGTTGTAACTCCTGATAAGTCACATGGACATGATGTTGCTGAGGTAAGTATAAGTGAGGATGTTGTAACTCCTGATAAGTCATATGGACATGATGTTGTTGAGGTAAGTATAAGTGATGGTGTTGTAACTCCTGATAAGTCACATGGACATGATGTTGCTGAGGTAAGTAAAAGTCCAGATAAGTGATGGTGTTGTAACTCCTGATAAGTCACATGGACATGATGTTGTTGAGGTAAGTAAAAGTGAGGATGTTGTAACTCCTGATAAGTCACATGGACATGATGTTGCTGAGGTAAGTAAAAGTGAGTGTGTTGTAACTCCTGATAAGTCACATGGACATGATGTTGCTGAGGTAAGTAAAAGTGAGTGTGTTGTAACTCCTGATAAGTCACATGGACATGATGTTGCTGAGGTAAGTAAAAGTCCAGATAAGTGATGGTGTTGTAACTCCTGATAAGTCACATGGACATGATGTTGCTGAGGTAAGTAAAAGTCCAGATAAGTGATGGTGTTGTAACTCCTGATAAGTCACATGGACATGATGTTGCTGAGGTAAGTAAAAGTCCAGATAAGTGATGGTGTTGTAACTCCTGATAAGTCACATGGACATGATGTTGCTGAGGTAAGTATAAGTCCAGATAAGTGATGGTGTTGTAACTCCTGATAAGTCACATGGACATGATGTTGCTGAGGTAAGTAAAAGTCCAGATAAGTGATGGTGTTGTAACTCCTGATAAGTCACATGGACATGATGTTGCTGAGGTAAGTAAAAGTCCAGATAAGTGATGGTGTTGTAACTCCTGATAAGTCACATGGACATGATGTTGCTGAGGTAAGTAAAAGTCCAGATAAGTGATGGTGTTGTAACTCCTGATAAGTCACATGGACATGATGTTGCTGAGGTAAGTATAAGTGAGGATGTTGTAACTCCTGATAAGTCATATGGACATGATGTTGCTGAGGTAAGTATAAGTGAGGATGTTGTAACTCCTGATAAGTCACATGGACATGATGTTGCTGAGGTAAGTATAAGTGATGGTGTTGTAACTCCTGATAAGTCATATGGACATGATGTTGTTGAGGTAAGTATAAGTGATGGTGTTGTAACTCCTGATAAGTCACATGGACATGATGTTGCTGAGGTAAGTAAAAGTCCAGATAAGTGATGGTGTTGTAACTCCTGATAAGTCACATGGACATGATGTTGTTGAGGTAAGTAAAAGTGAGGATGTTGTAACTCCTGATAAGTCACATGGACATGATGTTGCTGAGGTAAGTAAAAGTGAGTGTGTTGTAACTCCTGATAAGTCACATGGACATGATGTTGCTGAGGTAAGTAAAAGTGAGTGTGTTGTAACTCCTGATAAGTCACATGGACATGATGTTGCTGAGGTAAGTAAAAGTCCAGATAAGTGATGGTGTTGTAACTCCTGATAAGTCACATGGACATGATGTTGCTGAGGTAAGTATAAGTCCAGATAAGTGATGGTGTTGTAACTCCTGATAAGTCACATGGACATGATGTTGCTGAGGTAAGTAAAAGTCCAGATAAGTGATGGTGTTGTAACTCCTGATAAGTCACATGGACATGATGTTGCTGAGGTAAGTATAAGTGAGTGTGTTGTAACTCCTGATAAGTCACATGGACATGATGTTGCTGAGGTAAGTAAAAGTCCAGATAAGTGATGGTGTTGTAACTCCTGATAAGTCACATGGACATGATGTTGCTGAGGTAAGTAAAAGTCCAGATAAGTGATGGTGTTGTAACTCCTGATA
>CM026402.1:14257923-14372109 GCA_014843695.1 Archivesica marissinica
AAGTGATGGTGTTGTAACTCCTGATAAGTCACATGGACATGATGTTGCTGAGGTAAGTAAAAGTCCAGATAAGTGATGGTGTTGTAACTCCTGATAAGTCACATGGACATGATGTTGCTGAGGTAAGTAAAAGTCCAGATAAGTGATGGTGTTGTAACTCCTGATAAGTCACATGGACATGATGTTGCTGAGGTAAGTAAAAGTCCAGATAAGTGATGGTGTTGTAACTCCTGATAAGTCACATGGACATGATGTTGCTGAGGTAAGTATAAGTCCAGATAAGTGATGGTGTTGTAACTCCTGATAAGTCACATGGACATGATGTTGCTGAGGTAAGTATAAGTGAGGATGTTGTAACTCCTGATAAGTCATATGGACATGATGTTGCTGAGGTAAGTATAAGTGAGGATGTTGTAACTCCTGATAAGTCACATGGACATGATGTTGCTGAGGTAAGTATAAGTGAGGATGTTGTAACTCCTGATAAGTCATATGGACATGATGTTGTTGAGGTAAGTATAAGTGATGGTGTTGTAACTCCTGATAAGTCACATGGACATGATGTTGCTGAGGTAAGTAAAAGTCCAGATAAGTGATGGTGTTGTAACTCCTGATAAGTCACATGGACATGATGTTGTTGAGGTAAGTAAAAGTGAGGATGTTGTAACTCCTGATAAGTCACATGGACATGATGTTGCTGAGGTAAGTAAAAGTGAGTGTGTTGTAACTCCTGATAAGTCACATGGACATGATGTTGCTGAGGTAAGTAAAAGTGAGTGTGTTGTAACTCCTGATAAGTCACATGGACATGATGTTGCTGAGGTAAGTAAAAGTCCAGATAAGTGATGGTGTTGTAACTCCTGATAAGTCACATGGACATGATGTTGCTGAGGTAAGTAAAAGTCCAGATAAGTGATGGTGTTGTAACTCCTGATAAGTCACATGGACATGATGTTGCTGAGGTAAGTAAAAGTGAGTGTGTTGTAACTCCTGATAAGTCACATGGACATGATGTTGCTGAGGTAAGTAAAAGTCCAGATAAGTGATGGTGTTGTAACTCCTGATAAGTCACATGGACATGATGTTGCTGAGGTAAGTAAAAGTCCAGATAAGTGATGGTGTTGTAACTCCTGATAAGTCACATGGACATGATGTTGCTGAGGTAAGTAAAAGTCCAGATAAGTGATGGTGTTGTAACTCCTGATAAGTCACATGGACATGATGTTGCTGAGGTAAGTAAAAGTCCAGATAAGTGAGGATGTTGTAACTCCTGATAAGTCACATGGACATGATGTTGCTGAGGTAAGTATAAGTGAGGATGTTGTAACTCCTGATAAGTCACATGGACATGATGTTGCTGAGGTAAGTATAAGTGATGGTGATGTAACTCCAGATAAGTCACATGGACATGATGTTGTTGAGGTAAGTAAAAGTGTTGTAACTCCAGATAAGTCATTTTGACTTGGGTTAGGCATGGTGGAGGGTTGTGTAACTCCAGATAAGTCATTCTGATATGGGTATGGAACGGTCAAGGTATTTGAGGGTGATGAAATACCAGATGCGTCATTTGGACACAAGGTAGTGTGAGGAGGGTTAATTCCCTGATACATCGTTCGGATACAGACTAGGGCTGGTCTAGGGATGTGGTTATTTGTTATATAGACATAAGCCTGGAGTTATATTCGGATAAGCTTAGTGGTGCTGGGTGGGCGCAATAAGTAAAAGTGAGCATGATACGAACCCAGGTATGTTATCCAGTCATGGGCTGCAAGTGGTTGACGAAATAAGTGAGCATGGTATGAACCCAGGTATGTTATCCAGTCATGGGCTGCAGGTGGTTGACGAAATAAGTGAGCATGATATGAACCCAGGTATGTTATCCAATCATGGACTGCAAGTGGTTGACGAAATAAGTGAGCATGATATGAACCCAGGTATGTTATCCAATCATGGGCTGCAAGTGGTTGACGAAATAAGTGAGCATGATATGAACCCAGGTATGTTATCCAATCATGGGCTGCAGGTGGTTGACGAAATAAGTGAGCATGATATGAACCCAGGTATGTTATCCAATCATGGGCTGCAAGTGGTTGACGAAATAAGTGATCATGATGTTCATATAATCCAGATAAGAAAGCTGGTTATGGGAGAGGGGATGTAGACTTGAGGGTTCGTTTATTCAAATTGTTTTGGGCTCAATTGCGAAGCAAGTTCTTACACTTTCGAGACACCATTATCAGGGATCAGTTTAGAGGGCGAAATTGTCGCCTTAGGGACTCTGAGGGACTCTGACTTCGCCCTATTCTCCCTTAAAAATTTTTTTTTTGGTTTTTACGGTTGTCAAACAAAATGTTGTCTAGTAAGATACACTGGCCCATTATAAAGCACTCCTTCTATTCAAATGTTGTATTTAATGGTTGTACTGTGCATTTTAACCCTATTTTGCAGAAGTATATTAAAGAACACCATTTAAGGAAGCGCTCATGCGCTTTCTCACTTCTCCCAAATATTCTGACCTAGTATGAACCCTGCATTATTGATGTAATCCATCCCCATGAGGGAGAGAGAAGATGACAATGTGGAAGTTAAATGGTCTTGTTTTGAATGAACTGTGTTAGCATATTGTCTGTAGCTGGAGACGTTATTTACCGGGTTATTTACCGAGTATTAACAGTCTTAAAATGGGACATGAGTTCATTTTATATGTATAATAGAGTGGCCTCCGATGCTGAGTTGTTACGGTCGTTGATTTCGAATCACTTGCCCCTCATCACTATAGGTTCGTATCCAACTGGGGATGACAAATTCTTTCAAGTCCTGAAGCTATCCAGTTGGCTTGCAGTAGGTCAGTGACTGTGGTTCTACCCAGGTGTCCGTCCGTGCCTGACACTGCTCAAAGGGGCACTCAGGGTCTTCCTCCACCAATAATAGCTGGAGAGTAGCCATATGACCTAAGCTGTTGGTGCACCCGGGGTCTTCCTCCACCGATAATAGCTTGAGAGTCGCCACATGACCTAAGCTGTTGGTGCACCCGGGGTCTTCCTCCACCGATAATAGCTTGAGAGTCGCCACATGACCTACGCTGTTGGTGCGACTTTAAGCCCCAAGAACAAAACTCGCCTGATTGGATCAGTTATTGCAGTCATTATTGCATATTGCCCTTAATTATTTTTCAGTATTTTATAGTTTTGTTAGTGTTCATTTTACAGAAACACTATTTGTGATATGTTGAAAGTGTGTGATAAGACTGAGTGGTTACGATCTTAGACTTACTTTTCACGGCTGTAGGCTCGAATCCCACTAAGGGAGTTTAGTTAATTTTATGAGAGGAAGTTTATCTAAATGACTGGCAGCTTGTCTATTGATCTACCAAAGTGCCAGCCTGTGACCCATTAACCCATTGTCCGCTGAGTAAATAAAAGCACATTTGCAAACAACATAGATCCAGATCTGTAACGTCTCGTTTGATCAGGATCTACATGTATGTTGCTTGCTGTTCAGCCATGTGTTTTAGGTTCATTATCCAGATAGCAAACAGCATACATGTAGGTCCTGCTCAGATGGTACGTTCTGTGCCTGCATGTTCTGTGCCTGCATGTTCTGTGCCGGCATGTTCTGTGCGGCATGTTCTGTGCTGGCATGTTCTGTGCCTGCATGTTCTGTGCCGGCATGTTCTGTGCCGGCATGTTCTGTGCCTGCATGTTCTGTGCCGGCATGTTCTGTGCCGGCATGTTCTGTGCCTGCATGTTCTGTGCCGGCATGTTCTGTGCCGGCATGTTCTGTGCCAGCATGTTCTGTGCCGGCATGTTCTGAGCTGGCATGTTCTGTGCCGTCTAATCTGGCTTTATGCTGTTTGCAAAAGTGATTTTATTTACCACTAGCATGCAAAGGGTTAAACTCAGATATTCCGTTACCAAGAACATCTTGAATGCTGCCATAGAATCTGTGTTTATTCTAAGCTTTTTCTTTCAGGGGAAAATCATGAAAACATCACTAAATGTGGAACAGGCATGTAAGTCACACACAAAGCATTAATAAATATTCACGGTCTTGTACATGTGTCAGCAATGAGAGACAGTGGTCAGTTACTGCCCCTGAATACTCTTTGAGGAGGATATGTCCTCTTAATTGGATTCCTCTGCTTTTATTGTTGTTTTCTTTGCACAAAATGCTATCAATAATTATTATTATCCACTTTCTCATCTTATAGTTACCTGTATTAAATCCCCGCCAGATATCCTACAATGATATTTCACTGTATGTGATTTTGATAAAATCTAGGGATGGCAACGAATGCTGATTTTGCCATTCGAATATTCGAATGATCTTCCTAACAAATATTCGAATATTCGCTAATTTCTTGAACTTTGGAATTGTACACGTCTTCTTCTTTCTGTTTGCAACACTGTCACGTAGCACCGTTTGAAGTGGCTTGGTAGAATTCTATATCTGTGACTTCTACTGTTAGCCTTTAACCCTTTTCTTCATAGAGATTTAGGTTAATATACTGTTATATCTCCATACAAACGACAGCCATTTAGCTATCATGTAGTGGATAAGTAGTCGCCATATCTATCCCACCTCCATGGATACTACTGGGACTACATAGAGATTTAGGTTAATATACTGTTATATCTCCATACAAACGATAGCCATTTAGCTATCATGCAGTGGATAAGTAGTCGCCATATCTATCCCACCTCCATAGATACTACTGGGACTACATAGAGATTTAGGTTAATATACTATTATATCTCCATACAAACGACAATCATTTAGCTGTCGTGCAGTGGATAAGTAGTCGACATATCTATCCCACCTCCATAGATACTACTGGGACTACATAGAGATTTAGGTTAATATACTATTATATCTCCATACAAACGACAGCCATTTAGCTATCATGCAGTGGATAAGTAGTCGCCATATCTATCCCACCTCCATAGATATTACTGGGACTACATAGAGATTCTGGCCTTTATTATGAACATTGGTTTGGCTACTACATTGTCAATGTATGTCATATTGGTAATGGCATCAAGAGGTGCTTCTATGAGGGAAAGGGTTAATGTATGTGGTATTGGTAATGGCGTCAAGAGATGCTTCTATGAGGGAAAGGGTTAAATATGTCGCATTGGTAATGGCGCCAAGAGGTGCTTCTATGAGGGAAAGGGTTAATGTATGTGGTATTGGTAATGGCGTCAAGAGGTGCTTCTATGAGGGAAAGGGTTAATATATGTCGCATTGGTAATGGCGTCAAGAGGTGCTTCTGTGAGGGAAAGGGTTAAATAGGCAGTGTATTTTGTTATGAATATTTAATTTATGGACATTCATCTGGGGTCAGCTTTCATCATTTCCGACCGATGTGAACGCACGCAGCATGTATCATAACAAACAAAAGTGAAGATTGTTGAATAATTACTGAAACATCGAAGTTGATATGGGTGCATCCGATAATCGATGATTTGAGAATATATGCGAAAATTTATAATTTTAATTAGGCACCACAATCTCTTTTTATTGGCTTCCGATGGAACTGGTGTTGTCGGAACGTCCAGAACTCTCCTTGTGACTTGCGGGTATAAGTGTTCATTTCGAACTGGTGTTGTCGGAACGTCCAGAACTCTCCTTGTGACTTGCGGGTATAAGTGTTCATTTCGAACTGGTGTTGTCGGAACGTCCAGAACTCTCCTTGTGACTTGCGGGTATAAGTGTTCATTTCGAACTGGTGTTGTCGGAACGTCCAGAACTCTCCTTGTGACTTGCGGGTATAAGTGTTCATTTCGAACTGGTGTTGTCGGAACGTCCAGAACTCTCCTTGTGACTTGCGGGTATAAGTGTTCATTTCGAACAGGTGTTGTCGGAATGTCCAGAACTCTCCTTGTGACTTGCGGGTATAAGTGTTCATTTCGAATCCATCATTCTAGGGTATAAAGTGCAGGTCCATTTTTGACACAAACTCTCAAAATTGATCAGCCATGCTCCTGAATTGATATTTGTCTATACTAAGCTCGTGATATTGTCGTTTAAAGATAATTGAAATCAGATTAGTCTAAAAATGAATATGTATAGAGACAGAATCAATCGTGAGATTACAGTAAATATGTACCACAAATGTTGTTATTCAGTATACACGCATTGTATTATGCATGGATGTTAACCCTATTTACATTATTTTGTTATGTCGACAACCATTGTGAAGTCCGCCTCCGTGGTCGAGTGGTTAAGGTCGCTGACTTGTATACCACTGTAACCTATCATCACTGATGGTCACGGGTTCGAGCCCCGCCCAGGTCGTGTCTCATTTATATGAAAGAGTTGGCAGTTTCTTACGGAGGTTGGTGCAATCAAGTACTGGTTAACCGCTGGAACCTGCCCAGGAAAGGTGTTGTTAGGTAAACTGCCCGCCGGCGATATAGCCCGAAATGGTGCTGATGCAGGCGTAAAACCCGAAATATAACATATTGTACCATATAATAGGAAATTACATTTTATAGAAATTTGCTTTTTTCACTGGTGTCTCTTTAAATAAGGTAAGAAGCTCTATCTAATATATATAGGCCAGTTCTGTTATGTCCTGACTCTTGTGTAATGGCTGTCATATATCTGAGGTAATATTTCAGCATCATTATCGAGAGCCATGCTGAACAAGTCGTTCGATGAGATTGAACTACCACCAGAACCACCTGCTAAATGTTCCAAAATACTTCAGGTAAACAGTAGTAAATAAACTACCCCTGCTCAATCCAGGTAAACAGTAGTAAATGAACTACCACTGCTCAGTCCAGGTAAACAGTAGTAGAAAATGAACTCCACCTGCTCAGTCCAGGTAAACAGTAGTAGAAAATGAACTCCCTCTGCTCAGTCCAGGTAAACAGTAGTAAATGAACTACACCTGCTCAGTCCAGGTAAACAGTAGTAAATGATCTACCCCTGCTCAGTCCAGGTAAACAGTAGTAAATGAACTCCCCCTGCTCAGTCCAGGTAAACAGTAGTAAATGAACTACACCTGCTCAGTCCAGGTAAACAGTAGTAAATGAACTACCACTGCTCAGTCCAGGTAAACAGTAGTAGAAAATGAACTCCACCTGCTCAGTCCAGGTAAACAGTAGTAAATGATCTACCCATGCTCAGTCCAGGTAAACAGTAGTAAATGAACTCCCCCTGCTCAGTCCAGGTAAACAGTAGTAAATGAACTACACCTGCTCAGTCCAGGTAAACAGTAGTAAATGAACTACACCTGCTCAGTCCAGGTAAACAGTAGTAAATGAACTACCCCTGCTCAGTCCAGGTAAACAGTAGTAAATGAACTACCCGTGCTCAGTCCAGGTAAACAGTAGTAAATGAACTACACCTGCTCAGTCCAGGTAAACAGTAGTAAATGATCTACCCCTGCTCAGTCCAGGTAAACAGTAGTAAATGAACTCCCCATGCTCAGTCCAGGTAAACAATAGTAAATGAACTACCCCTGCTCAGTCCAGGTAAACAGTAGTGGATTATCCACCCCTGCTCAGTCCAGGTAAACAGTAGTAAATGAACTCCCCCTGCTCAGTCCTGGTAAACAATAGTAAATGAACTACCCATGCTCAGTCCAGGTAAACAGTAGTGGATTATCCACACCTGCTCAGTCCAGGTAAACAGTAGTAAATGAACTACACCGGCTCAGTCCAGGTAAACAGTAGTAAATGATCTACCCCGACTCAGTCCAGGTAAACAGTATTAAATGAACTACACCTGCTCAGTCCAGGTAAACAGTAGTAAATGAACTACACCTGCTCAGTCCAGGTAAACAGTAGTAAATGATCTACCCCGACTCAGTCCAGGTAAACAGTATTAAATGAACTACACCTGCTCAGTCCAGGTAAACAGTAGTAAATGAACTACCCATGCTCAGTCCAGGTAAATAGTAGTAAATGAACTACACCTGCTCAGTCCAGGTAAACAGTAGTAAATGAACTACCCCTGCTCAGTCCAGGTAAACAGTAGTAAATGAACTCCCCCTGCTCAGTCCAGGTAAACAGTAGTAAATGAACTACCCCTGCTCAGTCCAGGTAAACAGTAGTAAATGAACTACCCCTGCTCAGTCCAGGTAAACAGTAGTAAATGAACTACCCCTGCTCAGTCCAGGTAAACAGTAGTGGATGAACTACCCCTGCTAAGTCCAGGTAAACAGTATTAAATGAACTACCCCTGCTCAGTCCAGGTAAACAGTAGTAAATGAACTATCCCTGCTCAGTCCAGGTAAACAGTAGTGGATGAACTACCCCTGCTCAGTCCAGGTAAACAGTAGTAAATGAACTACCCCTGCTAAGTTCAGGTAAACAGTAGTGGATTATCCACCCCTGCTAAGTCCAGGTAAACAGTAGTGGATTATCCATCCCTAAAATCTGTTGCTAATCGTAGCACCTTATTTGTTTAGGTCCATATATAAATATATTGCCTTCCCATGATATTAGAATAACCGAAAGAAAAATATAGTTCCAAACTGTCCTATATAATATATACACCAACTGCCGTCAGAACCAGTTATTAAATGTCCAATGTGAACCACAGAATGACTTACTAAATGCTGTTTGTAAACTGTATATGAACTAGCCTCGTAGCCAGTCACTGAATGCTCCCAGCATGCACTGCTCCCAGCATGCGCCAGGTACATAATGTATGAACTAGCACCATTACATACATGTACATGTGATTTCAGGAGAAGATAGCTAGTTTACATGGCAAGAATCTCAACAGAAATATACAGATCAAAGTAGATTTTAGAAATCCCAGGTAAGAGCATACTGAAGCAGGTATCTTGTCTTAGAGAGCCCGTATCATATGAGGGTTTATACAACAAATTTAACTATATTCAGATACGTGTACTCTGGTATAGTGTTCCCTCTGTCTGAATTGTCATCACTTCGTCACTTCTGTCGCTAATTGAAAAAAACGTGAGCCAATTTGAAAAACTAAGAGCCGTATTTTTGCAGCCATGTATTTGACATAAAAAATAAAGAAAAAAAGTTGCGCCAAATATTTTCGCCTATTCAGAAAATTTAACGCCAGTATTTTTTTTGTGTCACAATTGATGCCATTAGTGACCTATGATGGGAACCCTGTGACATCAACACAAATCTCACTAAAGTGGAAACCTCGCCAAGCCAAACTAATTTGTATTAATGTACCAGATGCCTGCTGCCTTGCGAAAATAGGCACTCTGACATTTTTCAGAATAATGGGAAGAAAGTGTTTAAATTTGACTAAAATGACATATTTTTCCCACGTCTACATTACTGTATAATTTCAATGAATTACCTACTAGTTCCAGCTATGGCGTTTAAATTTCGATATCAAGTAACGTAAACATTTTGAAACTGTTGCCATAGGAATAATGTTTCCAAGCCCATCACTTTGTTAGTTTATACAAATTTATTTTAGCTGATTGCGAAACAAGTTCTTACAACTTATATTAATCGCTCTCGAGACCTCATTCCTGATGGAATCCATTGCCACGAGGGAGAGAGAAGAGGCAACATTGAATTTAAATGGGTACAATCATAGCGGGGCTCAAACTCCGGACCTTTCGCACCTGAAGCGAACGCGCATCCACTGTGCTATCACGACTTCCAAATCACTTTGTTAGACAAATATAATAGCATGATCTGTTGTAAAATCATGATATATACTAAAGCTGTGAACTCTAAATGTGAATGAAAATTTCAAATTATCGAATGTCATTAATGTTGGCGCGACGTATCGAACGTTTTTCAAAAACATCAGATATTCTGTCTATGTGAGTCGCTAAGCAGGTCACGACTTTACAATTGGTAACATTTGAGTTGAATTTTTCAGGATTTGAATTTGTATTATTAGACTTGATATATCAACTTCATATTTGTTTATTATGTCTGAGTGCCCCAGTTTGTGTCTACTTAACCCTTTCAACACCAAGTAACTCGCATGGACTGGTCCATGATATTCATAAACCAATAAATGAATCAGAAAATCACATTTGGACAAGTTCATTTATCAAAATGGGTAATTATGTCTAAAAATAGTCATATCACTGGCAAAAAGTGCAGATCCTGATGAGACGGCTCGTCACGAGCCGGCTCATCTGGATCTACACTTTTTGTAAGCCTATTTAGAGGTCTGTGGTGTTGAAAGGGTTAATACTGCTTGCTAACTTACTATATGTTTCTGTGGCATGTCATTATTGCAAAAATAAACTGAGACATATAACATTGACATCTTAATGCTGGCTTTAAGAATAGGAGCATAGCATGTAGTTGTCTGTAATTCTGGGAAATCAATATTACTAATCAGAAATAAATACAGCCTGTAATTGTAACTGTACTGTTTATAAATTCTAATTTTGTCTGATAATTTAACATGGACATTTTTCTCTATTTATTTAATGTGAGAAGTAGATTATTTTCTTATCATTAAACCGTTCACTTGTGAATTATGACGATACAGACTGTGTACTATGATGATTTAGATATTACATTTAGAAGTTGGAAAATCAACTGGTTTGGGCCAGACTGTGTATTGCTAGATAGATGCATCAGACATTTAGCCAGGTCTGCATGGGGGAATGTTTCAACGGGCGTGGCCATGATCAGTGTGAAAGTTATTGAATAAGAAAAAAAAAACGTATTTAAAAAATATAAAATGGTGAACATTTCAAATTTCAGTATATACGAGAGGCTGATAATGCATTGTGGGATAGATGAGAAGGGAACCAACTATCCACCGGAGCTGTACGACCCGAGTATATGGGGAAAAGAGTCGTTCTATGATGCTCTAGGTATTGGAACACTTTGTACTTTGGGTTCTAGTACAGTAGACACTACCAGCAGTAAGCCCTGGCCTGGAGGTTATAAAACTTTTCTCCAATCTCAAAACTCAGTCTCAATCGTCTGATTGGTTCAGCTGACAGTTTTATAACCTCGGTGCCTCGTTTTGACATAAGGGTAGTATTTTATATTTGGCAAATTGCGAGTCTGGAGAAAGCATGTTTGGTAAGCCAAGATAGTTTTATACTAATTTATTTTGATTTGCTTGCGAAACAAGTTTTACAACATTAGGTTAATCACTCTCGAAACCTCATTCCTGATGGAATCCATCAACATGAGGGAGAGAGAAGAAGAGGCAATGTGGAAATTCAGTGCCTTGTCTAAGGGCCCAAATTTAACGACTACATTTGGGCATAAACTCTGGGGCGTTCACACCTGAAGCGAATGCGCTAACACTGCTCTATCATGACTTCCCTGTACAGGATGATGAAGGATGAGCCCTGTTGCTTGCCTACTGCTGCTACTGCTAACAGATCTGGTAACATAGTAGACATGTCTGTGTGACCACCGTTGCAACTTGTGTGTCTAATAATATGTGGAGTATATAAGTATAATTGAATTAAATTGGTTCAGACGGATCTGTAGTCCAGTGGTAACACGCTGGACTGGTAATACAGGGATCGCAGGTTCGATCCCCCGTCTGACCTTAATAAAATTTACAGTCTTTCAGATGGGACTTTAACCCGAGGTCTCGTGTTGGTGCTGTACACCGTACACGTTAAAGAACCAGAGGAGACTCTGGAATGGGTCTCTGTCTGTATCGTTGCACTATCCTCCAAAAATCTAAAATGACTAATCTCTTCAGGAGGTGTCGCTCATATGGGCAACCGGTAGTGACGATAAATAAACGTAGAACACACATTGGTTCAGTTTTCCTGTCGGGTATTACCATTGGCCATCGTGCATTGTAACATAAACAATACTGTTTGTATCTACAGATAAACAATACTGTTTGTATCTATCTACAGATAAAGCACAAAAATCAGACATGGAGAGAAGAGAACGAGAGAGAAAAGAAAGAACAAAGGTACGTTTCAACTTGTAAATAGTGTTGGAAGTATCTGTTAATGTTGCATTGAATATTCATTCTATATATACCATGTCTACAACTTGTTCCTGTGATTGTGTTTACTTAGTGAGTATGTTCACTCGGTGAGTATGTTCACTCGATGAGTATGTTAACTCTGTGAGTATGTTAACTTGGTGAGTATGTTAACTCTGTGAGTATGTTAATTTGGTGAGTATGTTAACTCTGTGAGTATGTTAATTCGGTGAGTATGTTAACTCTGTGAGTATGTTCACTCGGTGAGTATGTTCACTCGGTGAGTATGTTCACTCGATGAGTATGTTCACTCGGTGAGTATGTTAACTCGGTGAGTTTGTTAACTCGGTGAGTATGTTCATTCGGTGAGTATGTTAACTCGTGGTTGTTTGGTGGTTGTTTTGGTGGTTGTTTTGTGAGTATGTTAACTCTGTGAGTATGTTCACTCGATGAGTATGTTAACTCTGTGAGTATGTTCACTTCGCTGTATGCAAATCAAGAAATGTAATGAATCTGAAAACATTTTCCCCCGGTGATGTAATTAATAGATTTGTCCGTTATGTTGAATTCCGTCGGACTGAACAAAAGACTACGACATAACCGAAGTTTCACATAACGGATATCAACCATATTTGACAGCTACCGGTATATGTAAAGTGATAGTATCTGAAACGGGACTTTTGCCCTTTAGAGTTAACTGGAGAATTTGACATAGCCGACTTTGATATAGCAGATGTAGACTGTATATATCTATACACAGAATTATGGAATATGTTAAAATACATTTTAACATGACTGCAATTTGTCTGTATACAAATAAGTACGGTAGTTTACTGTAAATCTGCAATAAAATATGGCTTAGCGTGTGATGCCAAACGTGATGTAGTTTGTAGTTTTGTGACATCATTTGCAGCATTCTAAAATACAACACCAACTGGCCGCCTCTGTGGTCGAGTGGTTAAGGTCGCTGACTTGTATACCACTGTAACCTATCATCACAGATGGTCACGGGTTCGAGCCCCACTCGGGCTGTGTCTCATTTATATGAAAAAGTTGGCAGTTTCTTAACTAGGTTGGTGCACCCAAGTACTGGTTAACCGCTGGAGCCTGCCCAGGAAAGGTGTTGTTAGGTAAACTGCCTGCCGGCGATATAGCCCAAAATGGTGCTGATGCAGGCGTAAAATCCGAAATATAACATAAATATAACATAACAACACCAACTATTTTTGCTCATTTTAGATATTTTGGTCATGTTAGAATGGGAATAATATTGGTATTTGCGTTATTATAGTCGAATAACAATGGTTTTGTCATTATGAACACCGTTAATTCCTACGCGTCGGAACCCCAAACCATGTTTTATTCGTCAATAAACAACGGAACGGAAAGACATAAATATTATTTCTTAATTTAAAGTCTCTCCAAAAAGGAGAAGCAAACGGTAGTGATGAAGATACAACTACAGAGCTGTTTGAGATGATTTATAATGCTTGTTCTTTATTTGAAGGTGGAGTTTGTAACTGCAACGAAGAAGTCAAGTTCCAAACTGGAAATGATAAACTTAGGTGAATAAATGCAACATAATTATGCAGTAAAACCTGTGCTTATAGACCTCTCACAGGAATAACAACCAAGTGCCCTCTGTATGAAAGATATTGTGGAAAAGGTTTGGGTTCAACCAAGTTTCCTCTGTATGAAAGATATTGTGGAAAAGGTTTGGGTTCAACCAAGTGCCCTCTGTATGAAAGATATTGTGGAAAAGGTTTGGGTTTAATCAAGTGTCCTCTGTATGAAAGATATTCACATAACACTAACATTGGTGTTATTATGTCATAGTTAATAACTCTGAGGTAACCTACATGTGCAGGCTGACATGACATCATAGCTGTGTTGCATCATTACTAGTGTTTCCTCTAAGCACGAATAGGAGGGCGGCCCACCCTGTCCCTTTTTGGGGCCGCCCTTGTGCCTGCCCTCGTGTGCCTAAATTCTCAATAAAACTTGATGATAAGTATTGCAATATTGCCTGAAATCCCTCAACAAACAAGTCCTGTGTTAGACTAATGCTATAATCTGGAATACACAGGTTTACGATCACTATGCTGTGAAATGTCCACCTATGCACTGTGTAGTTGCTCAAGATATTGATCCCCATGTTTTAACTGACTACGTCATATCTTTCCCGCCAATGCAATGTGACCTAGAAAGCATATACGTTAATTGTCGTAGTCTTATATTGATTTAATAGAAATTCAAAACATAAATAAATAAGACTAATGTGTCGTATGCTGATCATGTATATTGAAGAGGCAACACTATCATTACTAATGGAATAAAAAAAATGGCAGACTAGTTATATTTGGTAACTGATATTTACATTGTAAGCTCACATGAACCGGAGGCTGCCGGTGAGTTATTGTGATCGGGTAAAGGCAGCATTTGTCTTGACACCATACCAGGTCTTAAGTTTGATTAGATTGTATTCAAATTTGGTTGCTAGTTGTGTTTGAAGACATCTCCGTCCCTTTTGTTAATCAACCATTTCCGTAGAAAGTTGGTTGCTAGATCAACCTTATAATCACTGTAGCAACCCCATTTCTCACACACTTGTGTTCAAACTTGGTCACACATTGTATTTTGTTAATAGCTTTGTTCCCATCGAGTCCGCCTCTGTGGTCGAGTGGTTACGGTCGCCGACTTGTATACCACTGTAACCTATCATCACTGATGGTCACGGGTTCGAGCCCCCCCGCTCACACCGTGTCTCATTTATATGAAAAAGTTGGCAGTTTCTTACGGAGGTTGGTGCACCCAAGTACTGGTTAACCGCTGGAGCCTGCCCAGGAAAGGTGTTGTTAGGTAAACTGCCCCATCGCATGTTCCCATCGAAAAAATAGCCGTTTCCTTATAGAAACTAGATCACTCCGTTAAATTAAGGAAATACTTTGTACCTGTAAGACACTGTAGCAACGTTATTTTTAATCAATGTTTGATGAAATTTATTTATTTTACAACGATCGCGAAGCAAGTTTTAACAACTTATATTAATCACTCTCGTTGGAGCGGATGAAAGCGTATATGTGGTCATTCGTGTGGGATGAAACCGGAGTACCCGGAGAAACCCCACCTGTCAGATCTGGCGACCACCGTACCATCACGTATACTTCACGGTCCGAGGATCGAACCTGGTTGCATTGGTGAGAAGCGAGCGCGCTAACCACTGCGCTAATCGGACAGCCAATTTTTGATGAAATTTGGATACAAGTTATAATTTGATTTGGAAGCATGGGAGTTCCTGTCACCGATCATGTCGTGGTCTCCATTGTGGAAATTTGTGTGTTCTAAGTACGGCTATTATACAGTTTTATTTTGCTTTTTCAGATGATAAAAAACGGAAATCAAAATGGGACGAGCCGAGTCAATCAACGGCAGGAAGAATAGCGGACAATATAAATAAAACTATCAGTGCAAACTTGACTTCTATGGCCACCGGAACAAAATCGACTGTTATACCAGCCTCGGGCAATATATCTAAGAAGTTAGGTAAATGATAGGCGGTATATTCTCATGTGTTTTCTCAGTGGAAATAAGATGTACCAAAAAATGTGTTGCCGGGAAATGTGTGTTATTCGGGGATCGCATGAACTGTTGCCTGGAAATGTATTTTTCTGGATGGTAAGGAATGTCGCCTGGAAATGTGTTTTTTTCTGGATGGTAAGGAATGTAATGCATTTTGCAGGATGATATGGAATGTTGCCTGGAAATGTGTATTTTTCTGGATGGTAAGGAATGTAATGCATTTTGCAGGATGATATGGAATGTTGCCTGGAAATGTATTTTTCTGGATGGTAAGGAATGTTGCCTGGAAATGTATTTTTCTGGATGGTAAGGAATGTTGCCTGGAAATGTATTTTTCTGGATGGTAAGGAATGTCGTCTGGAAATGTATTTTTCTGGATGGTAAGGAATGTTGTCTGGAAATGTATTTTTCTGGATGGTAAGGAATGTAATGCATTTTGCAGGATGATATGGAATGTTGCCTGGAAATGTATTTTTCTGGATGGTAAGGAACATAATGCATTTTGCAGGATGATATGGAATGTTGCCTGGAAATGTATTTTTCTGGATGGTATGGAATGTTGCCTGGAAATGTATTTTTCTGGATGGTAAGGAATGTCGCCTGGATGGTAATGAATGTTGCCGAAAACTTTATTTCTTGAAGCAAAATAAAATAGTGAATTCAATGGCAATGACAACAAAATATACATGATGACAAAGACAGACTACAGTAAATCAACCAGGAACTGTGAGGATACGTTTAGTTGGCAAACACCTGTTCAAATTCGCTAAACAAACTTCAAACATACCACAAATGTTATGATGGTGATCTAGTTATGCACCATTGGGTACAATCCTCTAAAGATGTGGTTGCTATGGCAGTAAACTTGTACAAATTATGGTACCGGTACGTAAAATTTAGACTTGTACCAATATGTGTCGTCTATTATTTTGTAATAAATATTTTACCATTCTTTGTAAAGGACTCTAGTTTTTATATTATTAAGTTATCAATTGATAAAATTAACATTTTTAAATGACATTATTTTTTACACACGGAATGTATTTCAATATTTTTGTCTCGTGCACTTCAGTTGGAAAGTGAGACTAAGCAGTCTCTTTTATGGCCGTCAAGAATTACATATTTGCCTATAACTAAAAAACTGTCAAATGTAATGCTTTGAATACTTGCATATTGTTTCTAGGGATTGTTCTCTGACTAGCCTTCCAACGCGAAATTTGGACATTCGTTAGAAAGCATATTTTGGTGAACCATTTATAGTCAATCACTCGTGGCGAGACACCCTTGGGGCGATGGCCTTGTTCTAACAAGATATTTAGAAACTGGGCTGGTACCTGGAACAACTTTGTTAGTTTAAACAATATTTTATTCAAGAATGTACATAAACATAGGAATAGTTGCTATAGGATAGAACTTTGTTACACTTTGTAAACAAGGACACACATGGCAGAATAAACTTCTTCTCATCAGCAACTTCACCATTCATTGAGCGACTGTTACGAAACTTGGCAGAATAAACTTCTCCTCAGCAACTTCACCATTCATTGAGCGACTGTTACGAAACTTGGCAGAAATGTTTACCATATTGTAATATTTTGCAGGGTCCTAACGTTATTTCTGGTTAATACAAGTTTAGAATCATTTGACACCAATGTTCAGCTTCTCCATTGGAAGAGGAAGTGTGACTTGTATCTGCCAGCATTTGTGGTCACACATGTGGTCTGTATCTGCCAGCATTTGTGGTCACACATGTGGTCTGTATCTGCCAGCATTTGTGGTCACACATGTGGTCTGTATCTGCCAGCGTTTGTGGTCACACATGTGGTCTGTATCTGCCAGCATTTGTGGTCACACATGTGGTCTGTATCTGCCAGCATTTGTGGTCACACATGTGGTCTGTATCTGCCAGCGTTTGTGGTCACACATGTGGTCTGTATCTGCCAGCGTTTGTGGTCACACATGTGGTCTGTATCTGCCAGCGTTTGTGTTCACACATGTGGTCTGTATCTGCCAGTGTTTGTGTTCACACATGTGGTCTGTATCTGCCAGCGTTTGTGGTCACACATGTGGTCTGTATCTGCCAGTGTTTGTGTTCACACATGTGGTCTGTATCTGCCAGTGTTTGTGTTCACACATGTGGTCTGTATCTGCCAGTGTTTGTGGTCACACATGTGGTCTGTATCTGCCAGGTTTGTGTCACACATGTGGTCTGTATCTGTCAGCGTTTGTGGTCACACATGTGGTCTGTATCTGCCAGTGTTTGTGTTCACACATGTGGTCTGTATCTGCAGGTTTGTGTCACACATGTGGTCTGTATCTGCCAGTGTTTGTGTTCACACATGTGGTCTGTATCTGCCAGCATTTGTGGTCACACATGTGGTCTGTATCTGCCAGCGTTTGTGGTCACACATGTGGTCTGTATCTGCCAGCGTTTGTGGTCACACATGTGGTCTGTATCTGCCAGCATTTGTGGTCACACATGTGGTCTGTATCTGCCAGCGTTTGTGGTCACACATGTGGTCTGTATCTGCCAGCATTTGTGGTCACACATGTGGTCTGTATCTGCCAGCGTTTGTGGTCACACATGTGGTCTGTATCTGCCAGCGTTTGTGGTCACACATGTGGTCTGTATCTGCCAGTGTTTGTGTTCACACATGTGGTCTGTATCTGCCAGCATTTGTGGTCACACATGTGGTCTGTATCTGCCAGCGTTTGTGGTCACACATGTGGTCTGTATCTGCCAGCGTTTGTGGTCACACATGTGGTCTGTATCTGCCAGCGTTTGTGTTCACACATGTGGTCTGTATCTGCCAGTGTTTGTGGTCACACATGTGGTCTGTATCTGCCAGCATTTGTGTTCACACATGTGGTCTGTATCTGCCAGTGTTTGTGTTCACACATGTGGTCTGTATCTGCCAGTGTTTGTGTTCACACATGTGGTCTGTATCTGCCAGTGTTTGTGGTCACACATGTGGTCTGTATCTGCCAGCATTTGTGGTCACACATGTGGTCTGTATCTGCCAGCGTTTGTGGTCACACATGTGGTCTGTATCTGCCAGCGTTTGTGTTCACACATGTGGTCTGTATCTGCCAGTGTTTGTGGTCACACATGTGGTCTGTATCTGCCAGCGTTTGTGTTCACACATGTGGTCTGTATCTGCCAGTGTTTGTGTTCACACATGTGGTCTGTATCTGCCAGTGTTTGTGTTCACACATGTGGTCTGTATCTGCCAGTGTTTGTGGTCACACATGTGGTCTGTATCTCCCAGCGTTTGTGGTCACACATGTGGTCTGTATCTACCAGCGTTTGTGGTCACACATGTGGTCTGTATCTGTCAGCGTTTGTGGTCACACATGTGGTCTGTATCTGTCAGCGTTTGTGGTCACACATGTGGTCTGTATCTACCAGCGTTTGTGGTCACACATGTGGTCTGTATCTGCCAGCATTTGTGGTCACACCTGTGGCCTGCATCTCCCAGGTTTATTGGTCACCTGTGGGCTGCATCTCCCAGGTTTATTGGTCACCTGTTGCCTGCATCTCCCAGATGTTGGTCACCTGTGTGCTGTATCTCCCAGGTTTATTGGTCACCTGTATCTCCCAGGTTAATTGGTCACCTGTGGGCTGCATCTCCCAGGTTTATTGGTCACCTGTGGGCTGCATCTCCCAGGTTTATTGGTCACCTGTGGGCTGCAACTCCCAGGTTTATTGGTCACCTGTTGCCTGCATCTCCCAGATGTTGGTCACCTGTGGGCTGTATCTCCCAGGTTAATTGGTCACCTGTTGCCTGCATCTCCCAGATGTTGGTCACCTGTGGCCTGTATCTCCCAGGTTTATTGGTCACCTGTTGCCTGCATCTCCCAGATGTTGGTCACCTGTGGCCTGTATCTCCCAGGTTTATTGGTCACCTGTTGCCTGCATCTCCCAGATGTTGGTCACCTGTGGCCTGTATCTCCCAGGTTAATTGGTCACCTGTTGCCTGCATCTCCCAGATGTTGGTCACCTGTGGCCTGTATCTCCCAGGTTTATTGGTCACCTGTTGCCTGCATCTCCCAGATGTTGGTCACCTGTGGCCTGTATCTCCCAGGTTAATTGGTCACCTGTTGCCTGCATCTCCCAGATGTTGGTCACCTGTGGGCTGTATCTCCCAGGTTAATTGGTCACCTGTTGCCTGCATCTCCCAGATGTTGGTCACCTGTGGCCTGTATCTCCCAGGTTTATTGGTCACCTGTGTGCTGTATCTCCCAGATGGCCTGTATCTCCAGGGCCTGTATCTCCAATGGCCCAGTATGGATTCTTGTGAGTGATCCAGGATGTTTCATGTCCATTGAAGAAAATAATCAAGCTAGAGTTCATTTAAAAAATTTTTATTTCTTATTCTGTGAAGTTATTCACTACAACAATATATAAAATTAATGCAAATGCAAACAGGCATATTCTGTAGTTCTTGAACAAATCTTGCAAGGCTCAGTAATCTACAATGCGATTCACTAAATGTTTGGAAAATCTACAAATGTGAACCTTGCTGGCAGATGATACAAATCTAATAATAATAATGAATTATAAAAATATCATTTTTCAAAAGGTAGCTCCATAGACCGTACTAAAAAATTCTGTATATCCGCTATGATTGACAGGAGAAGAACAAGAGGGCCTTGGATCATTCGCCCGTTTGGAAAAAAACCCATGCATTTCCTTAATTTGACCTAGTGACTTTGTTGTTTAGCTCACACTTCGTGCTCCAGTGAACTTTTCTTATCACCAAATGTCTGTCGTACAGACATTGAAAATTGCTTTTGAATGACATATCGCATAACACTGGGCCAATTCCTAAATTTTATAGGTATGGTCCTAGAATGGTCCTCTACTAAATTAGCTACGGTGAACTCTGGTTTCCATGGCAAGAAACTTATTTTCTTTGAAGACTTTTTTCCTCTGAAACCAAGTCAGAAATAAAAGCTATTTGGTGTCTACCAAAATAGCCAACATAAAGACTATTCATCCTTTAAAAATGAGACTCCCAGGGGGCATGGAAGTTTTCCTTAAAGCGACATTACATCGCAAAAAGCAAATAAAATGCATTTTTTCATGTATAAATGCATTGCTACTACAAATTCTTCCGAACATATTCGAGTACTAACAGTGAATCAATAAACAGTGTTTGTGGTCTTCAAACTTTCAAAATTGAAAGTAGGATTTCATATAATGGTCATCCACACTCCTCCTGAATTGACATTACTTTGTCATTGTAGTCAACTAAACGCTTGATACTGTCACATATAAATTTAACTAAAATTAATCTACAAATACATATGCGTAGGCATATATGTGAGATATAACGGTAAATATGTACCATAAATCTCGTTATTCGGGATACACAGGTTGTATTACGCACGCACGTATGTCGACCCTGTTTACATTATTTTGTTATGCCAAGAAATCGCATATACGACGCTCGTTTATTAGTTGAAATACTCAGTTTTTGAGGCAAATATATGGGGAAAAAATATACCATATAATAGGAAATTACATTCTGTATAAATTTTCGTTTTCACTGATGTAGTGTCGCTTTAAATAATACTATATATAAACTGTGAGAATTAAGTTATTGGGTATGGATGATCATCAGATAAATGATTACCAGGAGAGCTATACATGGAAGATTGTCCATCAACGTGCCCCACACCCCATGGCATATGTACGGTGTGTAAGCCAAGGTAGCCCCCACCCCCCATGGCATATGTACGGTGTGTAGCCCCACCCCCATGGCATATGTACGGTGTGTAAGCCAATGTAGCCTCACCCCCCATGGCATATGTACGGTATGTAAGCCAAGGTAGCCCCACCCCCCATGGCATATGTACGGTATGTAAGCCAAGGTAGCCCCACCCCCATGGCATATGTACGGTGTGTAAGCCAAGGTAGCCCCACCCCCATGGCATATGTACAGTGTGTAAGCCAATGTAGCCCCACCCCCCATGGCATATGTACGGTATGTAAGCCAAGGTAGCCCCACCCCCATGGCATATGCACGGTATGTAAGCCAAGGTAGCCCCCCCCCCATGGCATATGTACGGTGTGTAAGCCAAGGTAGCCCCACTCCCATGGCATATGTACGGTGTGTAAGCCAAGGTAGCCCCACCCCCCATGGCATATGTACGGTGTGTAAGCCAATGTAGCCCCACCCCCCATGGCATATGTACGGTATGTAAGCCAAGGTAGCCCCACCCCCATGGCATATGTACGGTGTGTAAGCCAAGGTAGTCGTTACATTATTACATTAATGTATTAACCCATTTGATTCTGGATACCGTTCAATTCAAACAGTATTTGCAAAGAACATAGAGCCAGATCAGCCGCCATGGAACGTGCCGTCTGATCAGGCTCTATGCTGTTTGCTATTCAGATGATTTTGCTAAGACACTTGGCTATGTAGCAAACAATATAGATCTTGATCAGCACGCTGCGTCACATCTGGATCTATGTTGTTTGCAAAAGCCTTTAAATGTATCCAGAATGAAATGGGTTAATAGCAACAACTAAAAGAATAATAACCCCTCAGCTGGCTACAGAATGTTTGTCGATGACTTTTGAGTCTGTGTCATGCGGGGTAAAACCTTGTGAACAACTCACACTATATGATTGACCCAACATTTGAAACTTGTGTGTGATGCGGGGTAAAACCTCATGAACCACTCAGATTATATGATTGACCCACCATTTGAAACTTGTGTCATGCGGGGTAAAACCTTGTGAACCACTCGTAGTACACAATATGACTGACCCAGCATTTGAAACTTGTGTCATGCAGGGTAAAACCTCGTGAACCACTCACACTATATGATTGACCCACCATATGAAACTTGTGTCATGCGGGGTAAAACCTCGTGAACAACTCACACTATATGACTGACCCAGCATTTGAAACTTGTGTCATGCGGGGTAAAACCTCGTGAACCGCTCACACTATATGACTGACCCAGCATTTGAAACATGTGTCATGCGGGGTAAAACCTCGTGAACCACTCACACTATATGACTGACCCAGCATTTGAAACTTGTGTCATGCGGGGTAAAACCTCGTGAACCACTCACACTATATGACTGACCCAGCATTTGAAACTTGATGAAATCTGTCATATAATGGTAAAGAACTAAGGCAACTCTTGGTGTAAGCTAGTATTTTAATAGTGGAACTCTGCCAAGTTTGTTCTGGGACAATGGCAGCCACAATCTACTGGGCACTCTTGTGGATGGAATGACATTATTGCAATGAACAAAGCTTTCATCAAAATCTTGTTACCAAGTTTGAACAATATTGAGTCCGAAATGGAGTTGCTCGAGTTTACAAAGATTCTCCGCATATTGACCTAGTGGTTTAGTTTTACGACAGAAATGGTAAATATTATCAAAATGCAGTGTGTATTCAACAACACATAACACGATACCCACGTTTGAATGATATTGGTCCCAGAGGAGAAATGCCACTTTATTTTACGGAAATGGTCAAAAAGAAATTGAGCTTTCACCAAAAATACAACTTGTAGCCAAATTTAAAAATAGACATGCTATGCTATTCCACAGGCACAAGACAAACATTTTTGTTTTGCCCTATGGTCATATAGTAAGTAATGTTTACAGTAAACATTACTTACTATAGGGCCAACAAATATTTTGTGCCTGTGTGCTATTGTGGTTACACGGCAATTGGTAACACTGATGGACGGACGGACGCACTGATGGACGGACGGATGCACAAATCGCGCTCACAATACGTCGCCTTTGGTTTAGGTGAGCTAAACACTATAGGATGCTGTGTCCAACGAATGATCCAGGCAACAAACCATGAAGTATATGTGAAGTATACTGTAAATATTTCTCCATGTACAGTGAAATCCATCAAAATTGAACAGCCCTCGGAATAAAGGAACTGTTCGGCTCGAAGGGGTTTAATGGCGTTGGAGGGATTGTTTCGATATGTAGCCGCAGTGAGCAAAATATGGTTGCAACTCCCAATGGTTAAGAGATGATTTGATGAAAATTGTTTAAAAAAGGAGTCAATGTGTCTGTTCCATTTACATGGGTAAAAACAGCTTTTGCAGAAAATGTGTTTCGTTTCTGGAGGAACGATTCAGGTTTTTGACAATAAGCAAAGTTGGCGGAAATCAGAATTTTTTTTGATTTGAAGCAGATTGCTATTTATACAGCTAATTTGATGACTGTTGATAAAATATTGCACATACATCAATAACAAATGTAATAAATACATGTGTAACTGACTGGTTACCACATCTGTCTCTCAAATCCCGATTGTTTCCTGTATCATTCTCAATGTTTGGTAAGATATTTAAAACATGTCTAGAAAACATTCTCAAGTTTCTTTCAATATACCTAAGTACAGCCATCCCTGTGTTAAAAACCACCTTTGAAGCAACGTCACCTGGAAATAAAGACCACCTTCTGTACCTTGATGGGAATCATTGCTCCTGGAAAGAAATCTCATCTGTCTACTGCAAAGGGTAGTCTTTGTTCACAGGTTCTGCTGCAAAGGGTAGTCTTTGTTCACAGGTTCTGCTGCAAAGGGTAGTCTTTGTTCACAGGTTCTGCTGCAAAGGGTAGTCTTTGTTCACAGGTTATGCTGCAAAGGGTAGTCTGTTCACAGGTTCTGCTGCAAAGGGTAGTCTTTGTTCACAGGTTCTGCTGCAAAGGGTAGTCTTTGCCACTGTACATTGTATATCACGCTAGTGGCACCCATCGTCTGATAAATATTACCTAGCTCCGTGGTGTAATGGATACGGTGTACCTTGTACCTGAGAGGTTGTGAGTTCCAGCCCCGTAAGAACCACGGTGCTGATGTTCTTCGACAACACACTTAAATCCACATTGCCTCTTCTCTCTCATGTCACTGGATTCCATCACGAACGAGGTCTCGAGAACGATTAATATAATCTTGTAACAAATTGTTTCGCAATTGAGCTAATATAAATATGTATGAACACAAACATTTAGAAATTTCATATACGTTGCCAACATATGTTCTCTTGTGTCATGATATACCACTGTTTCATGATATACCACTGTCGAGTTATCACAACCATCCCTCGTCATCATCTGTCTCCTCAATGAACGGTTTGTCAATACTCCGGATCATGTATATACCACAATAAATACACTCTGATGCTACAAGGTCATCTAACTCCGCCTGGAATATATATACCACAATAAATACACTGATGCTACAAGGTCATCTAACTCCGCCTGGAATATATATATATACCACAATAAATACACTCTGATGCTACAAGGTCGTCAACTCCGCCTGGAATATATATATATATACCACAATAAATACACTGATGCTACAAGGTCATCTAACTCCGCCTGGAATATATATATATATACCACAATAAATACACTGATGCTACAAGGTCATCTAACTCCGCCTGGAATATATATATACCACAATAAATACACTGATGCTACAAGGTCATCTAACTCCGCCTGGAATATATATACCACAATAAATACACTCTGATGCTACAAGGTTATCTAACTCCGCCTGGAATATATATATATATATACCACAATAAATACACTCTGATGCTACAAGGTTATCTAACTCTGCCTGGAAAATATTTATATACCACAATAAATACACTCTGATGCTACAAGGTTATCTAACTCTGCCTGGAAAATATATATATACCACAATAAATACACTCTGATGCTACAAGGTTATCTAACTCTGCCTGGAAAATATATATATACCACAATAAATACACTCTGATGCTACAAGGTCGTCTAACTCCGCCTGGAATATATTTACCACAATAAATACACTCTGATGCAACAGGGTCGTCTAACTCCGCCTGGAATATATATATATATATATACCACGATAAATAAACTCTGATGCTACAAGGTCGTCCAACTCCGCCTGGAATATATATATATATACCACGATAAATACACTCTGATGCTACAAGGTCGTCCAACTCCGCCTGGAATATATATATATATATATCCACGATAAATACACTAGGATGCTACAAGGTCGTCTAACTCCACCTGGAATATATATACCACAATAAATACACTCTGATGCTACAAGGTCGTCTAACTCTGCCTGGAAAATATATATACCACAATAAATGCCTGGAAAATATATATACAACAATAAATACTATTTTAGTGTGTGATTCAATGTGGTACTGGTTGCTTTATCAAGTATTTACTCCACTTGTGATTATTCTATGGTCAGTTACTCTAGACTAACCATGGGATAACTTGATCAATCTACGGTAAGTAGAGTTACTCTAGACTAACCATGGGATAACTTGATCAATCTACGGTAAGTAGAGTTACTCTAGACTAACCATGGGATAACTTGATCAATCTACGGTAAGTAGAGTTACTCTAGACTAACCATGGGATAACTTGATCAATCTACGGTAAGTAGAGTTACTCTAGACTAACCATGGGATAACTTGATCAATCTACGGTCAGTAGAGTTACTCTAGACTAACCATGGGATAACTTGATCAATCTACGGTAAGTAGAGTTACTCTAGACTAACCATGGGATAACTTGATCAATCTACGGTAAGTAGAGTTACTCTAGACTAACCATGGGATAACTTGATCAATCTACGGTAAGTAGAGTTACTCTAGACTAACCATGGGATAACTTGATCAATCTACGGCCAGTAGAGTTACTCTAGACTAACCATGGGATGGGATAACTTGATCAATCTACGGTCAGTAGAGTTACTCTAGACTAACCATGGGATAACTTGATCAATCTACGGCCAGTAGAGTTACTCTAGACTAACCATGGGATAACTTGATCAATCTACGGTAAGTAGAGTTACTCTAGACTAACCATGGGATAACTTGATCAATCTACGGCCAGTAGAGTTACTCTAGACTAACCATGGGATAACTTGATCATTCTACGGTCAGTAGAGTTACTCTAGACTAACCATGGGTGGGATAACTTGATCATTCTACGGTCAGTAGAGTTACTCTAGACTAACCATGGTATAACTTGATCATTCTACGGTCAGTAGAGTTACTCTAGACTAACCATGGGGTGGGATAACTTGATCAATCTACAGTCAGTAGAGTTACTCTAGACTAACCATGGGATAACTTGATCATTCTACGGTCAGTAGAGTTACTCTATACTAACCATGGGATGGGATAACTTGATCAATCTACGGCCAGTAGAGTTACTCTAGACTAACCATGGGATGGGAACTTGATCATTCTACGGTCAGTAGAGTTACTCTAGACTAACCATGGGATAACTTGATCAATCTACAGTCAGTAGAGTTACTCTAGACTAACCATGGGATAACTTGATCAATCTACAGTCAGTAGAGTTACTCTAGACTAACCATGGGATAACTTGATCAATCTACAGTCAGTAGAGTTACTCTAGACTAACCATGGGATAACTTGATCAATCTACGGCCAGTAGAGTTACTCTAGACTAACCATGGGATGGGATAACTTGATCAATCTACGGTCAGTAGAGTTAGTCTAGACTGATGTTGATAGTGGTACGGAGGTAATATTACATTCAATTGAAGTTTACAGTAACAGTAATCTTAACATTAAGCTTAGACGACATGGCTGTCAGTTTACAGTAACTGGTACCTTAACGTTAAGCTTAGAAGACATGACTGTCAGTTTACAGTAACTGGTACCTTAATATTAAGCTTAGACGACATGGCTGTCAGTTTACAGTAACTGGTACCTTAACGTTAAGCTTAGACGACATGGCTGTCAGTTTACAGTAACTGGTACCTTAATATTAAGCTTAGACGACATGGCTGTCAGTTTACAGTAACTGGTACCTTAATATTAAGCTTAGAGGGCATGACTGTCAGTTTACAGTAACTGGTACCTTAACGTTAAGCTTAGAAGACATGGCTGTCAGTTTACAGTAACTGGTACCTTAATGTTAGCTTAGAAGACATGGCTGTCAGTTTACAGTAACTGGTACCTTAACGTTAGCTTAGAAGACATGGCTGTCAGTTTGCAGTAACTTGTACCTTAACGTTAAGCTTAGAAGACATGGCTGTCAGGTCTTGTTTTTGTGTCACACTATGCCTCGAGTCTTCGCGCTCTGCTAGTTTCTTCTGTAACTCCTTCACACGAACACCAATCTTTCCCGTCAGATTTGGCAGTATCTACAAAAAGATATATGTTGATAATTATATGTTGTTTGTTCCTAGCAGGGAACTAGTAACATATATATATGTTGTCCTCTCTATATCCGAATTTTCGGCTTGAAAGTCTTTTTCACGGGAAACATAAATCATCCAGCTAATACATTGTAAGCTTGTTATGAATCAAGGCAAGCTGTAAATTCGGATATAGAGAGGACAATATATATATACAGTCAAACCTGTGTTAGTGGTCACCTCTATTAAGCAGCCAACCTGTATTAAGCAGCCAGTTTCCAGATTCCCAATATGTTGTTTTGTTATATATTTGACCTCTATTAAGCAGCCACCTGTGCTAAGCAGCCACTTTCTGTGATTCCCTTGACTGGCTGCTTAACACAGGTTTGACTGTATATACAAAATTATAGTTTTATGTTTAAGAGTAACCAATCTGTGAGCAGACAGATGACACTACACAGACATTGTGCAGGCAGATTATCGTTAATAGTGATTACCCAGTAAGAATCCAGCAACACTGCTTCGTTAAAATTGAAACTGTCTGTATGTTCATGGGCCATAAATGTGACAAACCATGACAAGGTCAATCAACTTGGCTGAAAGTTGTTACTGCACAAGATTTTGACTTGGTGAACATCTATGCCACCTTTCTTTCAAAATCTCTCTAGCAGTTTAAACAGATACGGAGTGGACACGACTTGCGAGGGACAAACAGACCAACATGTTTGGTGACTTCAATATACTCCCTCTCCAACTTGGTTTGTGGGGTATAACCAATGAGCCAAGCATGGCTTGTACCCACGACCTGAATACTGAATACCTGTACATATGATTTGTCATACCTCTTCGATAAGACAGTCAGAGTGGAACTTGTGTTGGCATGGAAACAGATAGAATGCACGAGTCATCAGAGGAAACGCACACTTGGAGCATTTGTCTAGGGCCTTCACCTGAGCATACCTGTAATTATAGTTTATACAAATTTATTTTAGCTTGATTGCAAAACATGTTCTTACAACATTAGTCTAATCGCTCTTGAGATCTCATTCCCGATGGAGTCCATCTCCATGAGGGAGAGAGAAGAGGCAATGTGAAAATTAATTGCTTTGCCTTAGGACACAATGGTAACAGCTACAGGAAAGGGATTCGAATAAGTTACTATGTAACTTTCCCCCAAATCCTAACGGTGCTGTTGCAACTATTCCTATGTTATGTACCATTCTTGAATAAAATATTGTTTAAACTAACGGCTACAGCTGGGTGCATACTCACAAATGAAGCGAAGATGCTACCACTGCGCTATCATGACCTCAACATATATGTAAATATGAGAGGCACAAGCAGGAACAAACAAACTTAAACAACTTATATTGACCACTCTTGTTTGCGCAGATAAGAGCGTATTCGTGTGGGAGGAAACCGTGGTACCAGGAGAAAACCCACCAATCCAATTTGGCGACAACTATACCATCTAACATACTTCCTGGTACAAGGATCGAACCCATGTTGTATTGGTGAGAAGCGAAAATGTTAACCAAAGCACTAACAGGACAGCAAGTATGTTAAGTATTTTTTACGACGCCTAGATTAGTCATTTTAGATTTTTGGAGGATAATGCAATGATACAGACAGAGACCCATTCCAGAGTCTCCGCTGGTTCTTTTACGTGCACGGTGTACAGCACCGACACGAGACCTTAGTTTAAAGTCCCATCTGAAAGAACTGTTAATTTCATTAGGGTCAGACTGGGGATCGAACCTGCGATCCCTGGATTACCAGTCCAACGTGTTAACCACTGGACAACAGAGCCGTCTGTTGGGGTTGAGAAGAAAGTACTACTTATGTAAATCCCTCTCCTTATGAGTATCTGCCACATCTCTTCTATTTTACATTATTATCACGCTCAGTCACACTACACAACAAATGGCAGTAAAATGAAATAAGACACATCCACATTGATGACAAATTCCAAGCGAGTAGACATCTGAATTTTTTTTTTCTTTCTTCCAATAGGATATATTTGGAGATTTCAACCACTGCTTCCATTAATTTTAAAATGTTCGTACTTATTTCTAAATGCTTGGATTTCTTTGCGTATTTCTTCAGCGCTGCCTGTTGCCTCGTCCATTTCCTCTTTCAGAGTATCTATATGGCGGTTGTAATCTTCCAATGATGATACGATGGCATCCTGAACAAATAACAAACACGACACAACATTGATAGGTAAATAATGACGGCTAAAACAAAGAAGGTAGGCATGAGGAGGAACTCAGTTTATACAAATTTATTTTAGCTCGATTGCGAAACAAGTTCTTACAACTTATATTAATCACGTTTGAGACCTCATTCCTGGTGGAATCCATCGCCACGAGGGAGAGAGAAGAGGCAACGTGGAACTTAAATGTCTTGCCTGAGTGCACAATCGTAACAGCTCCAGTGGGGTTCAAACTCCAGACCGTTCGCACCTGAAGCGAACGCGCTACCACTGCGGAGGAAGGAATGGTGTTGTTGCTTTAGTATCGAGTAGTCTTGGCTAACGTATCCAAATGTAGTCTCTAAGAACAGTTTATATCTCATGTCTACAGTATATGTATTGAGTATGGAGTATGGGGTATGGATACATATCCACATGTAGTCTCTAAGAACAGTTTATATCTCATGTCTACAGTATATGTATTGAGTATGGAGTATGGGGTATGGATACATATGCACATGTAGTCTCTAAGGACAGCTTAGATCTCACATCTATAGTCTACAGTATATGTATGGAGTATGGGGTATGGATACATATCCACATGTAGTCTCTAAGGACAGTTTAGATCTCATGTCTATAGTCTACAGTATATGTATGGGGTATGGGGTATGGATACATATCCACATGTAGTCTCTAAGGACAGTTTAGATCTCATGTCTATAGTCTACAGTATATGTATGGGGTATGGGGTATGGATACATATCCACATGTAGTCTCTAAGGACAGTTTAGATCTCATGTCTATAGTCTACAGTATATGTATGGGGTATGGGGTATGGATACATATCCACATGTAGTCTCTAAGGACAGTTTAGATCTCATGTCTATAGTCTACAGTATATGTATGGGGTATGGGGTATGGATACATATCCACATGTAGTCTCTAAGGACAGTTTAGATCTCATGTCTATAGTCTACAGTATATGTATGGGGTATGGATACATATGCACATGTAGTCTCTAAGGACAGTTTAGATCTCACGTCTATAGTCTACAGTATATGTATTGAGTATGGGGTATGGAGTATGGGGTATGGGCTATGGATAAAACCTACTATATTAAGGCGTTTGAACACCATCTGTCAGTGAGAAACACAGATATTTATTGACTATAGTCTGTCCTGCCTATTCTGGATCATAATATTAGAAGTACATTATATAAGCATATTCAGGTTGTTCCCTCTGTCTGAATGTTTGTCTGCGCCACTTCTGTCGCCAATTGAAAAACACTGGAGCCAATTTAAAATAAAAAACTTGGAGCCAACTAAGAGCCATATAGTTCACAAATAAATATTTGAAGCCATGTATTTGACAAAACATGTGCCAAAAAAAAAAGAGAAAGTTATCGCTTTAAAAAATACAGTATACTGTTTTAATGATAGGTAAAATATCTACAAACTAGTTCTGTTATCTGTTTGATATATATCTCATTCACAGCAAAAAATTCAAATTTTGTGATTTCCCCAGATTGGCCATAACGTGAAGCAATGTAGTCAAAAATGGCAATTACATTGGTTTCTCTATGCACCGTGATACAAAGCGATGAGGCTTAATTTTGCATTTACGAGCTATGAGAAAAAACCCAACAAGATTTCCATATTTGACCTGGTCTAAATGTAAATGTTGAGCACTAAATAATGATCAGTCTAATCGGATAAAGCCCATTACAATCAACAATAAAGTGTTGAGGACGGACGGACACAGACCAAGCAATGATGATAAAGTAATCCTTTTCCCCAAACACTTGAGCTGACAATGACTACACTGAGCTGACAATGATTGCATTAAGCTGACAATGATTGCATTAAGCTGATAATGACTTCATTGAGATGACAATGACTGCATTGAGCTGACAATGACTGCACTGAGCTGACAATGACTACATTGAGCTGACAATGACGTCACTGAGCTGACAATGACTTCATTGAGCTGACAATGACTGCACTGAGCTGACAATGACTGCATTAAGCTGACAATGACTTCATTGAGATGACAATGACGTCACTGAGCTGACAATGACTTCATTGAGCTGACAATGACTGCACTGAGCTGACAATGACTTCATTGAGCTGACAATGACTGCACTGAGCTGACAATGACTTCATTGAGCTGACAATGACTGCATTAAGGTAGAGAAGAAATAGGTCTTCTATCTCCACATACACGTGAGCTAATACTGAATGCATTGATGTAGAGAAGTACATGTATACACACCTTGAAATGATCGATTGTAACAAAGTCTGGGAAAAATGGTAGGATATCTTCTATCTTCAGTAAGCTACAGTCTTGTAGGAACTCCATTGCTCGTTTCACATCTTTCTCTTCTTCCACAACATGACGAGCTGCAGTACACATACACGACAGTTAGAAACATGTATAGAGAGTTCTAATTCACAACATGACAAGCTGCAGTACACATACACGGCAGTTAGAAACATGCATAGAGAGTTCTAGTTCACAACATGACAAGCTGCAGTACACATACATGACAGTTAGAAACATGCATAGAGAGTTCTAGTTCACAACATGACGAGCTACAGTACACATACACGACAGTTAGAAACATGCATAGAGAGTTCTAGTTCACAACATAACAAGCTACAGTACACATACATGTACACATACACGACAGTTAGAAACATGCATAGAGAGTTCTAGTTCACAACATGATGAGCTACAGTACACATACACGACAGTTAGAAACATGCATAGAGAGTTCTAGTTCACAACATGACAAGCTGCAGTACACATACATGTACACATACATGACAGTTAGAAACATGCATAGAGAGTTCTAGTTCACAACATGATGAGCTACAGTACACATGCACGACAGTTAGAAACATGCATAGAGAGTTCTAGTTCACAACATGACGAGCTACAGTACACATACACGACAGTTAGAAACATGCATAGAGAGTTCTAGTTCACAACATGACAAGCTACAGTACACATACATGTACACAAACACGGCAGTTAGAAACATGCATAGAGAGTTCTAGTTCACAACATGACAAGCTACAGTACACATACACGACAGTTAGAAACATGCATAGAGAGTTCTAGTTCACAACATGACTGCAGTACACATACACGGCAGTTAGAAACATGCATAGAGAGTTCTAGTTCACAACATGACAAGCTACAGTACACATACACGACAGTTAGAAACATGCATAGAGAGTTCTAGTTCACAACATGACAAGCTGCAGTACACATACACGACAGTTAGAAACATGTATAGAGAGTTCTAGTTCACAACATGACAAGCTACAGTACACATACACGGCAGTTAGAAACATGCATAGAGAGTTCTAGTTCACAACATGACAAGCTACAGTACACATACACGGCAGTTAGAAACATGCATAGAGAGTTCTAGTTCACAACATGACAAGCTACAGTACACATGCACGACAGTTAGAAACATGCATAGAGAGTTCTAGTTCACAACATGACAAGCTACAGTACACATACATGTACACAAACACGACAGTTAGAAACATGCATAGAGAGTTCTAGTTCACAACATGACAAGCTACAGTACACATACACGACAGTTAGAAACATGCATAGAGAGTTCTAGTTCACAACATGACAAGCTACAGTACACATACACGACAGTTAGAAACATGTATAGATAGTTCTAGTTCACAACATGACAAGCTACCGTACACATACACGACAGTTAGAAACATGTATAGAGAGTTCTAGTTCACAACATGACAAGCTGCAGTACACATACACGACAGTTAGAAACATGCATAGAGAGTTCTAGTTCACAACATGACGAGCTACAGTACACATACACGACAGTTAGAAACATGTATAGAGAGTTCTAGTTCACAACATGATGAGCTACAGTACACATACACGGCAGTTAGAAACATGCATAGAGAGTTCTAGTTCACAACATGACAAGCTACCGTACACATACATGGCAGTTAGAAACATGCATAGAGAGTTCTAGTTCACAACATAACAAGCTACAGTACACATACACGACAGTTAGAAACATGCATAGAGAGTCCTAGTTCACAACATGACAAGCTACAGTACACATACATGTACACATACACGACAGTTAGAAACATGCATAGAGAGTTCTAGTTCACAACATGATGAGCTACAGTACACATGCATGTACACATACACGGCAGTTAGAAACATGCATAGGGTTTTGCTAAACTGGGATTGGACACAGTGTTTAAGGGCTTTGCTAAACTGGGATTGGACGCAGTGTTTAAGGGCTTTGCTAAACTGGGATTGGACGCAGTGTTTAAGGGTGTTGCTAAACTGGGATTGGACGCAGTGTTTAAGGGTGTTGCTAAACTGGGATTGGACGCAGTGTTTAAGGGTGTTGCTAAACTGGGATTGGACGCAGTGTTTAAGGGTTTTGCTAAACTGGGATTGGACGCAGTGTTTAAGAGTTTTGCTAAACTGGGATTGGACGCAGTGTTTAAGCGTTTTGCTAAACTGGGTATGGACACAGTGTTTAAGGGTTTTGCTAAACTGGGTATGGACACAGTGTTTAAGGGTTTTGCTAAACTGGGTATGGACACAGTGTTTAAGGGTTTTGCTAAACTGGGTATGGATACAGTGTTTAAGGGTTTTGCCAAACTGGGTATGGACGTAGGGTTTAAGGGTTTAAGTCTCACCAATTCTAAGCCACAGTTTTTTTCTCAATTCTACATCTTCTTCATCGGGTTTATTAGCTTCTAACTTGGCCAGCTCAACATCAACCTGCATGGAAATTTTATAAAGCTAATTCAATTATTTCCAAAAGGATAAAGACACATGCGGATAATAAACACAAAAATAACTATCAATTAGTGTGTTTTACGTTTATTTATCTTCGCTACCGGTTGCCTATATGAGCGATGCCTCCTGAAGAGATTAGTCATTTTAGATTTTGGTGGATAGTGCAATGATACAGACAGAGACCCATTCCAGAGTCTCCTCTGGTTCTTCTACGTGCATGGTGTAAAACACCAACACGAGACCTCGGTTTAAAGTCCCATCTAAATGACTGTTAATTTTATTAGGGTCAGACGGGTGATCAAACCTGCAATCCCTGGATTACCAGTCAAACGTGTTAACCACTGGACAACAGATCCGTCTGTAATATAAACTAATAATAACTATCAAACGTGATACGATTGCATTATATACCGGTATACCAGCGAACAATTGTCGAAGACATATTTCGGCACAAGAAACATAAAACTTGGAATATACAAATAATATACATACAGAGAGTGCTAGGTCCACAGCCTCTTCATACAAGGTCATCAGGGAGTATATATGTACACATTCCCTCTTGTGACCGTACTCCGAGCATAGCCGTAGAGCATACTTCATGTCATAGCATAGGCCTTCTATCTCCTCCTGCAACAAACCACAGGCACTTGAAGTCTTACCAAACAAGACAAGCTAAACTTATACTAAACTTGCATATCAGCAACTTAGTGCTTGTCTACTATGTTTGTTTTGTTTAGTTTAAACAAAATTAGAAGTTGTGATAGCGCAGTGGTAGCGCGTTCGCTTCAGGTGCGAAAGGCCCAGAGTTTGAGCCCCGTTGGAGCCATTACGATGGTGCCCTTTGGCAAGGCATTTAAATTCCATATTGCATCTTCTCTCTACCGTGTGGCGATGGATTCCATCAGGAATGAGGTCTCGAGAATGATTAATATAAGTTGTAAGAACTTGTATCGCAATCAAGCTAAATGAAAGTTTTGTATTGCAATCAAGCTATAATAAAGTTGTATAAATTAACATTTATTTCTTTGAATAAACATAGTCAAGTATTTTTAACCCTTTCAACACCACAGACCTCTAAATAGGCTTACAAAAAGTGTAGATCCAGATGAGACGGCTCGTGACGAGCCGTCTCATCAGGATCTGCACTTTTTGCCAGTGATATGACTATTTTTAGACATAATTACTCATTTTGATAAATGAACTTGTCCAAATGTGATTTTCTGATTCATTTATTGGTTTATGAATATCATGGACCAGTCCATGTGAGTTACTTGGTGTTGAATGGGTTAATATGTATATACATGTAGGATTGAGGAGAAAGCAATCTGCTTGTATGGCAACCTCTTTGTTTTTGGGATTTAGAGTCATACAACAGCTTACGTCATACGTCGACTCTCCAGCTATTATTGGTGGATGAAGACCTTGGGTGCCCCTCCGAGCTGTATTGCAGGCACGGACGGGCACCAGGTAGAACCACCGACTTACCAAAAGCCAGCTTCTTCACATGCGATAATTCGACACACTTAGTGGGATTCGAACCTATTATATGTTATATTTCGGGTTTTACGCCTGCATCAGCACCATTTGGGGCTATATCGCCCATATATACTGCCAACTTTTTCATATAAATGAGACGTGGCCTGAGTGGGATTCGAACCTACAGCACTGAGGGGCAAGTGATTTGAAGTCTGTATACTATAGTGTAGAATTTGTGTCCATGTCAATCTGTTATACTTTACAGTAAACAAATTCAAATCTACAAAGTGGAAGTCATGATAGCTCAGTGGATGCACGTTCGCTTCAGGTGCGAAAGGTCCGGAGTTCGAGCCCCGCTGGAGCCATTATGGCAAGGCATTTAAGATCCACATTGTCTCTTCTCTCTCCTTCATGGCGATGGATTCCATCAGGAATGAGGTCTTGAGAGGGATTAATATAAGTTGAAAGAACTTGTTTCGCAATCGAGCTAAAATAAATTTGTATAAACTAAATCCAAAGCTACAATATTTTAGACATTCTACAGTGTTTACAATGAAACAGATGGATACGGACAGACGGATGCTGGACAAAACACGATGACAATGCTTCTCTAATGCAATGTTTCTACGTTGATTTACTATTTCCAAGAATACCACACTTCAACATACTCGCACTATCAGGCCACGTTATACCTTATCTTGGTCTTGGAGGTAACCTATCAGCTTGTCAGGCCAGAGTTGAGCATACAATGACAAGAGATAGTTGTGTATGGCCTGGTCCTTGTTCTTCAGTTCATAGACACACACCTCTAGGTAGCGTATCACTTCGTTCCCCTGCAACACAAGACGAAACCTTGCACAATACCAACAAAGTGTCAAAGCAATATGTTTGAGGTTCTTTGAGAAATAATCTAAAGACCATATATCATCGACAGCTATTGCTGAACCATATCCTCTAGACCATGCATCCTTAATGATATCCTCTAGACCATGCATATTCAATGATATCCTCAGACCATACATCCTCAACCATAGCCTCAGACCATACATCCTCAATGGTAGCCTCAGACCATACATCCTCAATGGTAGCCTCAGACCATACATCCTCAGACCATACATCCTCAATGATATCCTCAAGACCATACATCCTCAATGATATCCTCAGACCATACATCCTCAACCATAGCCTCAGACCATACATCCTCAACCATATCCTCAGATCATACATCCTCAATGATATCCTCAGACCATACATCCTCAATGGTAGCCTCAGACCATACATACTCAATGGTAGCCTCAGACCATACACCCTCAGACCATACATCCTCAATGATATCCTCTAGACCATACATCCTCAATGATATCCTCTAGACCATACATCCTCAATGATATCCTCAGACCATACATCCTCAACCATAGCCTCAGACCATACATCCTCAACCATATCCTCAGATCATACATCCTCAATGATATCCTCAGACCATACATCCTCAACCATAGCCTCAGATCATACATCCTCAATGGTAGCCTCAGACCATACATCCTCAATGGTAGCCTCAGACCATGCATCCTCAACCATTGCCTGCCTGAGACCTTACATCATCGGCCACTGATCCTGACCAATAGTCTCTAGACTCCCCATCAACAATTCTGATCATAAGCCAACACTCTAAGCTACATCCAAGCCAACACTCTAAGCTACATCCAAGCCAACACTCTAAGCTACATCCAAGCCAACACTCTAAGCTACATCCAAGCCAACACTCTAAGCTACATCCAAGCCAACACTCTAAGCTACATCCAAGCCAACACTCTAAGCTACATCCAAGCCAACACTCTAAGCTACATCCAAGCCCATGATTACCAAGCATAACTTTAAGACTGCACATCCACAACCATCAATTGTATATGAAGCATCTAGTATAGTTGTGAAGCATCTAGTATAGTTGTGAAGCATCTAGTATAGTTGTGAAGCATCTAGTATAGCTGTGAAGCATCTAGTATAGCTGTGAAGCATCTAGTATAGTTGTGAAGCATCTAGTATAGTTGTGAAGCATCTAGTATAGTTGTGAAGCATCTAGTATAGTTGTGAAGCATCTAGTATAGTTGTGAAGCATCTAGTATAGTTGTGAAGCATCTAGTATAGTTGTGAAGCATCTAGTATAGCTGTGAAGCATCTAGTATAGCTGTGAAGCATCTAGTATAGTTGTGAAGCATCTAGTATAGTTGTGAAGCATCTAGTATAGTTGTGAAGCATCTAGTATAGTTGTGAAGCATCTAGTATAGCTGTGAAGCATCTAGTATAGCTGTGAAGCATCTAGTATAGCTGTGAAGCATCTAGTATAGTTGTGAAGCATCTAGTATAGTTGTGAAGCATCTAGTATAGTTGTGAAGCATCTAGTATAGTTGTGAAGCATCTAGTATAGTTGTGAAGCATCTAGTATAGTTGTGAAGCATCTAGTATAGTTGTGAAGCATCTAGTATAGCTGTGAAGCATCTAGTATAGCTGTGAAGCATCTAGTATAGCTGTGAAGCATCTAGTATAGCTGTGAAGCATCTAGTATAGCTGTGAAGCATCTAGTATAGCTGTGAAGCATCTAGTATAGCTGTGAAGCATCTAGTATAGCTGTGAAGCATCTAGTATAGCTGTGAAGCATCTAGTATAGCTGTGAAGCATCTAGTATAGCTGTGAAGCATCTAGTATAGCTGTGAAGCATCTAGTATAGCTGTGAAGCATCTAGTATAGCTGTGAAGCATCTAGTATAGCTGTGAAGCATCTAGTATAGTTGTGAAGCATCTAGTATAGCTGTGAAGCATCTAGTATAGCTGTGAAGCATCTAGTATAGTTGTGAAGCATCTAGTATAGCTGTGAAGCATCTAGTATAGCTGTGAAGCATCTAGTATAGTTGTGAAGCATCTAGTATAGTTGTGAAGCATCTAGTATAGTTGTGAAGCATCTAGTATAGTTGTGAAGCATCTAGTATAGTTGTGAAGCATCTAGTATAGCTGTGAAGCATCTAGTATAGTTGTGAAGCATCTAGTATAGCTGTGAAGCATCTAGTATAGCTGTGAAGCATCTAGTATAGCTGTGAAGCATCTAGTATAGCTGTGAAGCATCTAGTATAGTTGTGAAGCATCTAGTATAGTTGTGAAGCATCTAGTATAGTTGTGAAGCATCTAGTATAGCTGTGAAGCATCTAGTATAGTTGTGAAGCATCTAGTATAGTTGTGAAGCATCTAGTATAGTTGTGAAGCATCTAGTATAGTTGTGAAGCATCTAGTATAGTTGTGAAGCATCTAGTATAGTTATGAAGCATCTAGTATAGTTGTGAAGCATCTAGTATAGTTGTGAAGCATCTAGTATAGTTGTGAAGCATCTAGTATAGTTGTGAAGCATCTAGTATAGTTGTGAAGCATCTAGTATAGCTGTGAAGCATACAGTATAGCTGTGAAGCATCTATTATAGTTGTGAAGCATCTAGTATAGTTGTGAAGCATCTAGTATAGTTGTGAAGCATCTAGTATAGCTGTGAAGCATCTAGTATAGCTGTGAAGCATCTAGTATAGCTGTGAAGCATCTAGTATAGCTGTGAAGCATCTAGTATAGCTGTGAAGCATCTAGTATAGTTGTGAAGCATCTAGTATAGTTGTGAAGCATCTAGTATAGTTGTGAAGCATCTAGTATAGTTGTGAAGCATCTAGTATAGTTGTGAAGCATCTAGTATAGTTGTGAAGCATCTAGTATAGTTGTGAAGCATCTAGTATAGTTGTGAAGCATCTAGTATAGCTGTGAAGCATCTAGTATAGTTGTGAAGCATCTAGTATAGTTGTGAAGCATCTAGTATAGTTGTGAAGCATCTAGTATAGTTGTGAAGCATCTAGTATAGTTGTGAAGCATCTAGTATAGTTGTGAAGCATCTAGTATAGCTGTGAAGCATCTAGTATAGCTGTGAAGCATCTAGTATAGCTGTGAAGCATCTAGTATAGTTGTGAAGCATCTAGTATAGTTGTGAAGCATCTAGTATAGTTGTGAAGCATCTAGTATAGTTGTGAAGCATCTAGTATAGTTGTGAAGCATCTAGTATAGCTGTGAAGCATCTAGTATAGTTGTGAAGCATCTAGTATAGTTGTGAAGCATCTAGTATAGTTGTGAAGCATCTAGTATAGTTGTGAAGCATCTAGTATAGTTGTGAAGCATCTAGTATAGTTGTGAAGCATCTAGTATAGCTGTGAAGCATCTAGTATAGCTGTGAAGCATCTAGTATAGTTGTGAAGCATCTAGTATAGCTGTGAAGCATCTAGTATAGCTGTGAAGCATCTAGTATAGTTGTGAAGCATCTAGTATAGTTGTGAAGCATCTAGTATAGTTGTGAAGCATCTAGTATAGCTGTGAAGCATCTAGTATAGCTGTGAAGCATCTAGTATAGCTGTGAAGCATCTAGTATAGTTGTGAAGCATCTAGTATAGTTGTGAAGCATCTAGTATAGTTGTGAAGCATCTAGTATAGTTGTGAAGCATCTAGTATAGTTGTGAAGCATCTAGTATAGTTGTGAAGCATCTAGTATAGCTGTGAAGCATCTAGTATAGTTGTGAAGCATCTAGTATAGTTGTGAAGCATCTAGTATAGCTGTGAAGCATCTAGTATAGTTGTGAAGCATACAGTATAGCTGTGAAGCATCTAGTATAGTTGTGAAGCATCTAGTATAGTTGTGAAGCATCTAGTATAGTTGTGAAGCATCTAGTATAGTTGTGAAGCATCTAGTATAGCTGTGAAGCATCTAGTATAGCTGTGAAGCATCTAGTATAGCTGTGAAGCATCTAGTATAGCTGTGAAGCATCTAGTATAGTTGTGAAGCATCTAGTATAGTTGTGAAGCATCTAGTATAGTTGTGAAGCATCTAGTATAGCTGTGAAGCATCTAGTATAGTTGTGAAGCATCTAGTATAGCTGTGAAGCATCTAGTATAGCTGTGAAGCATCTAGTATAGTTGTGAAGCATCTAGTATAGCTGTGAAGCATCTAGTATAGTTGTGAAGCATCTAGTATAGTTGTGAAGCATCTAGTATAGCTGTGAAGCATCTAGTATAGTGTGAAGCATCTAGTATAGTTGTGAAGCATCTAGTATAGCTGTGAAGCATCTAGTATAGCTGTGAAGCATCTAGTATAGCTGTGAAGCATCTAGTATAGTTGTGAAGCATCTAGTATAGTTGTGAAGCATCTAGTATAGTTGTGAAGCATCTAGTATAGCTGTGAAGCATCTAGTATAGCTGTGAAGCATCTAGTATAGTTGTGAAGCATCTAGTATAGTTGTGAGCATCTAGTATAGTTGTGAAGCATCTAGTATAGTTGTGAAGCATCTAGTATAGCTGTGAAGCATCTAGTATAGTTGTGAAGCATCTAGTATAGTTGTGAAGCATCTAGTATAGTTGTGAAGCATCTAGTATAGTTGTGAAGCATCTAGTATAGTGTGAAGCATCTAGTATAGTTGTGAAGCATCTAGTATAGTTGTGAAGCATCTAGTATAGTTGTGAAGCATCTAGTATAGTTGTGAAGCATCTAGTATAGTTGTGAAGCATCTAGTATAGTTGTGAAGCATCTAGTATAGTTGTGAAGCATCTAGTATAGTTGTGAAGCATCTAGTATAGTTGTGAAGCATCTAGTATAGTTGTGAAGCATCTAGTATAGTTGTGAACAGTATACAGTATAGTTATGACAGTATACAGTATTGTTATGACAGTATACAGTATAGTTATGACAGTATAGTTATGACAGTATATACTATAGTTATGACAGTATACAGTATAGTTATGACAGTATACAGTATAGTTGTGAAGCATCTGGTATAGTTATGACAGTATATAGTATGGTTATGACAGTATACAGTATAGTTATGACAGTATACATTTACCTGTTCTTTATATCTGTTAGGATCATATTGTACGAGTGCTGGAATTAGTTGTTTAGGATCAAGTTGTTTTCCCTGCCGTATCCAGGCATTTACAGTCTCCTTTGGAATGTACTGTATCAGGAGTGGCGAAAACTTGTAGTATAGTTTCATGTCTGACTGGAAAGCACAAAATGTATAGCGTAGTTTGTCAATCCCAAGAATCAGTCATTAAATGTTTCGGTGCTGTCTACACCTTCCGTACAGTTAATACGGCTGTCCGATTAGCGCAGTGGTTAGTGCGCTCGCTTCTCACCAATGGAATCCGGGTTCGATCCTCGGACCGGGAAGTATGTGAGATGGTACGGTGGTCGCCAGATCGGACAGGTGGGTTTTCTCAGGGTACTCCAGTTTCCTCCCACACGAATGAGCACATTTACGCTTTCATTCGCGCCAACGAGAGTGATTAATATAAGTTGTTAGAACTTGCTTCGCAATCGTTGCAAAATAAATAAAGTTTAAACTTTTTAAACTAATTCTAGAATTGCCCTTGCATCCATTGCTCAGAATCATTTTTACCGCCAAAATATCCAATGCAATACAAACAACAGCATATGCAATAATTTTGGACACAGTGTACATAGAAACCGTGAAGCATTCTTCCAGATCAATTGCTCATATTACACAAGATATGTACATACTATACAGTAAGTATGCAGGCAAATTGCTTAGCTGGAGACTATATATAACCCAAATAGTTGAGCTTCTCTTCAATGGGAACAATGATAGGCCCATCGAATAGTGCATTCAAGCACAAGCAGGCTCTGGATCTATTTAAATTTATTTACATGTTTGGCTATGGCCTTGATATATAATAGGGTACCTTTATATATGGTATGGTACCTCGATATATTGTATGGTACCTTGATATATGGAATGGTACCGTTATATATTGTATGGTACCTTGATATATGGAATGGTACCTTTATATATTGTATGGTACCTTGATATATGGAATGGTACCTTTATATATTGTATGGTACCTTGATATATGGAATGGTACATGGTACCTTGATATATGGAATGGTACCTTGATATGGTACCTTGATATATGGAATGGTACCTTGATATGATACCTTGATATATGGCATAGTACCTTGATATATTGTATGGTACCTTGATATATGGCATAGTACCTTGATATATTGTATGGTACCTTGATATATGGTATGGTACCTTGATATATGGAATGGTACCTTGATATATGGAATGGTACCTTGATATATTGTATAGTACCTTGATATATGGTATGGTACCTTGATATATTGTATAGTACCTTGATATATTGTATGGTACCTTGATATATGGTATGGTACCTTGATATATTGTATGGTACCTTGATATATGGAATGGTACCTTGATATATGGTATGGTACCTTGATATATGGTATGGTACCTTGATATATGGAATGGTACCTTGATATATGGAATGGTACCTTGATATATGGTATGGTACCTTGATATATGGTATGGTACCTTGATATATGGTATAGTACCTTGATATATGGTATGGTACCTTGATATATGGTATGGTACCTTGATATATGGTATGGTACCTTGATATATGGTATAGTACCTTGATATATGGTATGGTACCTTGATATATGGTATAGTACCTTGATATATTGTATAGTACCTTGATATATGGTATGGTACCTTGATATATGGTATGGTACCTTGATATATGGTATGGTACCTTGATATATGGTATAGTACCTTGATATATGGTATAGTACCTTGATATATGGTATGGTACCTTGATATATGGTATAGTACCTTGATATATGGTATAGTACCTTGATATATGGTATGGTACCTTGATATATGGTATAGTACCTTGATATATGGTATAGTACCTTGATATATGGTATGGTACCTTGATATATGGTATGGTACCTTGATATGATACCTTGATATATGGTATAGTACCTTGATATATGGCATAGTACCTTGATATATGGTATGGTACCTTGATATATGGTATGGTACCTTGATATATGGTATAGTACCTTGATATATGGTATAGTACCTTGATATATGGTATAGTACCTTGATATATTGTATAGTACCTTGATATATGGTATGGTACCTTGATATATGGTATAGTACCTTGATATATGGTATGGTACCTTGATATATGGTATAGTACCTTGATATATGGTATGGTACCTTGATATATGGTATAGTACCTTGATATATGGTATGGTACCTTGATATATGGTATAGTACCTTGATATATGGTATGGTACCTTGATATATGGTATAGTACCTTGATATATGGTATGGTACCTTGATATATGGTATAGTACCTTGATATATGGTATGGTACCTTGATATATGGTATAGTACCTTGATATATGGTATGGTACCTTGATATATGGTATGGTACCTTGATATATGGTATAGTACCTTGATATATGGTATGGTACCTTGATATATGGTATGGTACCTTGATATATGGTATAGTACCTTGATATATGGTATAGTACCTTGATATATGGTATGGTACCTTGATATATGGTATGGTACCTTGATATATGGTATAGTACCTTGATATATGGTATGGTACCTTGATATATGGTATAGTACCTTGATATATGGTATGGTACCTTGATATATGGTATGGTACCTTGATATATGGTATGGTACCTTGATATATGGTATGGTACCTTGATATATGGTATAGTACCTTGATATATGGTATGGTACCTTGATATATGGTATAGTACCTTGATATATTGTATAGTACCTTGATATATGGCATAGTACCTTGATATATTGTATAGTACCTTGATATATGGTATGGTACCTTGATATATGGTATGGTACCTTGATATATGGTATAGTACCTTGATATATGGTATGGTACCTTGATATATGGTATAGTACCTTGATATATTGTATAGTACCTTGATATATGGTATGGTACCTTGATATATGGTATAGTACCTTGATATATTGTATAGTACCTTGATATATGGTATGGTACCTTGATATATGGTATAGTACCTTGATATATGGTATAGTACCTTGATATATGGTATGGTACCTTGATATATGGTATGGTACCTTGATATATGGTATGGTACCTTGATATATGGTATGGTACGTGAGGGAAGATATTGTGTACCTGTTTCGTGAGCACCTCGAGGGCACCTCTATAGTTGTCATACTGTATATGGTGGCTTATCACCTTCTCGTAGTCTGAAACACAAAGTATGGTTAACTACAACACTCAAGTACTAAAGTGCAAATACTATACATACAACACAATCTTTGTTATTTGAGATATTTGACAATATATTGCAAGTATCCGAATTACTGCACATCCAAAATGTGTTCAACCTATAAGAACATTTCCTGTCTAATGTCATCATTTGCTAAGTACACACATAAATCATCATTTGCTAAGAACACACATAAATCATCATTTGCTAAGTACACACATAAATCATCATTTGCTAAGTACACACATAAATCATCATTTGCTAAGTACACACATAAATCATCATTTGCTAAGTACACACATAAATCATCATTTGCTAAGTACACACATAAATCATCATTTGCTAAGTACACACATAAATCATCATTTGCTAAGAACACACATAAATCATCATTTGCTAAGTACACACATAAATCATCATTTGCTAAGACACACATAAATCATCATTTGCTAAGTACACACATAAATCATCATTTGCTAAGTACACACATAAATCATCATTTGCTAAGTACACACATAAATCATCATTTGCTAAGTACACACATAAATCATCATTTGCTAAGAACACACATAAATCATCATTTGCTAAGTATACACATAAATCATCATTTGCTTAGAACACAAATAAATCATCATTTGCTTAGTACACACATAAATCATAATTTGCTAAGTACACAAATAAATCATCATTTGCTCAGTACACACATAAATCATAATTTGCTAAGTACACACATAAAACAGTACGGCACAAGTCGGTTATTCCCTGAACCCATTAGTTTAAACAATATTTAGTTCTTTGAATAAATATAGTCAAGTATAAATAATATGTATACAGTCAAACCTATGTTAGTGGTCACCTCCATTAAGCAGCCAACCTGTATTAAGCAGCCAGTTGCCAGATTCCCAATTTGTTGCTTTGTTATACATTTGAGCTCTATTAACCCATTTCATTCTGGATACCGTTCAAACAGTATTTACAAAGAACATAGAGCCAGATCAGCCACTACGGAACATTCCGTCTGATCAGGCTCTATGCTGTTTGCTATTCAGATGATCTTGCTAAGACACTTGGCTATGTAGCAAACAACATAGATCCTGATCAGCATGCAGCGTCAAGCTGCAGCTGATCTGGATCTATGTTGTTTGCAAAAACCATTAAATGTATCCAGAATGAAATGGATTAAGCAGCCACCTGTGCTAAGCAGCCACTTTCTGTGATTCCCTTAGCTGGCTGTTTAAGACAGGTTTGACTGTATACATGTAGGATTGAGGAGAAAGCAATCTGCTTGTATGGTTACCTCTTTCCTATGTACATACATGTAGGATTGAGGAGAAAGCAATATGTTTGTATGGTTACCTCTTTCCTATGTACATACATGTAGGATTGAGGAGAAAGCAATCTGCTTGTATGGTTACCTCTTTCCTATGTACATACATGTAGGATTGAGGAGAAAGCAAGCTGCTTGTATGGTTACCTCTTTCCTATGTACATACATGTAGGATTGAGGAGAAAGCAATCTGCTTGTATGTTTACCTCTTTCCTATGTACATACATGTAGGATTGAGGAGAAAGCAACCTGCTTGTATGGTTACCTCTTTCCTATGTACATACATGTAGGATTGAGGAGAAAGCAATCTGCTTGTATGGTTACCTCTTTCCCATGTACATACATGTAGGATTGAGGAGAAAGCAAGTTGCTTGTATGGTTACCTCTTTCCTATGTACATACATGTAGGATTGAGGAGAAAGCAACCTGCTTGTATGGTTACCTCTTTCCTATGTGCATACATGTAGGATTGAGGAGAAAGCAATCTGCTTGTATGGTTACCTCTTTCCTATGTACATACATGTAGGATTGAGGAGAAAGCAATCTGCTTATATGGTTACTTCTTTCCTATGTACATACATGTAGGATTGAGGAGAAAGCAATCTGCTTGTATGGTTACCTCTTTCCTATGTACATACATGTAGGATTGAGGAGAAAGCAACCTGCTTGTATGGTTACCTCTTTCCTATGTACATACATGTAGGATTGAGGAGAAAGCAACCTGCTTGTATGGTTACCTCTTTCATATGTACATACATGTAGGATTGAGGAGAAAGCAACCTGCTTGTATGGTTACCTCTTTCCTATGTACATACATGTAGGATTGAGGAGAAAGCAAGCTGCTTGTATGGTTACCTCTTTCCTATGTACATACATGTAGGATTGAGGAGAAAGCAATCTGCTTGTATGGTTACCTCTTTCCTATGTACATACATGTAGGATTGAGGAGAAAGCAACCTGCTTGTATGGTTACCTCTTTCCAATGTACATACATGTAGGATTGAGGAGAAAGCAATATGCTTGTATGGTTACCTCTTTCCTATGTACATACATGTAGGATTGAGGAGAAAGCAATCTGCTTATATGGTTACTTCTTTCCTATGTACATACATGTAGGATTGAGGAGAAAGCAATCTGCTTGTATGGTTACCTCTTTCCTATGTACATACATGTAGGATTGAGGAGAAAGCAATCTGCTTGTATGGTTACCTCTTTCCTATGTACATACATGTAGGATTGAGGAGAAAGCAATCTGCTTGTATGGTTACCTCTTTCCTATGTACATACATGTAGGATTGAGGAGAAAGCAGTCTGCTTGTATGGTTACCTCTTTCCTATGTACATACATGTAGGATTGAGGAGAAAGCAATCTGTTTCTATGGTTACCTCTTTCCTATGTACATACATGTAGGATTGAGGAGAAAGCAATCTGCTTGTATGGTTACCTCTTTCCTATGTACATACATGTAGGATTGAGAAGAAAGCAACCTGCTTGTATGGTTACCTCTTTCCTATGTACATACATGTAGGATTGAGAAGAAAGCAACCTGCTTGTATGGTTACCTCTTTCCTATGTACATACATGTAGGATTGAGGAGAAAGCAATCTGTTTCTATGGTTACCTCTTTCCTATGTACATACATGTAGGATTGTGGAGAAAGCAGTCTGCTTGTATGGTTACCTCTTTCCTATGTACATACATGTAGGATTGAGGAGAAAGCAATCTGTTTCTATGGTTACCTCTTTCCTATGTACATACATGTAGGATTGAGGAGAAAGCAATCTGTTTCTATGGTTACCTCTTTCCTATGTACATACATGTAGGATTGAGGAGAAAGCAGTCTGTTTCTATGGTTACCTCTTTTCTATGTACATACATGTAGGATTGAGGAGAAAGCAATCTGTTTCTATGGTTACCTCTTTCCTATGTACATACATGTAGGATTGAGGAGAAAGCAGTCTGCTTGTATGGTTACCTCTTTCCTATGTACCTACATGTAGGATTGAGGAGAAAGCAATCTGCTTGTATGGTTACCTCTTTCCTATGTACATACATGTAGGATTGAGGAGAAAGCAATCTGTTTCTATGGTTACCTCTTTCCTAAAGAGCCTGAACCCATTAGTTGTCACTACTCGCACATGCGTCATTAAATGCGTACATACCTTGCATGAGGCTGGCGAAGAAGACAAGGTCGACAACATCTCCGTGACTAGATATAAGGTCGTATACAACGTGCTTATTGTGCATCACACATTCCTACAAAATAACAGGAAGGCATGATTGTATGAATCAGGCTAAAATATATGGCTTGACAAAATAACAGGAAGGAATCATTGTATGAATCAGGCTAATAGATATGGCTTGACAAAATAACAGGAAGGCATCATTGTATGAATCAGGCTAATAGATATGGCTTGACAAAATAACAGGAAGGCATCATTGTATGAATCAGGCTAATAGATATGGCTTGACAAAATAACAGGAAGGCATCATTGTATGAATCAGGCTAAAAGATATGGTTTGACAAAATAAATGCATTTCAAATGATAATGAGATTAGTACATTAATAGTAGAAATTATTATTATTAATCTACATTAGTAGATATGTTTCATTTCTTGTGTTTCATTGTTTATTTACATAAGCATTAAAGTTTAAACTTTATTTATTTTACAACACTTGCGAAGCAAGTTCCAACAACTTATATTAATCACTCTCGTTGGCGCGGATGAAAGCATATATGTGGTCATTCGTGTTGGAGGAAACCGGAGTACCCGGAGAAAACACACCTGTCCGATCTGGCGACCACCGTATCATCTCACATACTTCCCGATCCGAGGATTGAACCCGGGTTGCATTGGTGAGAAGCGATCCTCAGTGAAAAACGAGCCTGCTAACCTCTGCACTAATCGAACAGCTGCAACAACATAGATTACTGGGGAGTCTCCATTTCAACTATGCCACATATTCCATTATAAAACATTGCTAATTTCATTAATACGATAATCTGGCTGTCCGATTAGCGCAGTGGTTAGCGAGCTCGCTTATCACCAATGCAACCTGGCAAGTATGTGAGATGGTACGGTGGTCGCCAGATCGGACAGGTGGGTTTTCTCCGGGTACTCATGTTTCCTGCCACACGAATGACCACATTTACTCTTTCATCCGCGCTAACGAGAATGATTAATATAAGTTGTTAGAACTTGCTTCGCAATCATTGTAAAATAAATAAAGTTTAAACTTTAATGCTTATATATGCTTTCATCCGCGCCAACGAGAGTGATTAATATAAGTTGTTAGAACTTGCTTCGCAATCGTTGTAAAATAAATAAAGTTTAGTCCCTGTAACTGTGAAGGAACAAAATAACATGTTTAACTTCATAGTGTGACATTCATCTTGCAGGCAGGGAACCGGCAGTTATGGCAGGATTTATTTAAGGGCAGTATTGCATTATTCGTGAAACATGTGATAAGAAAGCATATTCAACATATATTGATCGGATGACACAAAACACGCGCCAAGAACCCGAAATGCATGGGCTTGTATTTCTTTCTGTGGCATATAATCTAGCTCATACATTAAAATCCATTTCTTAGTAAAACAGGCAGTACGAATGAACATAAAACTTTCAGACGTAACAAAACAATACATTTTAGATTTTTAGAACTTCAACGATTCGAAATTCGAAAATTAACACAAGTGAATCGATGCCGGACTACAGAGAACAATAATGCGGTCGAAACCCAGGAAACACGTCTATAAACATAAAGAAACAAGAGTAGGACCAACGGAAGCACATTACACTGGTTTCATTAACCTTCAGTGCAACCGTCATACTTTGAGATTAAATTATACAAACTTTAGGCATTAAATACACAGCGCCAAAATCAGCTGTTTTTATGAAAATTTATCCCTTTGGTATTACAAAATATATCTTTAAGACGTGAGGGATACACGTCGGGGTCAAGCCTCAACAGGTGAGCATACTTCGTACGCTCACTTACAGTGCCTCCGGGCGGGCAGACCTTCATAAACTCGAAAAACAACAACATTCGTGAAAGATCGCCCATTTTGTAACCTTATCAACTATTGACCATGGGTTATTGTTCATATACCTTTGTTCTGGTCTGTTTAAGGAATGTCTGAAATTCTTCTTGCAAGGTCTTGAACCTGGGACTGGACTCCAACTGCTGCTCCTTCAGCTCCCCTAGCTGGTTCAAATAGATCTCTATCAACCAAGTCACCAGCATCGTCATCTGTGTCTTGTCCTAGAAAATAAACACATGTAAGTTAACATCTCTGACAAAATCAATATATAAATAACATATGCAATCAGTCAGCATAACACTAATTGGAAATTGTGAACTAATTTCATACTTTTTTTAAATTTAAGTTCACGTCGCTACCGGTTGCCTATTTGAGTGACAGTCAGTTTACCTAACAACACCTTTCCTAGGCAGGCTCCATGGTTAACCAGTACTTGGAGCACAAACCTCCGTAAGAAACTGCCAACTTTTTCATGTAAATAGGCACGGTCTGAGTGGGGCTCGAACCCGTGACCATCAGTGATGATAGGTTACAGTGGTATACAAGTCACCATCCGTAACCACTCGACTACGGAGGTTCCTATCTGTGATCTCAATGTCTTAAGTACATTGTGAAGTAATACCTACATCAACTAATATATCTTGTGAAGTAATTTGAATTTATTTTCTACCTGTGATCTCGCACCCTTTAATTACCCATGAAGTAATTTCCTACCTGTGATCTCGCACCCTTTAATTACCAATGAAGTAATTTCCTACCTGTGATCTTGCACCCTTTAATTACCCATGAAGTAATTTCCTACCTGTGATCTTGCACCCTTTAATTACCAATGAAGTAATTTCCTACCTGTGATCTTGCACCCTTTAATTACTCATGAAGTAATTTCCTACCTGTGATCTTGCACCCTTTAATTATTCATGAAGTAATTTCCTACCTGTGATCTTGCACCCTTTAATTACTCATGAAGTAATTTCCTACCTGTGATCTTGCACCCTTTAATTACCCATGAAGTAATTTTCTACCTGTGATCTTGCACCCTTTAATTACCCATGAAGTAATTTCCTACCTGTGATCTTGCACCCTTTAATTACCAATGAAGTAATTTTCTACCTGTGATCTTGCACCCTTTAATTACCCATGAAGTAATTTTCTACCTGTGATCTTGCACCCTTTAATTACCCATGAAGTAATTTTCTACCTGTGATCTTGCACCCTTTAATTACCCATGAAGTAATTTCCTACCTGTGATCTTGCACCCTTTAATTACCCATGAAGTAATTTCCTACCTGTGATCTCGCACCCTTTAATTACCAATGAAGTAATTTCCTACCTGTGATCTTGCACCCTTTAATTACCAATGAAGTAATTTCCTACCTGTGATCTTGCACCCTTTAATTACTCATGAAGTAATTTCCTACCTGTGATCTTGCACCCTTTAATTACTCATGAAGTAATTTCCTACCTGTGATCTTGCACCCTTTAATTACTCATGAAGTAATTTCCTACCTGTGATCTTGCACCCTTTAATTACCCATGAAGTAATTTTCTACCTGTGATCTTGCACCCTTTAATTACCCATGAAGTAATTTCCTACCTGTGATCTTGCACCCTTTAATTACCAATGAAGTAATTTTCTACCTGTGATCTTGCACCCTTTAATTACCCATGAAGTAATTTCCTACCTGTGATCTTGCACCCTTTAATTACCCATGAAGTAATTTCCTACCTGTGATCTCGCACCCTTTAATTACCAATGAAGTAATTTCATACCTGTGATCTTGCACCCTTTAATTACCAATGAAGTAATTTCATACCTGTGATCTCGCACCCTTTAATTACAAATGAAGTAATTTCCTACCTGTGATCTTACACCCTTTAATTACCAATGAAGTAATTTCATACCTGTGATCTCGCACCCTTTAATTACCAATGAAGTAATTTCCTACCTGTGATCTCGCACCCTTTAATTACCCATGAAGTAATTTCCTACCTGTGATCTCAATGCCTCTAATTTTTTGTGAAGTAATTTTCTTAAAGCATCTTTATCATCAAGTCTTATGAACTTTAATGCAACCTCTTCGAAGGAGCTTTGAGTGAGGGCATACATTTCTGCACTTTCTAGGTACCTACAACGAGACAGATCCAATCTTTAACTATATAAAATAATTAGAGAATAGCACTCAGAGAGATGCAAACCCCTGTGGGCAGCAGGATAACTCAACAAGTGGTTGATGCATTTTGGATTAAACTTTGTGGATATATGGAAGTGTGTTTGTTTTTACGTTTATTTATCGTCGCTACCGGTTGCCCATATGAGCGACACCTCCTAAGAGATTAGTTATTTTGGAGGATAGTGCATGATACAGATAGAGACCCATTCCAGAATCTCCTCTGGTTCTTTTATGTGCACGGTGTAAAGCACCGACACGAGACCTCGGTTTAACGTCCCATCTGAAAGACGGTTAATTTTATTAGGGTCAGACGGGGGATCGAACCTGCGATCCCTGGATTACCAGTCTAGCGTGTTACCACTGGACTACATATCCGTCTGTGGATATATGGAAGGTTGGTGTATGAGGAAGTGATGGGCTAAATCCCGTCCGATAGGCTGTCCGATTAGCGCAGTGGTTTGTGCGCTCTCTTCTCACCAATGCAACCTGGGTTCAATTCTCGGAATGGGAAGTATGTGAGATGGTTGTATGGTGAGTACGGTGGTCGCCAGATCGGACAGGTGGGTTTTCTCCGGGTAATCCGGTTTCCCCACACACGAATGACCACATTTACGCTTTCATCCGCGCTAACGAGAGTGATTAATATTTAGTTAGTTTAAACTAACTCGCGTCTATTTCTATAGTAAATTGGACAACTTGCTGACCATCCTGACCTCAGGTGTATACTGATTTCCCCCAAAATCCTACAACTTCCAATCTCCCCAGCAGGCACAGGAACCAATCTCCCCAGCAGACACAGAAACCAATCTCCCCTGCAGACACAGGAACCAATCTCCCCAGCAGGCACAGGAACCAATCTCCCCAGCAGACACAGAAACCAATCTCCCCTGCAGACACAGAAACCAATCTCCCATGCAGACACAGAAACCAATATCTCCAGCAGACACAGGGACCAATCTCCCCAGCAGACACAGGAACCAATCTCTCCAGCAGACACAGGAACCAATCTCCCCAGCAGACACAGAAACCAATCTCCCCAGCAGGCAGACACAGGAACCAATCTCCCCAGCAGACACAGAAACCAATCTCCCCAGCAGGCAGACACAGGAACCAATATCCCTAGCAGACACAGGAACCAATCTCCCCAGCAGACACAAAAACCAATATCCCCAGCAGGCAGACACAGGAACCAATCTCCCCAGCAGGCAGACACAGGAACCAATCTCCCCTGCAGACACAGAAACCAATCTCCCCTGCAGACACAGGAACCAATCTCCCCTGCAGACACAGAAACCAATCTCCCCTGCAGACACAGAAACCAATCTCCCCTGCAGACACAGGAACCAATCTCTCCAGCAGACACAGGAACCAATCTCTACAGCAGATACAGGAACCAATCTCTCCAGCAGACACAGGAACCAATCTCCCCAGCAGGCACAGGAACCAATCTCCCCAGCAGACACAGAAACCAAACTCCCCTGCAGACACAGAAACCAATCTCCCATGCAGACACAGAAACCAATATCTCCAGCAGACACAGGGACCAATCTCCCCAGCAGACACAGGAACCAATCTCTCCAGCAGACACAGGAACCAATCTCCCCAGCAGACACAGAAACCAATCTCCCCAGCAGGCAGACACAGGAACCAATCTCCCCAGCAGACACAGAAACCAATCTCCCCAGCAGGCAGACACAGGAACCAATATCCCTAGCAGACACAGGAACCAATCTCCCCAGCAGACACAGAAACCAATATCCCCAGCAGGCAGACACAGGAACCAATCTCCCCAGCAGGCAGACACAGGAACCAATCTCCCCTGCAGACACAGAAACCAATCTCCCCTGCAGACACAGGAACCAATCTCCCCTGCAGACACAGAAACCAATCTCCCCTGCAGACACAGAAACCAATCTCCCCTGCAGACACAGGAACCAATCTCTCCAGCAGACACAGGAACCAATCTCTACAGCAGATACAGGAACCAATCTCTCCAGCAGACACAGGAACCAATCTCCCCAGCAGACACAGGAACCAATCTCCCCAGCAGACACAGGAACCAATCTCTCCAGCAGACACAGAAACCAATATCCCCAGCAGGCAGACACAGGAACCAATCTCCCCAGCAGACACAGGAACCAATCTCTCCTGCAGACACAGAAACCAATCTCCCCTGCAGACACAGGAACCAATCTCTCCAGCAGACACAGGAACCAATCTCTACAGCAGATACAGGAACCAATCTCTCCAGCAGACACAGGAACCAATCTCCCCAGCAGACACAGGAACCAATCTCCCCAGCAGACACAGGAACCAATCTCTCCAGCAGACACAGGAACCAATCTCTACAGCAGATACAGGAACCAATCTCCCATGCAGACACAGGAACCAATCTCCCCAGCAGACACAGGAACCAATCTCCCATGCAGACACAGGAACCAATCTCCCCAGCAGACACAGGAACCAATCTCCCATGCATACACAGGAACCAATCTCCCCAGCAGACACAGGAACCAATCTCTACAGCAGATACAGGAACTAATCTCCCCTGCAGACACAGGAACCAATCTCCCCAGCAGACACAGAAACCAATCTCCCCAGCAGACACAGGAACCAATCTCTCCAGCAGACACAGGAACCAATCTATACAGCAGATACAGGAACCAATCTCTCCAGCAGACACAGGAACCAATCTCTACAGCAGATACAGGAACCAATCTCTCCAGCAGACACAGGAATCAATCTCCCCAGCAGACACAGAAACCAATCTCCCCAGCAGACACAGGAACCAATCTCCCCAGCAGACAGACACAGAAACCAATCTCCCCAGCAGACACAGAAACCAATCTCCCCAGCAGACACAGGAACCAATCTTCCCAGCAGGCAGACACAGGAACCAATATCTCCAGCAGACACAGGAACCAATCTCCCCTGCAGACACAGGAACCAATCTCCCCAGCAGACACAGAAACAAATCTCTCCCCAGGAGAGAAACACTTACCTTTTCTCATTAAAGAGAAATTCTGCCTGCTTTGTGAGTACTCTGTCCGTGTGAGCAACATTATCCTGGCAATACAAGCAATCAGAATTAGATTAAGACATAAAATAAACTTACATATAAGATAAAACACACGCTACAAACTACTATGTATTGCCATAAAAACATACTAACATGATGCCCAAAATATAATCCATTTTACCATTAATTTTCTTGCATGTAAATGTCAACTTAATATTGCATACCATTATAAATGAATCAGTTACTTGTTTATATTGCATAAGCTATAAACTACTGGCAACTTCCAGTCTGGCATCAAGTTTACCGAGATTTTGATATTTTTCCAATGGCAAATCAACAGCTGGAGAGGTGGACTAGAAACTTGCGGCAAAACCAAGATTATATTCACTAAAATATGGATGGCAGATCAGGTGCGATAATGTTTGTTGTTGCTAAACTTAGAAAATGCATCTTTGCCGATCTTGTTGTATTTATTAGCACAATACCAAAAAAAGTCTAAACTTTATTTATTTTACAACGATTGCGAAACAAGCTTTAACAACTCTCGTTGAAAGTTAATATGTGGTCAGTCGTGTGGGAGGAAACAAGAGTATCCGGAGAAACCCACATGTCCATCTGGCAACCACTGTTATGTTATATTTCGGGTTTTACGCCTGCATCAGCACCATTTTTGGACTATATCGCCGGCGGGCAGTTTACCTAACAACACCTTTCCTGGGCAGGCTCCACCGGTTAACCAGTACTTGGGTGCACCAACCTCCGTAAGAAACTGCCAACTTTTTCGTATAAATGAAACACGGTCTGAGTGGGGCTCGAACACGTGACCATCAGTGATGATAGGTTACAGTGGTATACAAGTCAGCAACTGTAACCACTCGACCACGGAGGCGGACTGGCAACCACTGTACCATCTCACATACTTCCTGGCCCGAGGATCAAACCCGGGTTACATTGGTGAGAAGCAAGTTTACTAACCACTGCGCTAATCTTGGTGAAAAGCGAGCCTGCTAACCTCCTGCGCTAATTGAACAGCTGCAATAACATAGATTACTGGGAAGTCTCCATTTCAACTATGCCACATATTCCATTATAAAACATTGCTAATTTGATTAATACGATAGTCTGGCTTGTCCGATTAGCGCAGTGGTTAGCGCGCTCGCTTATCACCAATGTAACCTGGCAAGTATGTGAGATGGTACGGTGGTTGCCAGATCGGACAGGTGCGTTTTCTCCGGGTACTCTGGTTTCCTCCCACACGAATGACCACATTAACACTTTCATCCGCGCAAAAGAGAGTGATTAATATAAGTTGCTAAAACTTGTTAAAAATTAAAATTTAAAAATAAATTAAATTACGATAATCTGACGACATAAAATTACAAAGCTTTCCACCTAAATGCCGCCCGCCATCATCAAAAACAAATAAATCACTAAGCAATCTACGAGTGGCTAATCAACAATTTTAAATTCTGTTTAGTTTTATTTTATGTCCAAGAAAATCAATAATATTGACGACTGTTAGATACAAACAGCAAAACATTGTTTATGTTACAATGCATGCTGGCCAATGGTCTCAGTAACATACACAGCAAAACATTGTTTATGTTACAATGCATGCTGGCCAATGGTCTCAGTAACATACACAGCAAAACATTGTTTATGTTACAATGCATGCTGGCCAATGGTTTCAGTAACATACACAGCAAAACATTGTTTATGTTACAATGCATGCTGGCCAATGGTCTCAGTAACATACACAGCAAAACATTGTTTATGTTACAATGCATGCTGGCCAATGGTCTCAGTAACATACACAGCAAAACATTGTTTATGTTACAATGCATGCTGGCCAATGGTCTCAGTAACACACACAGCAAAACATTGTTTATGTTACAATGCATGCTGGCCAATGGTCTCAGTAATATACACAGCAAAACATTGTTTATGTTACAATGCATGCTGGCCAATGGTCTCAGTAATATACACAGCAAAACATTGTTTATGTTACAATGCATGCTGGCCAATGGTCTCAGTAACATACACAGCAAAACATTGTTTATGTTACAATGCATGCTGGCCAATGGTCTCAGTAACATACACAGCAAAACATTGTTTATGTTACAATGCATGCTGGCCAATGGTCTCAGTAACACACACAGCAAAACATTGTTTATGTTACAATGCATGCTGGCCAATGGTCTCAGTAATATACACAGCAAAACATTGTTTATGTTACAATGCATGCTGGCCAATGGTCTCAGTAATATACACAGCAAAACATTGTTTATGTTACAATGCATGCTGGCCAATGGTCTCAGTAACATACACAGCAAAACATTGTTTATGTTACAATGCATGCTGGCCAATGGTCTCAGTAACATACACAGCAAAACATTGTTTATGTTACAATGCATGCTGGCCAATGGTCTCAGTAACATACACAGCAAAACATTGTTTATGTTACAATGCATGCTGGCCAATGGTCTCAGTAACATACACAGCAAAACATTGTTTATGTTACAATGCATGCTGGCCAATGGTTTCAGTAACATACACAGCAAAACATTGTTTATGTTACAATGCATGATGGCCAATGGTCTCAGTAACATACACAGCAAAACTGAACCAATGTGTGTTTTACGTTTATTTATCTACCGGTTGCCCATATGAGCGAAGCCTCCTGAAGAGATTAGTCATTTTAGATTTTTGGAGGATAGTGCAGTGATACAGACATGACCCATTCCAGAGTCTCCTCTGGTTCTTTTACATGCACGGTGCACAGCACCGACACTAGACCTCGGTTTAACGTCCCATCATGGTCATGACAACTGAATAAGACTAGAGCAAACGAGTACCATACAATATTCCTTGGCTAATTCAAACTCTTCTTTGTCCAGGTACATCCTCCATACATCCCTACAAGAGAAATAACAGAATGGTGAAAACATGCCAACATGCAAGTACAGGACACGATCATATATACAGGTAATATAGATTATCATACCATGGCAGTTATCATACCGTGGCAGTTATCATATCATGGCAGTTATCATATCAAGGCAGTTATCATATCATGGTAGTTATCATACCGTGGTAGTTATCATACTGTGGCAGTTATCATACCGTGGCAGTTATCATATTGTGGCAGTTATCATATCATGGCAGTTATCATATCATGGCAGTTATCATATTGTGGCAGTTATCATACTGTGGCAGTTATCATACCAAGGCAGTTATCATACTGTGGCAGTTATCATACTGTGGCAGTTATCATACCGAGGCAGAGACAGTTATCATATTGTGGCAGTTATCATACTGTGGCAGTTATCATACCATGGCAGTTATCATATCATGGCAGTTATCATATCATGGCAGTTATCATACCATGGTAGTTATTATATTACTGCAGTTATCATACCATGGTAGTTATCATACCATGGCAGTTATCATATCATGGCAGTTATCATATCATGGCAGTTATCATATTGTGGCAGTTATCATACCATGGCAGTTATCATATCATGGCAGTTATCATATCATGGCAGTTATCATATTGTGGCAGTTATCATATCATGGCAGTTATTATACTGAGGCAGTTATCATATCATGGCAGTTATCATATTGTGGCAGTTATCATATCATGGCAGTTATCATACTGAGGCAGTTATCATATCATGGCAGTTATCATACCGTGGCAGTTATCATATCATGGCAGTTATCATACCAAGGCAGTTATCATACTGTGGCAGTTATCATACTGTGGCAGTTATCATACCGAGGCAGAGGCAGTTATCATATTGTGGTAGTTATCATATTGTGGCAGTTATCATATCATGGCAGTTATCATACCGAGGCAGTTATCATACTGTGGCAGTTATCATACTGTGGCAGTTATCATACCGAGGCAGAGGCAGTTATCATATTGTGGCAGTTATCATACTGTTGCAGTTATCATACCATGGCAGTTATCATATCATGGCAGTTATCATATCATGGCAGTTATCATACCGAGGCAGTTATCATACTGTGGCAGTTATCATACTGTGGCAGTTATCATACCGAGGCAGAGGCAGTTATCATATTGTGGCAGTTATCATACTGTGGCAGTTATCATACCATGACAGTTATCATATCATGGCAGTTATCATACCGTGGCAGTTATCATACCGTGGCAGTTATCATACCATGGCAGTTATCATAGTGTGGCAGTTATCATACCGTGGCAGTTATCATACCATGGCAGTTATCATATTGTGGCAGTTATCATACCGTGGCAGTTATCATACCATGGCAGTTATCATACTGAGGCAGGTATCATATCATGGTAGTTATCATACCATGGCAGTTATCATATCATGGCAGTTATCATATCATGGCAGTTATCATACCGAGGCAGTTATCATACTGTGGCAGCTATCATACTGTGGCAGTTATCATACAATGGCAGTTATCATACCAAGGCAGTTATCATACTGAGGCAGGTATCATATCATGGTAGTTTTCATACTGTGGTAGTTATCATATCATGGTAGTTATCATATCATGGCAGTTATCAGTTATCATACCATGGTAGTTATCATATAATGGCAGTTATCATATCATGGTAGTTATCATACATGGTAGTTATCATACCATGGCAGTTATCAGTTATCATACCATGGCAGTTATCATACCATGGCAGTTATCATACCATGGCAGTTATCAGTTATCATACCATGGTAGTTTTCATACTGTGGCAGTTATCATATCATGGTAGTTATCATATCATGGTAGTTATCAGTTATCATACCATGGCAGTTATCAGTTATCATACCATGGTAGTTTTCATACTGTGGCAGTTATCATATCATGATAGTTATCAGTTATCATACCATGGCAGTTATCAGTTATCATATCATGGCAGTTATCATACCATGGCAGTTATCATATCATGGCAGTTATCATACCATGGCAGTTATCATATCATGGCAGTTATCATATCATGGTAGTTATCATACCATGGCAGTTATCATACCATGGCAGTTATCATATCATGGCAGTTATCATACCATGGCAGTTATCATACCATGGCAGTTATCAGTTATCATACCATGGTAGTTATCATATCATGGCAGTTATCATACCATGGCAGTTATCATATCATGGCAGTTATCAGTTATCATACCATGGTAGTTATCATATCATGGCAGTTATCATACTGAGGCAGTTATCATACCATGGCAGTTATCAGTCATCATACCATGGTAGTTATCATACCATGGCAGTTATCATACCGAGGCAGTTATCAGATCATGGTAGTTATCATACCATGGCAGTTATCATACCGAGGCAGTTATCATACTGTGGCAGTTATCATACCATGGCAGTTATCATACTGTGGCAGTTATCATATCATGGTAGTTATCATACCGAGGCAGTTATCATACCATGGCAGTTATCATATCATGGCAGTTATCATACCAAGGCAGGTATCATATCATGGTAGTTATCATACTGTGGTAGTTATCATATCATGGTAGTTATCATACCATGGCAGTTATCATATCATGGTAGTTATCAGTTATCATATCATGGTAGTTATCATATCATGCTAGTTATCAGTTATCATACCATGGTAGTTATCATACCATGGCAGTTATCATACCATGGCAGTTATCATATCATGGCAGTTATCAGACCATGGTAGTTATCATACCATGGCAGTTATCATACCATGGTAGTTATCATACCATGGCAGTTATCATACCAAGGCAGTTATTATATTATTGCAGTTATCATATCGTCAGTACTGTGAGATGTTGATACAACAGAATCACCCTATGAAATCTGATACAACAAATAGTCATTACTGTTTAAAGTTAATATAACAGAACCATTCTATGTAATCTGATACAACAATTTGTTTTTTGGGTTTTACGTCTGCATCAGCACCATTTTGGGCTATTTCGCCGGCAGGCAGTTTACCTAACAACACCATTCCTGGGCTGGCAGCAGTGGCTATCCAGTACTAATTGCCCCAACTTTTCATATAAATATATACTGAGTCAAAAAAGAAACGATACCAAACTAAAAATGACGTAAAGCGGATAAAACCATAGAAAGGTTTAATATATTATTACGTATCAGTACCGGGTATCTTATTGCAACGTCAGCCAACCATAAACACAGGTAAATAAACACCCGATAATCCTGGAACGCCGAATTTCCGATTTGCAAGTGCTCCTCAACAAAGACAACTTCCTACACATGTACAAATCGGAAAACCGGTTTATTGTACTGGTATTGCATTATCATCGAGGAAAAACACCGTACATACCCATTGTTACCTCTATATAGTGGAATAGGCTACACCGAGTCCTATAGCACAGAGAAATAGGCTACACCGAGTCATATAGCACACTGAAATAGGCTACACCGAGTCCTATAGCACAGTGAAATAGGCTACACCAAGTCATATAGCACAGTGGAATAGGCTACACCGAGTCATATAGCACACTGGAATAGGCTACATGAGTCATATAGCACAGAGAAATAGGCTACACCGATTCATATAGCACAGTGGAATAGGCTACACCGAGTCATATAGCACAGAGAAATAGGCTACACCGAGTTATATAGCACAGTGAAATAGGCTACACCGAGTCATATAGCACAGTGGAATAGGCTACACCGATTCATATAGCACAGTGGAATAGGCTACACCGAGTCATATAGCACAGTGAAATAGGCTACACCGAGTCATATAGCACAGTGAAATAGGCTACACCGAGTCATATAGCACAGTGAAATAGGCTACACCGAGTCATATAGCACAGTGAAATAGGCTACACCGAGTCATATAGCACAGAGAAATAGGCTCCACCGAGTCATATAGCACAGTGGAATAGGCTACACCGAGTCATATAGTACAGTGAAATAGGCTACACCGAGTCATATAGCACAGAGAACTAGGCTCCACCGAGTCATATAGCACACTGGAATAGGCTACACCGAGTCATATAGCACAGTGAAATAGGCTACACCGAGTCATATAGCACAGTGAAATAGGCTACACTGAGTCATATAGCACAGAGAAATAGGCTCCACTGAGTCATATAGCACACTGGAATAGGCTACACCGAGTCATATAGCACAGTGAATAGGCTACACCGAGTCATATAGCACAGTGAAATAGGCTACACCGAGTCATATAGCACAGTGAAATAGGCTACACCGAGTCATATAGCACAGAGAAATAGGCTCCACCGAGTCATATAGCAGTGAAATAGGCTACACCGAGTCATATAGCACAGAGAAATAGGCTACACCGAGTCATATAGCACAGTGAAATAGGCTACACCGAGTCATATATAGGACCGAGTCATATAGCACAGTGAAATAGGCTACACCGAGTCATATAGCACAGTGGAATAGGCTACACCGAGTCATATAGCACAGTGAAATAGTCTGCACCAAGTCATATATAGGACCGAGTCATATAGCACAGAGAAATAGGCTACACCGAGTCATATATAGGACCGAGTCATATAGCACAGTGAAATAGGCTACACCGAGTCATATAGCACAGTGGAATAGGCTACACCGAGTCATATAGCACAGTGGAATAGGCTACACCGAGTCATATAGCACAGTGGAATAGGCTACACCAAGTCATATAGCACAGTGAAATAGGCTACACCGAGTCATATAGCACAGTGAAATAGGCTACACCGAGTCATATAGCACAGTGGAATAGGCTACACCGAGTCATATAGCACAGAGAAATAGGCTCCACCGAGTCATATAGCACAGTGAAATAGGCTACACCGAGTCATATAGCACAGTGGAATAGGCTACACCGAGTCATATAGCACAGTGAAATAGTCTGCACCAAGTCATATATAGGACCGAGTAATATAGCACAGAGAAATAGGCTACACAAAGTCATACCTCGCTTCTTTCGTGACCTTGTACTTAAAGACATTTTGTGAGGTGTAGACCCAGATAGTGCCCTTCAACGGGTCCTTCCACAATCCTAGCAGTTTACCGTATCTCTGAAACAAACACAGGCATGTATGAATATGAAAAACCATTCCAACACACTCTCTGATGAACCACACACAGCAAGGCTTGTAGACTTTTATCTCTCCTGTCGGCCACAGGCTGTTCATGGGGAAAATCTGGCAGAGCAGTTTCATAGCAATAGCAAATATTTATATCTCTATTGCATTTCCCACGATGAACGTATATGCCCGGTTTGTATCTATTTTCGTATGAATTTCCTCACTTATGATATACAGCTGACCCCTGTGCACTCAAAGTTGCAGGCATGAGCGTTCGCAGTGTTGGGTAGCATTTCTTTGATATTAAAGGCATGTCTTACAGTCCACGTTGTTCCAAGAATTATCTAATTACCAGATCCGGCACACTAGTCGCAAACATTTTAAATACAAAGTGTTTTTATCTTCCTCGTGTCATTTAAGGAAATAATTAATGTACAATGATTTGTGGGTTAATAGTTTCCATCGCGGTATGAACATCATTGGGCATGTTTAAAGTTAGCACGGAGGTCTGGTATCCACACACTTTATACACACCTCTTACAATGATACAAGTGTATGGGCCAATTCTAAATACATTATCAGCACATGTTTACATATAATACTGTATAGAGGGGATTATTCGAGAATATTTTAGCATTGTCGCAAATATTTTGTAATCAGCAATATTGAAATTATTGTGACTACCGATGTAAGCATTCGCTGCAGGTGGGATGGCCCGGAGTTTGAGCCCCGTTGGAGCCGTTATGATTGTGCCCTTAGGCAAGGCATTTCAATTCCACATTGCCTCTTCACTCTCTCACGTCGCGATGGATTCCATCAGGAATGAGGTCTCAAGAGTGATTAATATAAGTTGTAAGAACTTGTTTCGCAATCGAGCTAAAATAAATGTGCATAAACTAACCTATTTCCACTATGTTGGGTGCGTAGCACTATGGTTTGTTCGAAAGTGTTGTTTGACCTAGTACCTCCGTCTTCACTGGATAAATTTCATATTTTATCACAAATTTAAGATACTGCAAGACAATTTAATTTCATGCAATATACAAATTATACATAGGAAGTCTTACGTCCGAGAATGGTTCTTCATAAATCTTCTGTTCGTTTAACAAGCAAAATGACTTTAATCTGAAATAGAAAGAACAGCTTTGATAACCGTTAACCTGAAGAAATCGGATAATTCCAAGGCGATACATTTCTACACAATATTATGGCAACCCGGTTTCTGTCTCAGACATATATTTTTTTACCCTACCGTCATGCGTAATAGTGGTCAAAAACGGCCTGCCTAATAAACTTTGCTTTATTAGTCAGTGCCTAATAAACTTTTCGTGATGTTATAACGTTATACGTGTATGACATCACATGTTCACAGATGGTAGGATAAACTTCAGGTCATGAATATTCAGTAATCTTTCCACTCTAAAACTTTTTTTTTTAGCAGAAGATAGGATAAATAGAATATTAGGTTACAGTACTGTCTTATACAAGTCTCAGCAGAGACTCACCTTATATAGTTTCTTCAACTCGCCTAATAAATTAAAATTTATAAGACAGTAACCTAATATCGATTAGCTCAGTGGTTAGCGCGCTCGCTTCTCACCAATGCAACCCAGGTTCGGTGGTATGGTGGTCATCAGATCGGACAGGTGGGTTTTCTCCGGGTACTTCGGTTTCCTCCAACACGATTGACCACATTTACGCCTTCATCCGTGCCAACGAGAGTCGATTAATATAAGTTGTTAAAACTTGCTTCGCAATCGTTGTAAAATAAATCAAGTTTAAACTTTTTATATTCCTCGTGCAATAAATTATATGTGAACATTTCGAAGAGGTAAATGAGAAGCAGACATATATAACTGGGCTTTAACTTCAGACGGGGTCGAAATTAAATTGCAGCCTCGGGCCAGAGCTTTTGGCTTCAATGTTTTCAAGCACCTCCTTCCGCATATTAACTGGGAGATTTGATTCATTACGCGAGATGATTAATTCTTATTTTAAGTTAATTGATGAAATACAGTGTTCTATCAGTGAGATATAATCCATATCACTCACTGCATATCACTCACTGTATTTTGCCGGACTACTTTTTTTATTATATCCCTTCCCAATACACTATTCTTGCACATTTAATTTTCACCGTTTACCTGGCTTCAATGACACTATTTACCTGTATTATTGTTTTTGATATGAAACAAATCACTAGCGAAATATAACTGACAATGTCTCGAATTTTGTCACTGCAAATTGTAACAATAAATCCAATAAATGTTTTCATGTATTTTTCCTCGATTCAACTTTATATTTAAAATGGCGGCAGATTTGTGTATCGACTCACGACGATAGTCGTCAATGTATTCATCCGCGCAAAAACATGGCGGCCAGCTATTTTAATTTCTTCATTTTGTGTTTGTTTTTCACCAATTAGCATAAAATAAAAAGAAAATTTGTTTGTTTTGAGTGAATATGGAATATATCTCACCTCGAAGTGAGAACATTTTCATATTTTCTAAAATAAATAAAATATTTGAAATTTTCGCTTCTCAATGAGATATATTCCATATTTATCTAAATATGTTTTTGTCAAATTATACGTAATATTTGCCTGTAATGGTCAACATGAATAAGTAATTATCTCGTCAAACAAGTGAGCCAAAATTGCTCAACCTTATCACTGAATCTCATAAACAAGATGGTGGATATTTAGTGGAAAGTTTTGCATTCAGTGTTGGAATTGTGTATTACTGTATTAATAATGTTTGTTTGTTCGCATTTTACGCCTACATCAGCAGCTTTTCTGAGCTATATCGCCAGTGGGCTGTTTCCCTAACAACACCTTTCCTGGGCAGGCTCCAGTAGTTAACCAGTACTTGTTGCACCAATCTCCTTAAGAAACTGCCAACTTTTTCATATAAATGAGACACGGTCTGAGCGGGGCTAGAACCCGTGACCATAAGTGATGATAGGTTACAGTGGTATACAAGTCAGCGACCGTAACAAATCGACAACAGAGGTTACGCTAATTGTCTGTCATCCAAATTAACACTTCAACGAACGCTAGTAACATTACGTATTTGTTACACAAGACAAGATTTGAAACTTTTGACATTTTCAAGACAGAATGGAGCTGAGTCACAAGATTTGACAGCTTTCGGCAAATGTCACGCGCTGATCGTAGCAACAATCAGGAACACGAAATTACTCTGTAAATGTTGTACAGATTTCAATACATTGATGGTGTGGCTAATTTAACATTACTTTTAATGAAGAACGTTTTGATACCATATTAGGTACTGCATTTGAATTTTTCAAAAAAGTGATTACGTGATCATACCAACCTGTCAGGAAAGAGTAGGAGGATGTGGAATTCAGTGAGCACCATAGACAATGGATTGTCAACGATTGTGTCATCCGAGTCCTTGGGATACCGCATCAGCATCTGGTTACTTGTGACAGAGTGCGGTCCAAGTTTCCCACTCGTGTCTATGTCACCATAATACACACCAGGTCCTACATGTAGACAATTTATTTTTTGTTTTGATTTTTGGGGGTTAAAGTCGCACAACATCTTAGGTCATATGGCTACTCACCCTCCCCCGAGCAGTATTACAGGCAGAGACAGGCACCCAGGAAGAACCACCAACCTTCCACAAACCAGCTCAGATACAGAGTTCATTACAGAGTCACGTTAACAAGTATTTCGTTTCTAGGAACACCACAGATCTCAGACAAATAACAGATTCCAAGGAAAGTCGTATCTAACTTTGACAATTCGGGCTCGATAAAAATGAGCGGGCTCGATAAAAATGAGCATATTCTGATAAAACAGTCATCATTACTCGACACTTATCTGCCTATATTATAAATACTATGTACATGTAAGCAGCATTCTGATGCTGTCATCTTTCAACTAGACATGGTTCCTGGTTGCCATGAAGACATTCTTGATACAAGTTCTTACAACTTATATTAATCACTCTCGAGACCTCATTCCTGATGGAACCCATCGCCACGAGGGAGAGAGAATACGCATGTGGAATTTAAATGCCTTGCCAGGGGCACTATCGTAACGGTTCCAGCAGGGCGCTACCTCAGGGCCTTTCGCACCTGAAGCGAACGCTGCCAGATTGAGTACATACCGGTACATGCATGTATGCCAAGGAGAGGATGTCAATTCATATTGGTAAGTACAGACATACAATATATGCGAATGAGAGACATCGGTCAGTTACTGCCCCTGAATACTCCCTAAAAGTAAATAGGTCCTATAAAGTGGTTCCTCTGTTTTTATCGTTGTTTCCTTTGCACAACATGCTAGCAATGTTATCCCAATATCGCTTCTTGTGATTATTAAATTACTATATCTCGACAGATCTCATACAGTATATGCAATGGGTACTTATTTGTAAAATAATGTTATCACTTGATTAACACGATTTAGATATAATCACATTTATCATACCGCAACATCTGGTTATGGAACAACAGTAAAAACATTCTAAGTAAAAGGATCTATTCACAGTTTGGAATAAATCAGACTTTATCTGCCAAGGGAGGTAATAGAAAAATACAGATGTCTCTCATTAGATAAGATACCGTATTTAGCTATGTATAGTGCGCACATTTCTTACTGAAATCCTCATCCATTTTATCTACTGCGCATTATACACCAGTACAGACATCAGGACATTTTTTTCCGGACCAAAATTTCGTGAAATTCGACCCGAACGGGCCCCACAGTCATTCTATAATTTGTTACATTCGACAAACGTTATAAACTAGCTATTAAAACCAGTTGCCGATAGTCTATATAAATAAATGAAATGAATAAGACCACAAAATTAGCATATATTGCGTTTATTTTGGCAAACTTTGAAGAATTTAATTGAAATTAGTAAATGCATAAAAAATGGCGATTTGATAACATCACATGGTTTTATCGTATGTAATATTTCCCGTACTTTTCGCGTACTTCGCCGCATAAAGCGACGCTGCAATCGTACGATATCATAGAGATAAAGAAACTTTGTAATAATAGTTTATTTGATTTAATATACCGTATGTTTTTAAATACGACATGATTAAAGACACGATGTGTTGGTTATTTTTACGGGAAATGTTTACTATGTACAATGCATTGCAGTATTTCAATTGTTTGTAGCGATAATTAATTTCGACAAACCTTTCACAATGGGTCTCAGTTAATTAGGTAGGCTACACGTGTTGAGAAGTTTGAGCATCTGCTGACATGTTTGAGAACGTGTTGAGATGTTTGAGAACGTGTTGAGAAATTTGAGCAGGTGTTAAATTTGAGAAATTAATTATCGCTCAACTTGTCAATTTAATGCCATGTCATCGAAGCTGTCATCAGACAAGCAGTAAACATTCTCTGATTGACATCATATCACTCAGAATACCTCTCAGATTTGTACCACCTCTCAGTTATTGTCAAAACGTATCTACTTATACTGTCACACCATGGGTAAAGTCAGAAACTCCTACACCGCCCGAGAGAAGCTGATCATCATCAAATACGCAGAAGCTCACGGCAACCGCAAGGCAGGAAGAGAATACAGCGTCGGGGAATCAGCGAATTTTCATGAAATCATGCCTGAGTGCGTTACCGTTCCTCGATGAGGTATCTTGAGTGATTAATATAAGTTGTAAAAATCACGGAGCACAATTTTTAGCGATTCTTGAGAAAAGTTATATTTTGACTTGGAAAATTGCGTTTTTCACGTGCACAGTATACATCAGAACTCAGTTTCCCCCCCGATTTTCATGCCAAATTGTGGGTGCGCATTATACACGATAGCGCACTATACATAGCTAAATACGGTATTACAAAATGTAAAGTTTTATTACCCGTCATCCATGCAAACTGTCTGGCTGCTTCTCGGAACTTTGGAAAATACAGTCGTAGTTCGCTGTAACCAAAGTCACCAGGTAACTCCTGATACTGGACTGAAAATGGAAATAACAAGCTCGCATTTAAAAATTATAACAAGAGCAACAGTACAATAAGCCGGCCGAGTCAATGATGACCCAAATTAACAGGCAGTCACCCACTAGGTCGCCCCACCGACACCTAGTTTTTTTAACCCAGGTAGCTCCCAGTAACCCCATTTGTTTTGTAGTGGTGTATGGTTACTACATACCAAATTTGACAAAACTCTTTACCAATACCATTCCTTGCAAGAAGAAATTACTTGACGTTTTTATTATTATTTTAAACCGACATAGTGAATTACTTGTATATCTTCATTCCTACACCCATTTCATATGATGTTCCGTATTAAGTTGTCCTGGAAAGTAAGTTTTTGACATCAGTGATACTGAGTGGTACCAAAATGTGGAAGTCGTGATAGCGCAGTGGATGCAAACGGTTCGGAGTTCGAGCCCCACTGGAGCCGTTACGATTGTGCCCTTAGGCAAGGCATTTAAATTCCACGTTGCCTCTTCTCTCTCCCTCGTGGCGATGGATTCCATCAGGAATGAGGTCTCTAGAGTGATTAATATAAGTTGAAATAACTTGTTTTGCAATTGAGCTAAAATAAATTTGTATAAACATATAAAAAAAGTGGTACCAAAACAAAGGGTGGATGTACAGACCTGCCAGTTCATTCTGATCAAGTGATACCAGACTAGTGATCCTGTACTGAAGGTACCATACAAATCTATAATGTTTCTATGTGTCTATTACATTAAACTTGGACATGCTTATTTCCCAAAAATCAACAAGCCATTAATGATGCTTGGTTGAAGCTTTGACTAATTCTCTACTCCACAATAAATCAGTACGGTTGTCACCAGATCGGACAGGTGGGTTTATTCCGGGTACTCCGGTTTTATCCCACACGAATGACCACATTTGCGCTTTTATCCGCGCCAACGAGAGTGATTAATATAAGTTGTTAAAACTTGATTCGCAATCATTGTAAAATAAATAAAGTTTAACTTTTAAATAAAGGAATTAATGGTAACTAATGATTTGTCTTTTTATGTTGATATTTTGACAAAGTTTGTGAATAACTGAGCTAAATATCGGTATGTTAGAACACAACACCGGGGTTGAAAGAAATACAATTTCAATGCAATATTGAAACAAATGTATAGTTACGTAATTAAATATTGTGTTATATGCTATGTTGTATTTCGGGTTTTATGCCTGCATCAGCACTATTTTGGGATATATCGCCGGCGGGCAGTTTACCTAACAACACCTTTCCTGGGCAGGCTCCAGCGGTTAACCAGTACTTGGGTGCACCAACCTCCGTAAGAAACTGCCAACTTTTTCATATAAACGAGACACGGCCTGAGCGGGGCTCGAACCCGTGACCATCAGTGATGATAGGTTACAGTGGTATACAAGTCAGCGACTTTAACCACTCGACCACGGAGGCGTAAATATTGTGTAAGATTGTTTGAAAGCAGGAAGGCAGGCCTTACTGTTGTGTTGTTCTTCAAACTGTTGGAATAGCTGTTGAAACATCGGTGGTTCCGTTGTCTTGGAAACACTTCCTATAAACTGGTACAACTTTCTGAAACATACACATGTACAGTCAAACCTGTGTTAGTGGTCACCTCCATTAAGCAGCCAACCTGCACTAAGCAGCCAATTTCCATATTCCCAATATGTTGTTTTATTATACATTTGACCTCTATTAAACACCCACATGTGCTTAGCAGCCACTTTCTGTGATTCCCTGGGCTGGCTGCTTAAGACAGTTATGTTATATTTCAGGTTTTACACCTGCATCAGCACTATTTTGGGCTATATCATCGGCGGGCAGTTTACCTAACAACACCTATCCTGGACAGGCTCCAGCGGTTAACCAGTACTTGGGTGCACCAACCTCCATAAGAAACTGCCAACTTTTTCATATAAATGAGACACGGCCTGAGCGGGGCTCAAACCCGTGACCATCAGTGATGATAGGTTACAGTGGTATACAAGTCAGCGACCTTAACCACTCGACCACGGAGGCGGACTTGCTTAAGACAGGTTTGACTGTAATGCTACAAGTGGTCAGAATGTTGATAGCTATACACTTCTATTAAAGTGCATGTAATGTGACAGTGGTGTAATGAAGCTAATGTCCGCCTCCTAACCAAGCAGTTGAGGTTGACACACGCCAGAACAACAGTGTCCAGAATTCCACATTCCCTCTTCCGTCTCCCTTATGGCGATGGATTCCATCAGGAATCAGGTCTCTCTCTCCTCTCTCCCTTGTTTAGTCTAATGTTGTAAGAACTTGTTTCACAATCAAACAATAATACATTTGTATATCAATACTAAAGAATATAGCATTCTTTATCACCTCTAACAATGTTGATTGCTTTCATTTAAATGTCAGGCAAATGGTTCCTTTTCGCATTCGTCGGTACAGAATTCTCGAGAAACCTAATATTGATCAAGCGGTTCAAGGGGAGAAGACGAAAATAGATTTACAAGATCGCTACCATGGAAACCATGTTATGTTATATTTCGGGTTTTACGCCTGCATCAGCACCATTTTGGGCTATATCGACGGCGGGCAGTTTACCTAACAACACCTTTCCTGGGCAGGCTCCAACGGTTAACCAGTACTTGGGTGCACCAACCTCCGTAAGAAACTGCCAACTTTTTCATATAAAAGAGACACGGTCTGAGTGGGGGCCATGGAAACCAATTTCGATATCAGATCGGAACGAATTTAGCTCTTTTCGATATGCTGGTTCACAACGATGCACCTCAGTAAGCTGTATCAAGTCGAAAATACATTTTTATAAATCGCTTATATTACATTTGCAAAAATAATAGAATCTGACTTACCCGGGCGTGGTGACTAGAATAAAATACTGGTATTCGGTCATGGAATCGGACGGCATTCGATCAAACTCTATACCAGTGATGGGCTCCACGGTAGAACCTCTCAGGTTGAACAGCTGCAAGTAAGAAAGTGTTACATCAGGAAGAATCGTAGCATAACTCTTTCACCGCCAATGTCGCATAAAAGCGACTTTGTAAAAAAGTAGAGAACCCGATCGGACAGAACAGAACATGCCGTCTGATCAGGCTATATGCTGATTGTTCTTCAGACAGTGGAGCTGAAGCACCTTTCCGAATAGCAAACATCATAGATCCTGATCAGACGCGGCGTTACGCCGCGGCTGATCTGGATCTATGTTGTTTGCACATGCTCTGAATTTATTTGGCGCTGAAAGAGTTAAACATCTTTATTTCAGTATGTGTACATGTAATCAAGAAATGAACATTTTACATATAATTTAACAGCAGTAGACTGAAAGGGATTAGAATGTATATAGTTCTTCTCCCTATCAATTGATTGATATACAATAGGCAGGAGAATATATATAACAATGGAAATACGTGAACTCTATTCTAGGTATATACTAAAGAATTTCAGAAGTTATTGTATTAGTGAGTCAATAGTTTGGATGTTAAAAAGAAAATGGTTAATAAATGAAGGAATATTTGAAGAAAGTTCAAGAACATGAACTATCAAATCGGAGCACGAGAAGAAGAAGAGATTAGTATAGAGAAAGGTGGTTGAATAGGATCGGTTGTTGTGTCAATAACGACAGTATCAGGAAGAATCTTGAAGACGCTATACAAGTAATTGCATTGCTTAGTAAAAGTGACCCGCTGTGTAGATGACGTTATTTTAAGAAATGACGTTTTAAGTTACGTCACTAAATCACGTTCTTAACTGAGGCGCAAATCTATTTTACCATTTACGTTTCCTGCATATTCTCATAATTCAATTATGTTAATTAATTAATTATCGTATCTTGACGTCAATGAAAACGGCAACATTCACACTATCTTTCCATTTCATTCTGGATACATTTAAATGCTTTTGCAAACAACATAGATCCAGATCAGCCGCAGCAAGATGCTGCGTGCTGATCAGGATCTATGTTGTTTGCTACATAGCCAAGTGTCTTAGCAAGATTATATGAATATCAAACAGCATAGAGCCTGATCAGACGGAATGTTCCGTGGCAGCTGATATGGCTCTATTTTCTTTGCAAATACTGTTTGAACGGTATCCAGAATCAAATGGGTTAAAACCCAATTATTGGAAAAACTAAACTAATGAAAAGTAGTCTAAATGTTGAATACTGTCAAAGGAAATGGCTGCAAAATATAATTGAAAAGAGTAAATTTCAACAACGATTTCAACAATTTCACCCATTAATAATAATCTCATTATAAAGAAATGCCAATGACTTACACTGACTTACACTGACTTACACTGACTATCAATAGTTACATACATTATGTTAACATTAAGTCTAGAAAAGTAAACAATAACTAAATATGTCATCCTCAATAAAAGAGACGCTTTAAAGCAGGGATGGCAATGAATGTTCGAATATACGGACGTTCGAACATGTTAAAATCAGATTCGAATTTAAAAAAAAAGGTAGTTTTATAATAATTTTAAAATTGAATTTTAATAAAATGCGATTAAATCTAAAAGCTGTTTGTTTAATTTTCAATCAATTTAAGATTCAAATACAAGGGAATAGTCCAGATGTGCAAAAAAGTTCTACGTCATAGCACTGGAAAAAAGATAAAAATAGAAAGTGTAAATTTCGAAACTTCAAGAAATTAGCGAATATTTGTTCGGAAGATCATCCAAATATTCGAATGGCCAAATTCACTATTTGTTGCCATCCCTACTTTAAAGAGATGGAACAGATTCACTACATTGAAAATGACACCATGTACAACATGCATAACATATACAATTTAAGACTGGAAGTCGTGATAGCGCAGTGGATGCGCGTTCGCTTCAGGTGCGAAAGGTCCGGAGTTCGAGTCCCGCTGGAGCCGTTACGATTGTGCCCTTAGGCAAGGCATTTAATTTCCACATTGCCTCTTCTCTCTCCCTTGTGGCGATGGATTCCATAAGGTCTCGAGAGTGATTAATATAAGATATAAGAACTTGTTTCGCAATCGAGCTCAAATAAATTTGTATAAACTAAACTAATTTAAGACTAAGGGTATGCATGTATTTTCATACTTAAATAACTTATAGCAAAATGATCTCAGCATGCTACAAGGACATTTACATACAATATGACCAACTAGAATTGATTTGCATAACTAAACTTGGCATTGATATCAGCTCTTCACTGCTGTTGAAATCTGGCATGCAGCTTAGAACTGCGTGGACATTTTCTTTAAAATTGTTAAAGAGGCATAACTCTGAGGAAAACAAACAGAATTTGCACAATTACGCTTGGTATGATCAACATGCGGACACACAAAGATGACGTAACACAACTAGTCATGACACTGACCATTCCTACAGAGTTTTGTGAAAATCAGTTAAATGGTTTTGGAAATGCAGTGCAGACACACTTTGTTCTTTACAATCTTCAAAGGGTCATAACTTCATAAAAATATCAATCAAGCGAAACCTGTACGGTAGTTGATATGGACAATCAGTATTGATCATTCAAGCGAAGAATCATGAACATCCAGATAGGGTTTGGAGGTGAAGCGCAGACAAACATTGTGTGAACAAACAGACGGACGAACACATCCAGAGAGGTTTTGGAGGTGAAGCGCAGACAAACATTGTGTGGACAAACAGATGGACGAACATATCCAGAGAGGTTTTGGAGGTGAAGCGCAGACAAAAATTGTGTGGACAAACAGACGGACGAACACATTGGTAGGGATCTAACTAGCACTGCAAGGAGTGTCGAACAAAGGTGTATGGAGTAACCACGTACATCAGAGCAAAACAATTCAGTTAGGTGAACGCCACAATTCCTGTAATCGGAAATGCAATGTGGAACTATCGAAAAAGTAAACAGCATAGGTTCTGATCAAACGGCATGTTCTGTGTTACGATCTGTTCTGTCTGATCTGGTTCTATGCTGTTTGCAAATGCGACTTCAGTCGTGATTAGTGGCTTACAGTCACGTATGACTGGATTCTACCAGTTATTTATGCTCTATAAAAGATTAGGGTTTACAGGGTTCATTCTATGTCAGAATTTTTGGGAGAAGTGAGAAAGCGTGTGAACGCTTCCTTAAATAGTGTTCTTTAATATACTTCTCCAAAATAGGGTTAAAATGCACAGTACAACCATTAAATACAACATTTGAATAGAAGGTGTGCTTTATAAAAAATATTTAGGGAGAAGTGGGGCCCCCAGAGGGCGAAGTCAGGGTCCCTATGGCGACAATTTCGCCCACATCGCCCTCTAAAATGATCCCTGGGGTTTACCATTTAACATTATCTCAGGTAAAACATAGAAGAAGCAAATATGAACATGCAATAATAGGATAAAACTGATGCAAAGAAAATATTATAAATAATAATATGAACAACAAATTAATCAGCCATACAATATTTAACAATTCAATGTTCTTTATCTGTGTCTCATCGAGGTATGAACTTTCAAATAAAGTCTAAAAAACTGACAGTTCATACCTCAATGAAATGCAGATAAAGAACACTCAATTGTTATAATTACAACTAATATTTTACAAATTACAATTTGTCTGTTTGATTCGTCACACCATGCAAAAGGTAGTCCACTATGAATATTAATGAGAATAATTTTGCAATTCATTTGGTTAGGTTATGAACGGCGATCACATGGACTGAATCGGCCAATCAGAATCGCGATATTGCATGAAGTTGTAATTATACATCACTGAGGCAGTGTCCACAAGAAACAGACATGTACAGTAACACAACACTTTAGAAATATTACCTCCACAGGTGGGTTTAAAAACTGAGAACATGTCATCAAATTACATTTAATGAATATATAATGAATTAAATGTGTCCATATAACACGGATGCCCAAATCTTGCATCCCATCACATAAACATCGCTACATGCAGGCTATCATTTATGGGCACAATCGCGCGGTTTCTCAAAACTCCTAAGCATTCTGATCTAGGATGAACTAGTCAGGGTTCCCGCTCTTGGTCACCAATGGCGCGCGCCAATTGCGACAAAAAACAAATATTCAGCGCAACCATTTTATTTTTGGGCACATGTTTAGTCAATCAAATACATGGCTTCAAATATTTATTTGTGAACTATATGGCTCTTAGTTGGCTCCAGTGTTTTTCAATTGGCGACAGAAGTGGCGCAGACAAACATTCAGATAGAGGGAACCCTGCTAGTATCATGTTACAGCTCCTATAATAATGTATCATACAGATTGATATTTTCTCCAGGCAGATGTGAACATTTCCAGTGTCAAAAATAATATTGGCTCATTACCACATTTGGGACAATTTTGGTTAATTTGGATTTGGGAAAATTTATTGATTAATTTGGATTTGGGAAAATTTTGGTTAATTTGGATTTGGGAAAATTTATTGATTAATTTCGATTTGGGACAATTTTGGTTAATTTGGGAAAATTTATTGATTACCGGTAATTTGGATTTGGGACAATTTTGGTTATTTTTATATACAGTCACACCTGTGTTAGAGGTCACCTCTATTAAACAGTGAACCTGTGTTAAGCAGCCAGCCTCCTGATTCCATATCTGGAATTGTTGTTCCATATGCTACCTGTGTTAAGCAGCCAGCCTCCTGATTCCATATCTGGAATTGTTGATACATATGCTACCTGTGTTAAGCAGCCAGCCTCATGATTCCATATCTGGAATTGTTGATACATATGCTACCTGTGTTAAGCAACCAGCCTGATTCCATATCTGGAATTGTTGATACATATGCTACCTGTGTTAAGCAGCCAGCCTCCTGAATCCATATCTGGAATTGTTGTTCCATATGCTACCTGTGTTAAGCAACCAGCCTCCTGATTCCACATCTGGAATTGTTGTTCCATATGCTATCTGTGTTAAGCAACCAGTCTCCTGATTCCACATCTGGAATTGTTGTTCCATATGCTACCTGTGTTAAGCAACCAGTCTCCTGATTCCACATCTGGAATTGTTGTTCCATATGCTACCTGTGTTAAGCAACCAGTCTCCTGATTCCACATCTGGAATTGTTGATACATATGCTACCTGTGTTAAGCAACCAGCCTGATTCCATATCTGGAATTGTTGTTCCATATGCTACCTGTGTTAAGCAACCAGCCTGATTCCATATCTGGAATTGTTGATACATATGCTACCTGTGTTAAGCAACCAGCCTCCTGAATCCATATCTGGAATTGTTGTTCCATATGCTACCTGTGTTAAGCAACCAGCCTCCTGATTCCACATCTGGAATTGTTGTTCCATATGCTACCTGTGTTAAGCAACCAGTCTCCTGATTCCACATCTGGAATTGTTGTTCCATATGCTACCTGTGTTAAGCAGCCAGCCTCCTGATTCCACATCTGGAATTGTTGTTCCATATGCTACCTGTGTTAAGCAACCAGTCTCCTGAATCCACATCTGGAATTGTTGTTCCATATGCTACCTGTGTTAAGCAACCAGTCTCCTGATTCCACATCTGGAATTGTTGTTACATATGCTACCTGTGTTAAGCAGCCAGCCTCCTGATTCCACATCTGGAATTGTTGATACATATGCTACCTGTGTTAAGCAACCAGCCTGATTCCACATCTGGAATTGTTGTTCCATATGCTACCTGTGTTAAGCAGCCAGCCTCCTGATTCCACATCTGGAATTGTTGTAACATATGCTACCTGTGTTAAGCAACCAGTCTCCTGATTCCACATCTGGAATTGTTGTTCCATATGCTACCTGTGTTAAGCAGCCAGCCTCCTGATTCCACATCTGGAATTGTTGTTCCATATGCTACCTGTGTTAAGCAACCAGTCTCCTGATTCCACATCTGGAATTGTTGTTCCATATGCTACCTGTGTTAAGCAACCAGTCTCCTGATTCCCACATCTGGAATTGTTGTTCCATATGCTACCTGTGTTAAGCAGCCATTTTCTGTACATCCCTACACTGGCTGCTTAAGACAGGCTTGACTGTAAAACTGTACTCAAAGTAAACATTCTTGCTCAAATTAGCAATAATGTTTGGAGTAGATTAACCCATGGCATGCTAGCGGCAGATAAAAACCACGTTTGCAAACAGCATAGAGCCGTTCTGTGCCGTCTGGTCAGGCTCTATGCTGTTTGCTATTTGGATAGTGGAGCTAAAACACTTGGATGAATAGCAAACAATATAGATCCTGATCAGACGCGGCGTTACGCAATGTGATTTAAATTAACTCACCAGACAAAGGGTCAACATATTTTTCAATTTAGCATATGTGGTAGATGTTATGCATTATTTTTATCAGAACAAATTTGGCCATTTACTATCTACTGGTCCATCTGGCACATTTACTATCTACTGGTCCATCTGGCACATTTACTATCTACTGGTCCATCTGGCACATGTACTATCTACTGGTCCATCTGGCACATGTACTATCTACTGGTCCATCTGGCACATTTACTATCTACTGGTCCATCTGGCACATTTACTATCTACTGGTCCATCTGGCACATTTACTATCTACTGGTCCATCTGGCACATTTACTATCTACTGGTCCATCTGGCACATGTACTATCTACTGGTCCATCTGGCACATTTACTATCTACTGGTCCATCTGGCACATTTACTATCTACTGGTCCATCTGGCACATTTACTATCTACTGGTCCATCTGGCACATTTACTATCTACTGGTCCATCTGGCACATTTACTATCTACTGGTCCATCTGGCACATTTACTATCTACTGGTCCATCTGGCACATTTACTATCTACTGGTCCATCTGGCACATTTACTATCTACTGGTCCATCTGGCACATTTACTATCTACTGGTCCATCTGGCACATTTACTATCTACTGGTCCATCTGGCACATTTACTATCTACTGGTCCATCTGGCACATTTACTATCTACTGGTCCATCTGGCACATTTACTATCTACTGGTCCATCTGGCACATTTACTATCTACTGGTCCATCTGGCACAGAGTTGAAATTATATCATATTTGTACAATTTCACGGTTAAAATCATGTGCAATATAAGAATGCTCTAATCCAACATGGTTATGTGTTTTCATGATCACTATGATGGTTTTGCCATGTTGCAGTTTGCTTAACCCATTTCATTCTGGATACATTTAAAGGCTTTTGCAAACAACATAGATCGAGATCAGCTGCAGCGTAACACTGCATACTGATCAGGATCTATGTTGTTTGCTACATAACCATGTGTCTTAGCAAGATCCATCTGAATAGCAAACAGCATAGAGCCTGATCAGACGGCACGCTCCGTGGCAGCTGATCTGGCTCTATGTTCTTTGCAAATACTTTTTGAACGGTATCCAGAATGAAATGGGTTAATAGATTACAAAGATTGATAAAGCTGCCAGGAAAACCGATTTATTTAAAGAACCCCTAACACATGTGTTGCTAACGACTAGATGATGATAAACAAGTAAAGCAATGAATATTTTACATTAAAAACAATTCAAGATGGGTCTAGGTTTCAGTGAATTTTTAGCTATACCGTTTGTTGAAATTTTCTGAAAAAGTTGCCTCGACTTATGGGCGGGTGCATGCAAAATACACGTTTTTTAGCCCCAAAATACAACCTCGACTTATGAGCGAGATCGACTTATGGCCGGGTATATACAGTATTTAAAGAACCCCTAATACATGTGTTGCTAACGACTAGAGAGGTTCTGTTTAATTGACCTTTCTGCAAATGGTACTTAGGCACGCCCCCCATAGTTACAGGTGCTCGCTGTAACCACGCGAGACAAGCTATCTAACAAAATGGCGTCTAACGCAGACCTGCATCAAGTTGATCTAGATAAAATTCCGTCGAATTTCTCGGTTTTATTTCACCCAGATAAGAATATCTCGTTGAAAGCAAGACAGCAAGGGTTTATGTTCTTCAGTGAAGGTTATTTCTCTAAAGTACAGATATATTTAACGGGTGAGGACGTGTTAAGTGTTCGTGGAAAATGCTTTCGCAGTCAACGGAAGAGTGAACAACCACATCGTGTCAATTTTGAGAAAAACTGCATTTTTCCGTCTTGATGGACTCAACCCTATGCCTCCTAGAAGACTCGAACATTAGGCCCATAAACTGAACACCAGTACGTTCACTGAGCTAATATGGGAATCCCACAGCTCTGCACATGCATGGGTACTATTACTACTATCTGGTCCCTAGTCCACCATCCACGACAATATGTATGAACCACATGTATAATTTTAATCACCATTATACTCGCATATCTCTTGTGAACTGTAGATCTATAAATGCAGAATATATTTTGGAAATGGCACGAATTTAACGTCACCTATCAATCGATCTGGATATCTATTATCACTGTCACACAGACCGTAACTACATCTTTTCACTATTGTCAATGACAGACAGCATTAATTAATTGCCGACCGTAACTACATCTTTTCACTATTGTCAATGACAGACAGCATTAATTAATTGCAATTAATTTTTAATTAATTTTCCAAAAATAATGTCAGATCACGATCACTCGTTATCAGATTTGATTAAAATTTTACTAAATAACTTGTTTGTCTGACACGATAAAACAATGACTCGGTGTAGTAATCAATACTATAATTATGTGCACACATTTTATAATTGACCATTTAGCACAATCAGTGCTAAATTCCGATGTACAATACTTTGATCTTGATCAGATCTGTATCGGGACATTGTAAGTCGGCGGTCTCTGTGATGTACTGGTAGTCGGAAAGTTGTTGATTACTCCCAATAAACAGTGTGACACGCTTAAATTTGATTGCCGTGTTTGCTAGGAAAGAATGACAGTATGGGGTCAGTCGGTGTTTTTATAGATGCATTGATTTTAAAGCAGCTGTCTGGCATTTTGTGGTTCATATACACACTTTTAGATTTGTCCAAGGATTTTGAAATGGGTTGAATTTAACGTCGATCACCAGGATATCGACTAATTTAATACTATAACTAACCCACACACCAAAGCTACACATTTTCAACATCATTAAAACAATTTTAAACCCGTATTTTCGATCAAATTCACGCCTTTGTCTAATATGCATTGTTTGTCTAACAAGATGGCGGCGATAAACCGTTGCCGGGGGTGTGTGCGAATGGTGCGATGCGATTGGCTAACGCCAGCTGTCAATCAAAATCGGCAGAAAGGTCAATTGCCCTAATCCATCCAGGAATATAAAACAGTTAAAAAAGATCATCATTCTTTGTGTGTTTTTTTATTACCTCCCTTGGTAGATAGAGTCTGATTTATAACAACATGTATATTGATCGTTTTAATTGGAATCCTTTGTTTTTACTGTTGTTCCCTAACCAGATGTTGAGGTATGATCAACGTAATTTTATGTAAATCATGTTAATATGATTAAATTACAATAATCAACAACAATTTGTTTACAGTAAAGTATCCATTGGATAAGCTGAAGGATATGTCGAGACTTAACAATTGTAAGATGAGAAATCGGATGATAATTCCTAGCATATGGTGTAAGAGAAACCTTAATGAAGGAAGGGCCATAACTAATGTTGCTAGAACTTGTGGCCTAATCCGTTTGCCTTTATTTAATTTGTCATGTTTTGTATTCACATGTATATGTAAAACGAATCGAACAATACAATATGATTAAACTAAGAGAAACCTTAATGAAGATAGCGGAGACAACCTCCAAGTGACATTCAGAGAGCTGTCTTACCTGCTTCAGGTACTGATCCAGATTCCCTTGCCAAAACTTACTATCATCATTGGCTGATAACTCGGTTTCAAATATAAGTCCTGTAAAACAGATAATACACAACTGACTGATATACCTGTCTCAAATATCACACCTGTAAAACAGATAACACACAACTGACTGATATACCTGTCTCAAATATCACACCTGTAAAACAGATAACACACAACTGACTGATATACCTGTCTCAAATATCACACCTGGCAAACAGATAACACACAACTGACTGATATACCTGTCTCAAATATCAGACCTGGCAAACAGATAACACACAACTGACTGATATACCTGTCTCAAATATCAGACCTGGCAAACAGATAACACACAACTGACTGATATACCTGTCTCAAATATAAGTCTTGTAAAACAGATAACACACAACTGACTGATATACCTGTCTCAAATATAAGTCTTGTAAAACAGATAACACACAACTGACTGATATACCTGTCTCATATATCACACCTGGCAAACAGATAACACACAACTGACTGATATACCTGTCACAAATATCACACCTGGCAAACAAATAACACACAACTGACTGATATACCTGTCTCAAATATAAGTCTTGTAAAACAGATAACACACAACTGACTGATATACCTGTCTCAAATATAAGTCTTGTAAAACAGATAACACACAACTGACTGATATACCTGTCTCAAATATAAGTCTTGTAAAACAGATAACACACAACTGACTGATATACTTGTCTCAAATATAAGTCTTGTAAAACAGATAACACACAACTGACTGATATACTTGTCTCACATATAAGTCTTGTAAAACAGATAACACACAACTGACTGATATACCTGTCTCAAATATCACACATGGCAAACAGATAACACACAACTGACTGATATACCTGTCTCAAATATCACACATGGCAAACAGATAACACACAACTGACTGATATACCTGTCTCAAATATAAGTCTTGTAAAACAGATAACACACAACTGACTGATATACCTGTCTCAAATATAAGTCTTGTAAAACAGATAACACACAACTGACTGATATACTTGTCTCAAATATAAGTCTTGTAAAACAGATAACACACAACTGACTGATATACTTGTCTCACATATAAGTCTTGTAAAACAGATAACACACAACTGACTGATATACCTGTCTCAAATATCACACATGGCAAACAGATAACACACAACTGACTGATATACCTGTCTCAAATATCACACATGGCAAACAGATAACACACAACTGACTGATATACCTGTCTCAAATATAAGTCTTGTAAAACAGATAACACACAACTGACTGATTATCTGTGTCTCAAATATCAGACCTATGAAACAGATAACACATGACTCGCTAATAACTCTATCTCAAATATTAGAGTTATATAGCTGATTATTTCTTTCTTTCATTTCCTAAACAGAATGTTTGTAGGTAGAGTGGTGGGTTTGTAGGTAGAGTGGTGGGTTTGTAGGTAGAGTGGTGGGTTTGTAGGTAGAGTGGTGGGTTTGTAGGTAGAGTGGTGGGTTTGTAGGTAGAGTGGTGGGTTTGTAGGTAGAGTGGTGGGTTTGTAGGTAGAGTGGTGGGTTTGTAGGTAGAGTGGTGGGTTTGTAGGTAGAGTGGTGGGTTTGTAGGTAGAGTGGTGGGTTTGTAGGTGGTGGGTTTGTAGGTAGAGTGGTGGGTTTGTAGGTAGAGTGGTGGGTTTGTAGGTAGAGTGGTGGGTTTGTAGGTAGAGTGGTGGGTTTGTAGGTAGAGTGGTGGGTTTGTAGGTAGAGTGGTGGGTTTGTAGGTAGAGTGGTGGGTTTGTAGGTAGAGTGGTGGTTTGTAGGTAGAGTGGTGGGTTGTAGGTAGAGTGGTGGGTTTGTAGGTAGAGTGGTGGGTTTGTAGGTAGAGTGGTGGGTTTGTAGGTAGAGTGGTGGGTTTGTAGGTAGAGTGGTGGGTTTGTAGGTAGAGTGGTGGGTTTGTAGGTAGAGTGGTGGGTTTGTAGGTAGAGTGGTGGGTTTGTAGGTAGAGTGGTGGGTTTGTAGGTAGAGTGGTGGGTTTGTAGGTAGAGTGGTGGGTTTGTAGGTAGAGTGGTGGGTTTGTAGGTAGAGTGGTGGGTTTGTAGGTAGAGTGGTGGGTTTGTAGGTAGAGTGGTGGGTTTGTAGGTAGAGTGGTGGGTTTGTAGGTAGAGTGGTGGGTTTGTAGGTAGAGTGGTGGGTTTGTAGGTAGAGTGGTGGGTTTGTATGTAGAGTGGTGGGTTTGTAGGTAGAGTGGTGGGTTTGTAGGTAGAGTGGTGGGTTTGTAGTAGAGTGGTGGGTTTGTAGGTAGAGTGGTGGGTTTGTAGGTAGAGTGGTGGGTTTGTAGGTAGAGTGGTGGGTTTGTAGGTAGAGTGGTGGGTTTGTAGGTAGAGTGGTGGGTTTGTAGGTAGAGTGGTGGGTTTGTAGGTAGAGTGGTGGGTTTGTAGGTAGAGTGGTGGTGTAGGTTTGTAGGTAGAGTGGGGGTTTGTAGGTAGAGTGGTGGGTTGTAGGTAGAGTGGTGGGTTGTAGTAGAGTAGGTGGGGGGTTTGTAGGTAGAGTGGTGGGTTTGTAGGTAGAGTGGTGGGTTTGTCGGTAGAGTGGTGTGTTTGTCGGTAGAGTGGTGGTTTGTAGGTAGAGTGGTGGGTTTGTCGGTAGAGTGGTGTGTTTGTCGGTAGAGTGGTGTGTTTGTAGGTGGAGTGGTGGGTTTGTAGGTAGAGTGGTGTGTTTGTAGGTAGAGTGTTGGGTTTGTAGTAGAGTGGTGGGTTTGTAGGTAGAGTGGTGTGTTTGTAGTATAGTGGTGTGTTTGTCGGTAGAGTGGTGTGTTTGTCGGTAGAGTGGTGTGTTTTTAGATAGTGTTGTGTTTGTAGGTAGAGCAGTGTGTTTGTAGGTAGAGTGGTGGGTTTGTCGGTAGGGTGGTGTGTTTGTAGATAGAGTGTTGTGTTTGTAGGTAGAGCAGTGTGTTTGTAGGTAGAGTGGTGTGTTTGTAGGTAGAGTGGTGTGCTTGTAGGTAGAGTGGTGTGTTTGTAGGCAGAGAGGTGTGTTTGTAGGTAGAGTGGTGTGTTTATAGGTAGAGTGTTGTGTTTGTAGGTAGAGCAGTGTGCTTATAGGTAGAGCGGTGTGTTTATAGGTAGAACGGTGTGTTTATAAAAATTTATTTTAGCTCGATTGCGAAACAAGTTCTTATAACTTATACTAATCACTCTCGAGACCTCATTCCTGATGGAATCCATCGCCACGAGGGAGAGAGAAGAGGCATGTGGAATTTAAATGCCTTGCCTAAGGACACAATCGTAACGGCTCCAGTGGGGCTCGAACTCCGGGCCTTTTGCACATGAAGCGAATGCGCTACCACTGAGCTATCACGACTTCCAATAGGTAGAGTGTTGTGTTTGTAGGTAGAGCAGTGTGTTTGTAGGTAGAGTGGTGTGTTTGTAGGTAGAGTGGTGTGCTTGCATGCAGAGATGTGTGTTTGTAGGCAGAGAGGTGTGTTTGTAGGCAGAGTGGTGTGCTTGCATGCAGAGAGGTGTGTTTGTAGGCAGAGAGGTGTGTTTATTGGTAGAGTGTTGTGTTTGTAGGTAGAGTGGTGTGCTTGTAGGTGGAACGGTATGTAGAGCAGGGTGTTTGTAGGTAGAGCAGGGTGTTTGTAGGTAGAGTGTTGTGTTTGTAGGCAGAGAGGTGTGTTTATAGGTATAGTGTTGTGTTTGTAGGTAGAGTGGTGTGTTTGTAGGTGGAACGGTATGTAGAGCAGGGTGTTTGTAGGTAGAGTGGTGTGTTTGTAGATAGAGTGGTTGTTTTTGTAGGTAGAGCAGTGTGTTTGTATGTGGAACGGTATGTAGACCAGGGTGTTTGTAGGTAGAGTGGTGTGTTTGTAGGTGGAGCAGTGTGTTTGTAGGTAGTGGTGTGTTTGTAGATAGAGTGGTGTGTTTGTAGGTAGAGCAGTGAGTTTGTAGGTAGAGTGGTGTATTTGTCAGTAGAGTGGTGTGTTTGTAGGTGTAACAGTGTGTTTGTCAGTAGAGTGGTGTGTTTGTAGGTGTATCGGTGTGTTTGTCAGTAGAGTGGTGTGTTTGTAGGTGTAGCGGTGTGTTTGTCAGTAGAGTGGTGTGTTTGTAGGTGTAGTGGTGTGTTTGTCAGTAGAGTGGTGTGTTTGTAGGTGTAGCGGTGTGTTTGTCAGTAGAGTGGTGTGTTTGTAGGTGTAGCGGTGTGTTTGTCAGTAGAGTGGTGTGTTTGTAGGTGTAGCAGTGTGTTTGTCAGTAGAGTGGTGTGTTTGTAGGTGTAGCGGTGTGTTTGTCAGTAGAGTGGTGAGATGTGGATTCCAAACCTAGCCTCTAATAATTACAATAGATACAAGAAACATGTACTTCTGCTATACCTTTACTAGTTCCCATAAGAATGGCCCCGGTTGTGTTATCATTGGCATTCTGCCAGTTCCAGCCCACACAGTCTACATGATGGCCCTGGAAGCAATAATACATAATCTACTACACTATGATCACAAATACTCTACATCATTAGTTATCGTTTCTTTGTTTTGGCTTAAAGTCACAACAGCTTGGCAATAGAGCAATTCTCCAGCTATTATTGGTGCAGGACGATCCGGTTTCCCCTCCAAGGAGTATTTCAGGCACAGACCCAGGTAGAACCACCGACCCCAACCACGAGCTAGCTGGATAGCTTCCTCAAATGAAAAAAGTTGACGCCCCCAGTGGGAATCAAACCTACAGCTGTCTGATTAGCACAGTGGTTAGCCTCGAAACAGGAAGTATGTGAGATGGTACAGTGGTTGTCAGATCGGACAGGTGGGTTTTCTCCGGTTTCATCCCATAAGAATGACCACATATACGCTTTCATCTGCGCCAACGAGAGTGATTACTATAAGTTGTTAGAACTTGCTTTGCAATCGTTGTAAAAATAATAAAGTTTAAACTTATAACATTAAATTGTTAGAATTGTCTAGTGCACTTACATAAGTACTCCGGTTTCCTTCCACATGAATGATCGATCACATTTACGCTTTCATCCGAGCCAACGAGAGTGATTAATATAAGTTGTTGAAGCTTGTTTCGCAATCATTGTAAAATAAATAAAAAAACGGGTTAAACTTAAAGTTTTTTAAACCTACAGCAGTGAGGGGATGTGATTTGAAGCAACTCAGCCATGTTGGTTACCGTTTAGTTTGGCCATAAGTTTCCCTATAGAATGGCTGTGAAGTTTGCGTGTTTACCTTTAGCTTAGCAATGTCTATGTTGACCTTGACTTTAAATAACATTATTGTGTGTTTACCTTTCGCTTAGAAATGTCTATGTTGATCTTGACTTTAAATAACACTGGTATCGATAGGTTTAGCTAAATGGCTAATAACTTAGTCATAGATATACGATATATTAGGCTTAGCTATAGGTGTATGTGTTTACCTTTAGTTTAGCTATAGGTGTATGTGTTTACCTTTAGTTTGGCTATAGGTGTATGTGTTTACCTTTAGTTTGGCTATAGGTTTATGTGTTTACCTTTAGTTTGGCTATATGTGTATGTGTTTACCTTTAGTTTGGCTGTATGTGTTTACCTTTAGTTTAGCTATAGGTGTATGTGTTTACCTTTAGTTTGGCTATAAGTGTATGTGCTTACCTTTAGTTTGGCTATAGGTGTATGTGTTTACCTTTAGTTTGGCTATATGTGTATGTGTTTACCTTTAGTTTGGCTATATGTGTATGTGTTTACCTTTAGTTTGGCTATAGGTTTATGTGTTTACCTTTAGTTTGGCTATATGTGTATGTGTTTACCTTTAGTTTGGCTATATGTGTTTACCTTTAGTTTGGCTATAGGTGTATGTGTTTACCTTTAGTTTGGCTGTATGTGTTTACCTTTAGTTTAGCTATAGGTGTATGTGTTTACCTTTAGTTTGGCTATAGGTGTATGTGTTTACCTTTAGTTTGGCTATAGGTGTATGTGTTTACCTTTAGTTTGGCTATAGGTGTATGTGTTTACCTTTAGTTTGGCTGTATGTGTTTACCTTTAGTTTGGCTATAGGTGTATGTGTTTACCTTTAGTTTGGCTATATGTGTATGTGTTTACCTTTAGTTTAGCTATAGGTGTATGTGTTTACCTTTAGTTTGGCTATAGGTGTATGTGTTTACCTTTAGTTTGGCTATAGGAGTATGTGTTTACCTTTAGTTTGGCTGTATGTGTTTACCTTTAGTTTGGCTATAGGTGTGTGTTTACCTTTAGTTTGGCTGTATGTGTTTACCTTTAGTTTGGCTGTATGTGTTTACCTTTAGTTTGGCTATAGGTGTATGTGTTTACCTTTAGTTTAGCTATAGGTGTATGTGTTTACCTTTAGTTTGGCTATAGGTGTATGTGTTTACCTTTAGTTTGGCTATAGGTGTATGTGTTTACCTTTAGTTTAGCTATAGGTGTATGTGTTTACCTTTAGTTTGGCTATAGGTGTATGTGTTTACCTTTAGTTTGGCTATAGGTGTATGTGTTTACCTTTAGTTTGGCTATAGGTGTATGTGTTTACCTTTAGTTTGGCTTGGTGTATGTGTTTACCTTTAGTTTGGCTATAGGTGTATGTGTTTACCTTTAGTTTGGCTATATGTGTATGTGTTTACCTTTAGTTTGGCTATATGTGTTTACCTTTAGTTTGGCTATAGGTGTATGTGTTTACCTTTAGTTTGGCTATAGGTGTATGTGTTTACCTTTAGTTTGGCTGTATGTGTTTACCTTTAGTTTGGCTATAGGTGTGTGTTTACCTTTAGTTTGGCTGTATGTGTTTACCTTTAGTTTGGCTGTATGTGTTTACCTTTAGTTTGGCTATAGGTGTATGTGTTTACCTTTAGTTTAGCTATAGGTGTATGTGTTTACCTTTAGTTTGGCTATAGGTGTATGTGTTTACCTTTAGTTTGGCTATAGGTGTATGTGTTTACCTTTAGTTTGGCTGTATGTGTTTACCTTTAGTTTGGCTGTATGTGTTTACCTTTAGTTTAGCTATAGGTGTATGTGTTTACCTTTAGTTTGGCTATAGGTGTATGTGTTTACCTTTAGTTTGGCTATAGGTGTATGTGTTTACCTTTAGTTTAGCTATAGGTGTATGTGTTTACCTTTAGTTTGGCTATAGGTGTATGTGTTTACCTTTAGTTTGGCTATAGGTGTATGTGTTTACCTTTAGTTTAGCTATAGGTGTATGTGTTTACCTTTAGTTTGGCTATAGGAGTATGTGTTTACCTTTAGTTTGGCTATATGTGTATGTGTTTACCTTTAGTTTAGCTATAGGTGTATGTGTTTACCTTTAGTTTGGCTATATGTGTATGTGTTTACCTTTAGTTTGGCTATAGGTGTATGTGTTTACCTTTAGTTTGGCTATAGGTGTATGTGTTTACCTTTAGTTTGGCTGTATGTGTTTACCTTTAGTTTGGCTATAGGTGTATGTGTTTACCTTTAGTTTGGCTATATGTGTATGTGTTTACCTTTAGTTTGGCTATAGGTGTATGTGTTTACCTTTAGTTTGGCTATAGGTGTATGTGTTTACCTTTAGTTTAGCTATAGGTGTATGTGTTTACCTTTAGTTTGGCTATAGGTGTATGTGTTTACCTTTAGTTTGGCTGTATGTGTTTACCTTTAGTTTGGCTATAGGTGTATGTGTTTACCTTTAGTTTAGCTATAGGTGTATGTGTTTACCTTTAGTTTGGCTATAGGTGTATGTGTTTACCTTTAGTTTGGCTGTATGTGTTTACCTTTAGTTTGGCTATAGGTGTATGTGTTTACCTTTAGTTTAGCTATAGGTGTATGTGTTTACCTTTAGTTTGGCTATAGGTGTATGTGTTTACCTTTAGTTTGGCTGTATGTGTTTACCTTTAGTTTGGCTATAGGTGTATGTGTTTACCTTTAGTTTAGCTATAGGTGTATGTGTTTACCTTTAGTTTGGCTATAGGTGTATGTGTTTACCTTTAGTTTGGCTGTATGTGTTTACCTTTAGTTTGGCTATAGGTGTATGTGTTTACCTTTAGTTTAGCTATAGGTGTATGTGTTTACCTTTAGTTTGGCTATAGGTGTATGTGTTTACCTTTAGTTTAGTTATAGGTGTATGTGTTTACCTTTAGTTTAGTTATAGGTGTATGTGTTTACCTTTAGTTTGGCTGTATGTGTTTACCTTTAGTTTGGCTATATGTGTATGTGTTTACCTTTAGTTTGGCTGTATGTGTTTACCTTTAGTTTGGCTATATGTGTATGTGTTTACCTTTAGTTTAGCTATAGGTGTATGTGTTTACCTTTAGTTTGGCTATAGGTGTATGTGTTTACCTTTAGTTTAGCTATAGGTGTATGTGTTTACCTTTAGTTTGGCTATAAGTGTATGTGCTTACCTTTAGTTTGGCTATAGGTGTATGTGTTTACCTTTAGTTTGGCTATAGGTGTATGTGTTTACCTTTAGTTTGGCTATAGGAGTATGTGTTTACCTTTAGTTTGGCTGTATGTGTTTACCTTTAGTTTGGCTATAGGTGTATGTGTTTACCTTTAGTTTGGCTATAGGTGTATGTGTTTACCTTTAGTTTGGCTATACGAGTGTGTTTACCTTTAGTTTGGCTATAGGTGTATGTGTTTACCTTTAGTTTGGCTATAGGTGTATGTGTTTACCTTTAATTTGGCTATAGGTGTATGTGTTTACCTTTAGTTTGGCTATAGGTTTGGGTTTTTTGGAGTTTCTTGACAGGTACAGGTTCTCGGTTGACTCGAGGCTGATGATCAGATGTCGACCGGTAGGGTCCAGGAACAGCTTGTGCATTCTGTCCTCCCCGGGCTTAAATATCTCCACACCTGAGAAACACAACAATCTGTATACCCTATAACACTGTCACATAAACAATCTACATGTATATAAAGCATGGCTGTGTTATTAAACTAACCTTAAACCGAGGTCTCGTGTCAGTGATTTACACCGTGCACGTAAAAGAACCAGAGGAGACTCTGGAATGGGTCTCTGTCTGTATCATTGCACTAACCTTCAAAATCTAAAATGACTAATCTCTTCAGGAGGCGTCGCTCATATGGGCAACCGGTAGCGACGATAAATAAACGTAAAATACAAATTAAATTAACCTGATGACATACCTACTTTGCATTTCTGGTCACTGCATTGAGTAGATGAGATTAGCACAAACATATATGCCACAGTTTCATAGTATTGTACACAGAATTTATTTCCGCTAATGTTCTTGAATTCAGTTAATTGTAAACTAAATGTTCTTGAATTCAGTTTGTAGAAAAATAAATGTTCTTGAATTCAGTTAACCGTAAATTAAATGTTCTTGAATTCATAGAGAAATAAATGTTCTTGAATTCAGTTTGTAGAGAAATAAATGTTCTTGAATTCAGTTCATTGTGAAATAGATATTCTTTAAATGAGTTCATCGCAAATTAAATGTTTTGGAATTCAGTAATTGGTTGTACTATCCTGTAATTGGTTGTACTATGCTGTAATTGGTTGCTTTCACATGTAATTAGTTGTGATATACTGTAATTGGTTGTGATATACTGTAGTTGGTTGTAATATACTGTAATTGGTTGTGATATACTGTAATTGGGTGTGATATACTGTAATTGGTTGTGATATACTGTAATTGGGTGTGATATACTGTAATTGGTTGTGATATACTGTAATTGGTTGTGATATACTATAATTGACTGTGATATACTGTAATTGGTTGTGATATACTGTAATTGGGTGTAATATACTGTAATTGGGTGTGATATACTGTAATTGGGTGTGATATACTATAATTGACTGTGATATACTTTAATTGGTTGTGATATACTGTAATTGGGTGTGATGTACTGTAATTGGGTGTGATAAACTGTATTTGGGTGTGATATACTATAATTGACTGTGATATACTGTAATTGGTTGCATTATACTGTAATTGGCTGTGATATACTGTAATTGGTTGCATTATACTGTAATTGGCTGTGATATACTGTAATTGGTTGCATTATACAATAATTGACTGTGATATACTGTAATTGGTTGCATTATACTGTAATTGGCTGTGATATACTGTAATTGGTTGCATTATACTGTAATTGGCTGTGATATACTGTAATTGGCTGTGATATACTGTAATTGACTGTGGTATACTGTAATTGGCTGTGATATACTGTAATTGGCTGTGATATACTGTAAGTGACTTGATATACTGTAATTGGATGTGATATACTGCCAATGGCTGTGATATTCTGTAATTGGCTGTGATATACTGTAATTGGCTGTGATATACTGTAATTGGCTGTGATATACTGCTGTGATATTCTGTAGTTGGATGTGACATACTGCTGTGATATACTGTAATTGGCTGTGATATACTGCTGTGATACTGTAATTGGCTGTGATATACTGTAATTGGCTGTGATATACTGTAATTGGCTGTGATATACTGTAATTGGCTGTGATATACTGTAATTGGCTGTGGTATACTGTAATTGGCTGTGATATACTGTAATTGGCTGTGATATACTGTAATTGGCTGTGATATACTGTAATTGGCTGTGCTATACTGTAATTGGCTGTGATATACTGTAATTGGCTGTGATATACTGCTGGGATATACTGTAATTGGCTGTGATATACTGCTGTGATATACTGTAATTGACTGTGATATACTGCTGTGATATACTGTAATTGGCTGTGATGTACTGCTGTGATATACTGTAATTGGCTGTGATATACTGCTGTGATATACTGTAATTGGCTGTGATATACTGTAATTGGCTGTGGTATACTGTAATTGGATGTGATATACTGTAATTGGATGTGATATACTGCTGTGGTATACTGTAATTGGCTGTGGTATACTGTAATTGGCTGTGGTATACTGTAATTGGCTGTGGTATACTGTAATTGGCTGTGGTATACTGTAATTGGATGTGGTATACTGTAATTGGCTGTGATATACTGTAATTGGCTGTGATATACTGTAATTGGCTGTGGTATACTGTAATTGGCTGTGGTATACTGTAATTGGCTGTGATATACTGTAATTGACTGTGGTATACTGCTGTGATATACTGTAATTGGCTGTGATATACTGTAATTGGTTGTGTTATACTGTAATTGACTGTGGTATACTGCTGTGATATACTGTAATTGGCTGTGATATACTGTAATTGGCTGTGATATACTGTAATTGGCTGTGATATACTATAATTGGCTGTGATATACTGTAATTGGTTGTGGTATACTGTAATTGACTGTGTCATACTGTAATTGACTGTGATATACTGCTGTGATATACTGTAATTGGCTGTGATATATTGTAATTGGCTGTGGTATACTGTAATTGACTGTGATATACTGTAATTGGCTGTGATATATTGTACTTGGCTGTGGTATACTGTAATTGACTGTGGTATACTGTAATTGACTGTGATATACTGTAATTGACTGTGATATACTATAATTGGTTGTGGTATACTGTAATTGGCTGTGATATACTGTAATTGGCTGTGATATACTGTAATTGGCTGTGATATACTGTAATTGGTTGTGGTATATTGTAATTGGCTGTGATATACTATAATTGGCTGTGATATACTGTAATTGGCTGTGATATATTGTAATTGGCTGTGGTATACTGTAATTGACTGTGGTATACTGTAATTGACTGTGTCATACTGTAATTGGCTGTGGTATACTGCTGTGATATACTGTAATTGACTGTGATATATTGTAATTGGCTGTGGTATACTGTAATTGACTGTGGTATACTGTAATTGACTGTGATATACTGTAATTGACTGTGATATACTATAATTGACTGTGATATACTGTAATTGGCTGTGACATACTGTAATTGGCTGTGATATACTATAATTGGCTGTAATATACTGTAATTGGCTGTGATATACTATAATTAATTGGCTGTGATATACTATACTTAATTGGCTGTGATATACTGTAATTAATTAGCTGTGATATACTATACTTAATTGGCTGTGATATGCTGTAATTAATTGGCTGTGATATGCTGTAATTAATTGGCTGTGATATACTGTAATTGGCTGTGATATACTGTAATTGACTGTGATATACTGTAATTGGCTGTGATATACTGTAAGTGGCTGTGCTATACTGTAATTGACTGTGATATACTGTAATTGGCTATGATATACTGTAATTGACTGATATACTGTAATTGACTATGATATACTGTAATTGACTGTGATATACTTTAATTGGCTGTGATATACTGTAATTGGCTGTGATATACTGTAATTGGCTGTGATATACTGTAATTGGTTGTGGTATACTGTAATTGGCTGTGATATACTGTAATTGGCTGTGATATACTGTAATTGGCTATGATATACTGTAATTGACTGTGATATACTGTAATTGACTGTGATATACTGTAATTGGCTGTGATATACTGTAATTGGCTGTGATATACTGTAATTGGCTGTGATATACTATAATTGGTTGTGGTATACTGTAATTGGCTGTGATATACTGTAATTGGCTGTGATATACTGTAATTGACTGTGATATACTGTAATTGGCTATGATATACTGTAATTGACTGTGATATACTGTAATTGACTATGATATACTGTAATTGGCTGTGATATACTGTAATTGGCTGTGGTATACTGTAATTTGCTGTGATATTCTGTAATCGACTGTGATATACTGCAATTGGCTGTGATATACTGTAATTGGCTGTGATATACTGCAATTGACTGTGATATACTGTAATTGGTTGTGGTATACTGTAATTGGCTGTGATATTCTGTAATTGACTGTGATATTCTGTAATTGACTGTGATATGCTGTAATTGGTTGTGATATTCTGTAATTGACTGTGATATTCTGTAATTGGTTGTGATATACTGTAATTGGTTGTGATATTCTGTAATTGACTGTGATATTCTGTAATTGGCTGTGATATGCTGTAATTGGCTATGATATACTGTAATTGACTGTGATATACTGTAATTGCTGTGATATTGTATTGGTGTGTATACTGTAATTGACTGTGATATTCTGTAATTGACTGTGATATACTGTAATTGGCTGTGATATTCTGTAATTGGTTGTGATATTCTGTAATTGGCTGTGATATGCTGTAATTGGCTGTGATATTCTGTAATTGGCTGTGATATTCTGTAATTGGTTGTGATATTCTGTAATTGGCTGTGATATACTGTAATTGGTTGTGATATACTGTAATTGGCTGTGATATACTGTAATTGGCTATAATCAGTATGATGAGGAGTATACATACGCTCCTGTTCGTCTGCATGCTCCAGATCAAGTCTCATGACCACTCCATGACTCATGGCCATCACCAGGAAATTATTACACACCACCAGGTGGCAGATCGGTTCTTCTGGTCTGAAACAATTACTTATTTTAATATTGAGAATGTCGGAGAAGTAACATTCAATTTGGTTAATTTCTCTGTTTCAAAACTATGTAATTCTGACTGACTAATAAGTTTACTTAAAGTCGCCACCGCATAAATGCATTTGGGCGACACCGCATAAATGCATTTGGGCGACACCGCATAAATGCATTTGGCATAAATGCATTTGGGCGACACTGCATAAATGCATTTGGGCGACTGCTATGTAATTCTCTCTCTCTCTTCCTATATATAATTCCCAATTTCAGAAGCAGGGCCTCCGCTGTCTATCGCCACTGGCGCCAATTTTGGCAAAAGTGGCTCCAAATATTCGAAAGTGGCGAATATGTATGGCGCCATGATTTAAGTGACCTGAAAATTCGTTCTCGAGTCGCGTGTACCACGAGTCGCACGGTCAAGATTGTTTATTGCTCGTTAGTGGGATATGAATGACACGATGTGAGAAGATAATTGGGTAAGTATGCTCGATCAATTAGTTAAGAAAACACCTGGCATCATGTATATTTGAAGTGTGCCGTGGATACAACAAATTAACAACAATTACGGCACAATTTTGATGATAAAGACACCGACCTGAATGTTTACAGCACTCGACAAATTCGGCTGTTTTGATTTTGATCAGCTGTTAATTACGCTAGTTTGCTGTTTTGCAAACGTTTTTTGTGATGATCTCTTAATTACAGTGATCCCAACAAAGGTGAGGAAATTGATTGTTTATCAATAATTTCTGCTTGCCCAGCAGGAAACTCAACGTGCCCGGTGAAAAATCACAACGTTTCTTGAAATTGACATTTTGTGTCTGTGATTCGAAAGCCACACCAGGTTATTAACTTGTCCGTGAACACGTTTTATTATTATATTACGGACTTGTGTCATTGGGTTTTATAGCACAATGAATTATATTTAAGCGTGCTCGACTATAAAGATAATCTATGTTCTCGTAAGAGACAGAGTGCACTGAATCGGTAGTAAAGTCAATTTTCTGGAAAATTCGGAAATTCCATATCTATTTTTAGACACGCACCTGTTAAATGAAACTTGTAGTGGTTATTTGCCTTATAGACGGGCGTGCTCTCCGCAATAATGATCAATGTAGTACTATGCTGTAATTAGTGTACCAGTCAATTGACTATTACGTTTGAAGTTACAATTTAATGCCTCGGGGAAAACATCTGTCACGGATTAATTTATGGCTTCGGCTTATCGGATAATAGCGGCAATCAACAAGGATCAGTCAAGCAGGTCACATATCTTATCTTACTTGTGGCCCCTGTTTCCACTGTTGAGTGTGAAAGGGGGTTCAGCAGGCACAATCTCATCAAAACTTGCCTGAGAAACTCTCTGGCAATGGCCACATTTAACAACCTGATGAGAATTTCTATTGATGGTCTTGAGGACTTTGGGGGAGCATTTTTTAAGTGGAAGTCCATGAAATCCAGAAGAATCCTCTTTTAACACCTTTATGAGAGATTTATATTTGTATGAATGTAAAGAATAAAGAATGTATGAGAACACAATAAAGAATGTTGTAAAACAACGAAATTGAGCCTTTCGTTTGTTGTTGTAGTTTATTTTATATTGGCTCCAATTTGAGCTTATATGGCTCCAAAGTGGCTCCAACTTTTTGAAAGTGGCGACAGAGGTGGCTCCACCTTAAAAAAAGCCAGTGGAGGCCCTGAGAAGCTAAGTTTGGCTGTCCGATTAGCACAGTGATTAGCTGGGTTCGATCCTCGGACTGGGAAGTATACAAGATGGTACGGTGGTCATCAGATTGAATTTGTTCTGCGTACTCTGGTTTCCTCCTACATTAATGACCGAATATATCGACGTTTTCATCCGTGTCAACGAGAGTGATTAACACATTTCGCAATAGTTTTAAAATAAATGCAGTTTATACTTTAATTTAAACTTAAACTTCATTTATTTTACTGATGAAAACTCACTTGAAGTTTATTTTCTTCTTTGTAAAGATTGGTGTCTCTTCTTCATCATTGAATCTAGCATCTATGAACCCTGGACCAAGCTGAAACAACATGTACAGTGTATTAATCAATGCTTCAACTATATGCTGTTTCTCTATACTGTAACATTGTGGATGGATGGCTCTATACTGTAACATTGTGGATGGACAGCTCTATACTGTAACAGTGTGGATGGATAGCTCTATACTGTAACAGTGTGGATGGATGGCTCTATACTGTAACAGTGTGGATGGATGGCTCTATACTGTAACAGTGTGGATGGATGGCTCTATACTGTAACAGTGTGGATGGACAGCTCTATACTGTAACAGTGTGGATGGATGGCTCTATACTGTAACAGTGTGGATGGACAGCTCTATACTGTAACAGTGTGGATGGATGGCTCTATACTGTAACAGTGTGGATGGATGGCTCTATACTGTAACAGTGTGGATGGATGGCTCTATACTGTAACAGTGTGGATGGATAGCTCTATACTGTAACAGTGTGGATGGACAGCTCTATACTGTAACAGTGTGGATGGATGGCTCTATACTGTAAAATTGTGGATGGATGGCTCTATACTGTAACAGTGTGGATGGACAGCTCTATACTGTAACAGTGTGGATGGATGGCTCTATACTGTAACAGTGTGGATGGATGGCTCTATACTGTAACAGTGTGGATGGACAGCTCTATACTGTAACAGTGTGGATGGATGGCTCTATACTGTAACAGTGTGGATGGATAGCTCTATACTGTAACAGTGTGGATGGATGGCTCTATACTGTAACAGTGTGGATGGACAGCTCTATACTGTAACAGTGTGGATGGATGGCTCTATACTGTAACAGTGTGGATGGATGGCTCTATACTGTAACAGTGTGGATGGACAGCTCTATACTGTAACAGTGTGGATGGACAGCTCTATACTGTAACAGTGTGGATGGATGGCTCTATACTGTAACATTGTGGATGGACAGCTCTATACTGTAACAGTGTGGATGGATGGCTCTATACTGTAACAGTGTGGATGGATGGCTCTATACTGTAACATTGTGGATGGATGGCTCTATACTGTAACAGTGTGGATGGATGGCTCTATACTGTAATATTGTGGATGGACGGCTCTATACTGTAACATTGTGGATGGATGGCTCTATACTGTAACAGTGTGGATGGACAGCTCTATACTGTAACATTGTGGATGGACAGCTCTATACTGTAACAGTGTGGATGGACAGCTCTATACTGTAACAGTGTGGATGGATAGCTCTATACTGTAACAGTGTGGATGGACAGCTCTATACTGTAACAGTGTGGATGGATAGCTCTATACTGTAACAGTGTGGATGGACAGCTCTATACTGTAACAGTGTGGGTGGATGGCTCTATACTGTAATATTGTGGATGGACGGCTCTATACTGTAACATTGTGGATGGATGGCTCTATACTGTAATATTGTGGATGGACGGCTCTATACTGTAACATTGTGGATGGACAGCTCTATACTGTAACAGTGTGGATGGACAGCTCTATACTGTAACATTGTGGATGGACAGCTCTATACTGTAATATTGTGGATGGACAGCTCTATACTGTAACATTGTAGATGGACAGCTCTATACTGTAACATTGTGGATGGACAGCTCTATACTGTAACATTGTGGATGGACAGCTCTATACTGTAACAGTGTGGATGGATGGCTCTATACTGTAACAGTGTGGATGGATGGCTCTATACTGTAACAGTGTGGATGGATGGCTCTATACTGTAACAGTGTGGATGGATGGCTCTATACTGTAACAGTGTGGATGGACAGCTCTATAATGTAACATTGTGGATGGGCAGCTCTATACTGTAACAGTGTGGATGGATGGCTCTATACTGTAACATTGTGGATGGACAGCTCTATACTATAACAGTGTGGATGGACAGCTCTATACTGTAACAGTGTGGATGGATAGCTCTATACTGTAACAGTGTGGATGGACGGCTCTATACTGTAACATTGTGGATGGACAGCTCTATACTGTAACATTGTGGATGGATGGCTCTATACTGTAACAGTGTGGATGGACAGCTCTATACTGTAACAGTGTGGATGGATAGCTCTATACTGTAACAGTGTGGATGGACAGCTCTATACTGTAACATTGTGGATGGACAGCTCTATACTGTAACAGTGTGGATGGATAGCTCTATACTGTAACAGTGTGGATGGACAGCTCTATACTGTAACAGTGTGGATGGACAGCTCTATACTGTAACATTGTGGATGGATGGCTCTATGCTGGATGGACAGCTCTATACTGTAACATTGTGGATGAATGGCTCTATGCTGGATGGACAGCTCTATACTGTAACATTGTGGATGGATGGCTCTATAGTGTAACATTGTGGATGGATGGCTCTATACTGTAACATTGTGGATGGACAGCTCTATACTGTAACAGTGTGGATGGACAGCTCTATACTATAACAGTGTGGATGGACACCTTTATACTGTAACAGTGTGGATGGATGGCTCTATACTGTAACATTGTGGATGGATAGCTCTATACTGTAACAGTGTGGATGGACAGCTCTATACTGTAACATTGTGGATGGACGGCTCTATACTGTAACAGTGTGGATGGACAGCTCTATACTGTAACATTGTGGATGGATGGCTCTATACTGTAACAGTGTGGATGGACAGCTCTATACTGTAACAGTGTGGATGGACAGCTCTATACTGTAACATTGTGGATGGATGGCTCTATACTGTAACATTGTGGATGGACAGCTCTATACTGTAACATTGTGGATGGATGGCTCTATACTGTAACAGTGTGGATGGATAGCTCTATACTGTAACAGTGTGGATGGACAGCTCTATACTGTAACAGTGTGGATGGATGGCTCTATACTGTAACAGTGTGGATGGACAGCTCTATACTATAACAGTGTGGATGGACAGCTCTATACTGTAACATTGTGGATGGATGGCTCTATACTGTAACAGTGTGGATGGACAGCTCTATACTGTAACAGTGTGGATGGACAGCTCTATACTGTAACAGTGTGGATGGATAGCTCTATACTGTAACAGTGTGGATGGACAGCTCTATACTGTAACAGTGTGGATGGATAGCTCTATACTGTAACAGTGTGGATGGATGGCTCTATACTGTAACAGTGTGGATGGATAGCTCTATACTGTAACAGTGTGGATGGACAGCTCTATACTGTAACAGTGTGGATGGACAGCTCTATACTGTAACAGTGTGGATGGATGGCTCTATACTGTAACAGTGTGGATGGATGGCTCTATAATGGAACCTTGTGTCAGGTATAGTCTGGTATGTTTAATACTTACAGGTTCAGGTATAGTCCAGGATGTTTAATACTTACAGGTTCAGGTATAGTCCGGGATGTAGGTGTTGTATATGATGCCTGTGCATTCTCATACTGATCGAGAATAGACGCCATTCTCAAGGTATGTAGTTAAAACCTGGCCACAGTATATGTTAATCTGAAATGAATTGTAGTACATTTGAATGTACGTCTATTCTAGGAATGAGTGTTCCATATTTGGAAATTCCCATGGCAATATAAATGTTTGACTTTAGGCTCCCATCCCTCCAGGACCAATGGATGGCAATCAGCTGACAGTCGCCTTCCGTTGTACAGTATGTCGTAACTGGCTCTGCGACATATTTATCCAGATCCACATGGTGGGTTTTGTTTGTTCGGGTTTTACGCCTGCATCAGCAACATTTTGGCTATATCGCCGGCGGGCAATTTACCTAACACCTTTCCAGGGCAGGCCCCAGCGGTTAACCAGTACTTAGTGCACCGACCTCCGTAGGAAACTGCCAATTTTTTCATATAAATGAGACACGGCCTGAGTGGGGCTCAAACTTGTGACCATCAGTGATGATAGGCTACAGTGGTATACAAGTCAGCGACTGTAAGCACTCGACCACGGAGGGGTTTGTTCGTATAGACAAACGTAGAGTAACCCCACACACTTTCAGTGGTTATAAGAGTGAAAACATTATGACTGTCAAGTAACACATCATTCTAGATGATTTATGCCAGCAGGTGATTAACCGATTATATTAACAGTCTTTCAGATGGGACTTTAAACCGAGGTCTCATGTCAGTGTTTTACACCGTGCACGTAAAAGAACCAGAGAAGACTCTGGAATGGGTCTCTTTCTATATCATTGCACTATCCTCCAAAAGTCTAAAATGACCACGAGTACAGTTCAGGGTGTTCATTTTAACTCAAGCTCCTGGGTTTTGACGCATTGATAAATACAGTAAAAACCCTCTATGCGACCACCCCGATTTCGAGACCACCCCGCTATTGCGAATGATTTTTTTCAGAACGGAATATTTCACTATACATGTCAATGGTCGTTGACCCCGATAACCAGACCACCCTACTATTCCATAATACGACCAGTTAATTCAGACAAATGCCATTAATCCTATGCTAATTGAACCCCTAATACGACCGCGGGCGATTTTCTCACTTTCATTGATAAAACATTTTTAATTATGTCCATGTTTTACGACAATTAAGCAACCACTTTATGGTATCGGTCAAGGTTAAGTTAGATAAACACGGAAGTGTTGATTGTAAATGATTGGTTTTGATTGCTTTTAATCTTTTGTATATTGTCTGGAGTGGAGTATCGCAGCTAAAGTTGTACTGCATGTGTAAGGACTTGGGCACTACACAATATAATTAATGAAAACAAGAAAATAAATGTTGAAAATAAATGGATTAACTCATTTACATTGTTCTTTATTTTATTATTAATTAATTAATTTTGATATACAGTTGTCTATGAATGGATTTCAGAAGTACAATCCTAAACCATAGAAACAACCAACCCTTCTTTTATTAAAACAGAAACACCAAGAAATTGTCATATGTGATATACATTGTACATGTACTAAAATTATCATAATTTGGTCTTCTGGACCAAACTCGATAAATAGACCACCCCGCTAATAAGACCACTTTTTGGAAGTCACATAGGTGGTCTTATTATAGGGGTTTTACTGTACGCATGTTTGACTCTTGGGTGAAAATGTCCTGAGAGTCAACTTTGACCCGGGGCGTTGATCGGTCATGCGTCGTCAAATATTTTCTCAGCGGAGTAATTATCCTAATCTGTATGTCGATGAAGTCGCAGACTGTAATAGTTTATATATAAAACACAGAACTGATTACTTTTCTAAGCAATGTCATCGATCACGATAACTTAGCAAAGTCAATGTCATCAATCACGATTACTTAGCAAAGTCAATGTCATCGATCACGATAACTTAGCAAAGTCAATGTCATCAATCACGATTACTTAGCAATGTCAATGTCATCAATCACGATTACTTAGCAAAGTCAATGTCATCAATCACGATTACTTAGCAATGTCAATGTCATCAATCACGATTACTTAGCAAAGTCAATGTCATCAATCACAATTACTTAGCAAAGTCAATGTCATCAATCACGATTACTTAGCAAAGTCAATGTCATCAATCACGATTACTTAGCAAAGTCAATGTCATCAATCATGATTACTTAGCAAAGTCAATGTCATCAATCACGATTACTTAGCAACGTCAATGTCATCAATCACGATTACATAGCAAAGTCAATGTCATCAATCACGATTACTTAGCAAAGTCAATGTCATCAATCACGATTACTTAGCAAAGTCAATGTCATCAATCACGATTACTTAGCAAAGTCAATGTCATCAATCACGATTACTTAGCAAAGTCAATGTCATCAATCACGATTACTTAGCAAAGTCAATGTCATCAATCCCGATTACTTAGCAAAGTCAATGTCATCAATCACAATTACTTAGCAAAGTCAATGTCATCAATCACGATTACTTAGCAAAGTCAATGTCATCAATCACGATTACATAGCAAAGTCAATGTCATCAATCACGATTACATAGCAAAGTCAATGTCGTCAATCTCGATTACTTAGCAAAGTAATCAGGACTACTTTATGATTGCAATTCTTACAATAATGTACATGTACCCAGGGTTCCCTCTGTCTGGTATCCAGGGTTCCCTCTGACTATCTATCTAGCTCTTCCCCTAATGTCAAACTTATACCTGTACGAGGACCATCCATCCATCCAATCCAATCCCATCCCATCCCATCCCATCCATCCATCCATCCATCTATCTTCCCCTAATGTCAAACTTATGCCTGAACGAGGACTATCTATCTAGCTATTTTCCCCTTATGTCAAACTCATACCTGTACGAGAACTGTCTATCTAGCTATCTTCCCCTAATGTCAAACCCCTCACGGGGATGTAGGCATGTTGCCGTCAAACTGCAAAGAAGTAATAGAATGAGTAATTAAAATGAGTAATTAAAAGCAAAATATTAGAAAGTAATGAAAAATAAGGTGGGTTAAAATCAGCTGGGCATATGAAATACGGGTTCTGGGCATATGAAATATGGGTTCTGGGCATATGAAATACGGGTTCTGGGCATATGAAATACGTGTTCTGGGCATATGAAATACGGGTTCTGGGCATATCAAATACAGGTTCTGGGCATATGAAATACAGGTTCAATACATGATCAAATGAACTGCTCTAAAGTTGAAACTTTATTTATTATACAACGATTGCGAAACAAGCTTTAACAACTTAAATTAATCACTCTGATTGGCGCAGATGAGAGCGTAAATGTGGTCATTCGTGTAGGAGGAAATCGGAGTACCCGGAGAAAACCCACCTGTCCGATCTGGCGATCACAGTACCTTCCCACATACCATCTCATTATACAGCAATAATAGAAAAAGTATATAGTATGGAGGAAAAATATGATATACTCCCCCAGTGACCCTAACATGCTCATTTTATGTTTACTATCGACAATTTCCGTCTCATTTCTACACCTGTCCATAGCAAAATTTAAACTTTTTTTCCCCCCATTACACTTGTATGTTTTCGTTCATGTAGTCAATATTTAGGTGAATTGCAATGAATTTGTTATCTATCGGTGGCATTATATGGCATGCATAGCTACATCACAGATCATTGGTATCACCACCTAAATAAAAGATGGAGGCCAGTACTGTTGCTTTCACTTTGTTATTGATTCAGTTATGATTTATTTCTTACTAACTGATATTGTATACATTAAAAATAAATATCATTATGCTTAATTCAGAGTGAACATTATTTGTACAGCCTCTTTTTGAAACACAAATACACAGGTTATTGCTTATGTCACCGGTTATCGCTTTTCACCAATGCAACTCGGGTTCGATCCTCGGACCGGGAAGTATGTGAGATGATAAGGTGGTCGCCAGATCGGACAGGTGGGTTTTCTCCCACACGAATGACCACATATACGCTTTCATCCGTGCCAACGAGAGTGATTAATATAAGTTGTTAGAACTTGCTTCGCAATCATTGTAAAATAAATCAAGTTTAAACTTTATCGGTATACCCAGGATTGTTATAGAAGTGTTATAGGAAGTTTGAAAATAGCATAAGCAATAACTTAAAAAATGTTGAACATGTAACATGGGTTGTCCTGGGACATGGCTTGACCAGCCGATTGATCGTATCGGGCTAATACAACCACCAAGTCTACACCGAATCAGAGGCCAAAAAGTAGTGTGTTGGACACTGTTAAGTCATAACAGCTCACCCCTCAATCACCAGGATCCTCTTCTCCGGCTTACGAGACGCCACCCACGGCAAACAGGTGCTCCCTTTTCGGGGGGAGTTGCACCCCTCAGTATCGTGAGTAGGGAGATGCAGGCAACATGTTTATCCCCTTGCTGGCAAGGGGCCCTATTTCAATACCCTGGAGATCTAATTTGCATAGGTTTAGGGAATGAAGTATGTGTGAAACATTATAGAGAAGTCAGCATTTATCCAACGGGCTGCTCTTCGTTTGGCACCTTCATGTTGCGCTATCTATCTTCCTATAATGTCGAATCCCTCGCGTGGATGTAGACATGTTAATCATCATTGTTTGGGCATGGGATGATTAAATCTCGGAGACTGTAGCATATCCGAGCACTATTGCAGTAGGGGTTCCAGCTAGTAGTGGCAGTAGTTGACTGGTATATAAATAATTTAGATATGTGTTATCAACGTGAATTACCAAGTATTGGACTAATGACTATAATGCAGTGACGCTGTCAATAATGTAACAATCCGGTCGGTATCAAATTCATTAAAAATTAGTGGGATGACTTCCGGATAGAAGTAAACGGAAAGTGAACACAAGTGAGCCCTCATTAGTGAGCCCTCATTTACAGCAAACATTAAATATTTCCAGCAAACATTAATTATACCAGCAAACACTAACTTGAAAATAAAAGCTCCCCTTCTAATTTTCCATTATTATGACAATCTTATTAACTGCCAAAAGATCCGGGCAAGAAACAACAAAATTATAGTACATGTATATTTGGTAGCGAATATGTAGAAAGCTTGGCAATTAGACGCTATATAATTGGGTCTAGGTACATAGCATTGTGTAATAGCTATAAAAACAACACCACATATGACACTCTACAATGCCAATGGGTCAGCACCATAGGAAAAAAGGGCATACTATGCTATGGGATCTCTCTGGTAGTGGGTAGCTAGCAAAGTAGGCGATGCGACCCCATAAGACCGGGTATACGTATGTAGTCTGGTATCATAGCTGCTAAGGGACACCAATTATGCCTCTCCATCTTGGCCTGGGTGGACCCTATACTTAGTCAACTGACGACCACCCCTTCGAAAACCGCAGAATTACGGTTCCGGGACTCTTTGGTACTGAATAGCGAGCAAAGTAGGCGATGTGACCCCATAAGATCGGGTATACGTATGTAGCCTGGTATCATAACTGCTAAGTGACACCAAGTATGCCTCTCCATCTTGGCCTGGGTGGACCCTACACTTAGTCAACTGACGACCACCCCTTCGAAAACGACAGAATTACGGTTCCGGGCCTCTCTGGTAGTGGGTAGCTAGCAAAGTAGGCGATGTGACCCCATAAGACCGGGTATACGTATTTAGCCTGGTATCATAGCTGCTAAGGGACACCAAGTATGCCGCTCCATCTTGGCCTGGGTGGACCCTATCGAAAGCCTTACTGAAGTCTGATAGGATGAGATCTACTTGATGCTTATTGTAGACAGAGGTAACCAAGTCATTGATTAGCATTAATAATTGGATCACTCATGACCGTTTTTCTCTAAAACCATGCTGCAAATGGGACAGAATACTGTGGTTTGTGAAGTGTTTAAATATCGAGGAGGAAACTAAAGTATATATGTTCTAGAACCTTGCATAGAACACATGTCGGTGAGATAGGCCTATAGTTGGCGGGGTGTGACTTGTCCCCTTTTTTGTATTTGGGAGCAACATTTGCTGACTTCCACTGGGCCGGCAGTGATCCTTCGTTGAGAGGAGGGAGGCCATTCCAATGTCATGGGTTAATATAGTTAATATGGTGCGTGTGACCTAAATGCATTCAATTAATTATGTACATTGTATGTTTTATTGATGCCAAGCACCTTGTGGGGACCTTGACATGTTTTTGGACAGGCTTAGCAGACTTAAGTCACTAACCAGTACTGAGATGCCTCACTCAATGACACTATATGTGCCCCAAACTAGTATCAAACCCGGGACCCTTTGAATCCAAATAAGACACTATACCACTATACCACTGGACAATGGACGACACACTAAGTAATTCTCTGAACCATATAACCCATATACATTCGTAGGAACAGATATTGCGTCTAACTAGTACTGGTAAATTTCAAGATTATGTGACACGTGGGTGTGTCATTCCTATACGAGTAATACACGGAAACACGGTTTGGCTTATTATATAGTGCGCACCGTTTTGACCTACTTTCGCCAAAACGAGACTAACAGGTAAATAAACGTAAATATGCATTACTCGTATAGGAATGACACACATAAGTGTCACATAATCTTGAAATTTACCAGTATTTAGACGCAATATCTGTTCCTACGAATGTATATGGGTTATATGGTTCAGAGAAGTACTTAGTGTGTCGTCCACTTTCCAGTGGTAGGGTGTCTTATTTGGATTCAAAGGGTCCCGGGTTTGATACTAGTTTGGGGCACATATAGTGTAATTGAGTTAGGCATCTTAGTACTGGTTAGTGACTTAAGTCTGCTAAGCCTGTTCAAAAAACATGTCAAGGTCCCCACAAGGTGCTTGGCATCAATAAAACATACAATGCACATACATAATTGAATGCATTAGTAACATTTAGGTCACACGCACCATATTAACTATAATAACGCATGACATTGGAATGGCCTCCCTCCCCTCAACGAAGGATCACTGCCGGCCCAATGGAAGTCAGCAAATGTTGCTCCCATTTACAAAAAAGGGGACAGGTCACACCCCGCCAACTATAGGCCCATCTCACTGACTATGCAAGGTTCTAGAACATATACTTAGTTATTAGTACTTAGTTACTCCTCGATAGTAAAACACTTCACTTACCACAGTATTCTGTACCATTTGCAGCATAGTAATGCTAATCAATGACTTGGTTACCTCTGTCTACAATAAGCATCAGGTAGATCTCATCCTATTAGACTTCAGTAAGACTTTCGATAAGGTCAATCACGAGAAAGTACTACTAAAAATGCATGACTATGGAGTCAGAGGTCAAACATTAAGGTGGATTAAGAGTTTTCTAGATAATAGACTCCAGTCAGTTGTCCTTAATGGTATTAGTTCAGATGCCATTCCTCTGGAGTCCCACAGGGATCCGTACTTGGACCCCTGCTTCTCCTAGCCTATATAAACGACCTCCCACAAAACATCAGTTCCAAAGTCTGTATCTTTGCAGATGATACTGCAGTCTATCTATCATCTGGAAATGAATCGGTCACACTCCAAAACGATCTTAAGAGATTAGAAGAGTGGGAGTTGGTGTGGGACATGGAATTTAACCCCTCCAAATGTCAAGTTATCCACGTCACCAGAAGGAAACATCCTATTCCCAGTCAATATGAACTCCACTTGAGTCGGTCACTTCAGCCAAATACCTTGGCGTGGATATCTCAAATAACCTGTCGTGGGACACTCACATAAAAAGGTCAACTAAGAAAGCAAACCAAACATTAGGATTCCTACGTAGAAACCTCCAGGTCAAATCCGAACCCCTTAAGTCCATGGCTTACCAGACACTAGTGAGACCCCAGCTTGAATATGGCTCCGAGATCTGGTTGCCCCATACCAAAACATTGATAGACCATATGAAGGTGTCCAGCGAAGAGCAGCCCGTTGGATAAAGGCTGACTTCTAACGTACCTCTAGTTTTACAGACATGTTACATTCCCTAAGTCTATGCAGACTAGATCAACGGCATATTGACAATAGGTTATCCCTTCTGCATAAAATTCATAATGATCTTGTTGCTATTCCCATTGAAAATTACCTAGTTCCCCTCTCCCGTCCTGCTCGCCATTGCCATTCCATAAGCTATAGGTTAATTACAGCAACTACAGACTACTACAAGTTTTCCTTTTGTCCACGAACAATCTACCATTGGAACCATCTACCTCCTGACATTGTCCATCTCCCTACCACAGAGCAATTCAATACGACAGTTTGCCATAATGACCATGCCAGTCCCTAGTTGTTCTACGCAGCTGCTTTTAAACTTTTACCACAACTTATTTTCATTACTTTCATAAATTATGCTTTTAACTATTCATACTTTTAACTTATTTGCGGTTTTTGATGCGCAACATGTCTACATCCCCGCAAGGGATTCGACATTAAAGGAAGATAGATAAAGGTAGGTAGACAGATAAAGGTAGGTAGATAAAGGTAGGTAGATAAGGGTAGATAAGGATAGATATGATATAATATGATAGATAAGATAAGATATGATTGATATGATATGATATGATATATAGATAGATTAGTATAAGATACTATGTACAGTCCAGCCCCAGCTTTACCATTTTTGCTGAGCGGCTGGCCACTGTACCACTCGGGACTGTTTTTGACCTTAGTATGTGGTTATTTTCAACATTCTGTGTCTCAAATGAGATGTTTATCAACGGTCCCCGACAAGCGTCACCCTGTCATACTCAGTAGTGTGTGCTTGGAGTATCCAGTATATGTGGATGAATAAGTTACTACCCGAAATCATCGTTAGACGAAACGGTTTTTTAGACGAAACTAGTACGTGAATTCGTGTTTACTCTCTAATATTCACTTCTGTTATCAGTAGTTATATAAATACGGATATAATACAGTTACAAAACAACCTACTAAAGTAAACAGAGTATGTCAAAGGTAGTATATTGCCAAAATACGCTACACCGGTGATTTTATAACGAACGGTTTTAATGTTTGTTTACCTGTTTATACGAATCTGGGTCAAGACGGTGTCCAAACCGTGTTTCCGTGTATAACATAACTTATAATACAAGTGGTTCATGGCACTAAAAGTTTAGAACGATCGTAGTTTAGGATAATTTGCTCCAGTGAGTGGAGTCTTATGCCCTAAATTGTTCAAGGTCAGATGTGGAGAAGATCATGTGACGCATTCCTTTGGGATCCGAGGCGAAAATGCGTCCGTCAAACGACCAAGCACTTTCTAGTTTCCTATCTCTGACAAGTTGCCGTGCAGTGCTCAGCAAATACGCACAGTATTTAGTTAGATCCTCGTTAATATAAACGCCATCCAGGCTGCCTTTCAATGCTGACTTGGCTCTGAATAGAGTATTGCGGGCTCTATACGATGTAAATTTAACTATGATATCGCTTGGTCGAATAGCCGCTCCGGTTTTGTCGGTAGTGTGGGGTTTGCGAGGTCGTATCCTATGTGAACGGTCTATGTCCAGGAGCGAAATATCCACCTTACATGTCTTTGCAATTGTGAGTATGATTTCATCTGTAGATTGGTTGGATTTCTCGGAGTACCCTGCAATTCTGAGACAGTTTCGTCTCGAATATTGCTCAGCAGTGTCAATCTATTCGTCGGTTTTTCGTTGTTGCAGCTCAAGAGATTGCACCTTTGTAGAAAGCATAGCTACTTCTGTTGATAAGCCTCGATTCTCCGTTTCGAGGGATGACAGTTTTTCAGTGAAAGATGTTGCTATGACGTCAGCAACAGACTGAGCCATGGACTTGACGCTAGTATTGACACTTTCACAAATAGTTGACTTTAATTCCATGTTTAGTGCTGACAAGACAGTTTTGACAATTTGGTCCATGTCGGATTTACACACTGGGATTAAAGTAGGACTGATCCCATAACTCTCACTAGGAACCGATATAGCGAATGGATCAGTGAGGTTGTCATCATCAGTTATTGGAACCTTGACCTTCTTGGATGGATGGACAGAACCTGACACGGGACTCGGTGTGCCGACTGAAAGTTCACGTTTACCAGTAACAGGTGTGGATACAACAGAGTCCATTATGTCCATCATGTACACAAGTAGTGACGCTACCGTAGACTACTGTAGACTGAATAACTTCCTCAGAGGTTTGGAATTTTTAATAATATGTTGTAATCAATGCGTCTTACCAGAATGTACAAATACTAGTCCACTTATCACACTATTAATATGTCCAAATGTCCAGATAACACCTTTCATTGAACACAATTTTTCTCTTAAAAGTCGGTACACGTTGTACATATAGCTATACAGCTACACATGTAAAGCGCAGGTAAAACACGAGGAAAGTGAGATATGTCTTTGTCTATATAAAATGTCAAATATCTCCAATGTTAACAACGCCAATTACGTTAATTTTGCACAAACAGTTCAAATAAACATTTGTACACACACATTCTGATTTTTTAACTAACTCAGTTTCAGTTTTACATTACATATTATCAAAATTTACTCCCGAATATTTCTACGCGTTTACTCCGCCATAATCACGTGACCAGCCAATGGATGACTCACGGTCACAGATAGCCATTGCGTATTAGCAATTTCCGTTCTTCACAAAGTGATAAGCACTACATACAGCAATGGATGACTCACGGTCACAGATAGCCATTGCGTATTAGCAATTTCCGTTCTTCACAAAGTGATAAGCACTACATACAGAAATGCTTTTATTTTGCACAAAATGTTTGTTTTTTGATTGCTATATCATTATATGCTTATATATTATTATATTATGTAGCCAGGACCACAGGACAAATAGACACACATTCGAGTTTGCCCTGGTCATATATAGTAAGTAATGTTTACTGTGGTGGGTGGGGTGTTTTAATAAATATATTTGTTCCCGTCACACATAATTAAATTCCGATGCCAGTATGTTATTAGAGTGGTGGAACCTATGCTCGGCGTAAATTCTACATAGCATGGCCTATAAAAAAAAGTTAAATGCACTTGCCGTATATTATTATTTTCTTTAGTCGTGAACACAACTTTCAAAAAATTGTTTTTGACAATTTTAGCTTCATTAATCACATACAAGTACATAATTATACATAAATACATGTGATCATTAACATAAAACATAACTTAGACGTTGTTCCCATTCCCCAACCTCCACATGGAAATACTGTTGCATTACGTCGAAATCGATTACGATGTATTGTGAAGGATGAATATCCTTAGTATCTCATTTCATTTGCCTACCTTTTACCACTAAAATACTAAAATAAAGGTATATTGATATAAACATATCAATAATTTGATCATCACATTGCCATTTTATTTGACTATAAACGTGTGTTTTAATAGACTGGATGACATACTGTTATCATAGATAGTGATCACCACTTGGATCATCTTCTGTCACCTGGTTATCGGGAATATTTACGAAGAATACTGATCTTGATTACTGTGGATATATAAATTTATTTATCAAAAGATATACATCTTACTCTCTCTCTCTCTCTCTCTCTCTATATATATATATATATATATATATATATACACACACACACACACTGTGTGCCGGTTTTAAATTACGGCTGGTTGGTGTTGGGTGAATTTGAGAATAGGACGTGTATGCTGTCTTTGTGTTGTCTAGTATATTATTTTAAGACGGATTGGTGACTAGCTTAAGTAAGCAGCGTTGTTAACCTACTGAGCCACCAAATGGGTGAGTAGTTGGTTTAATTTATTTAGAAATATTATTTAGCAATGTAACCGCAGCATATATTACTTCAATCTCAATATTAAGTAGTGTGACGTTAAGCACAATACTGGTGTTACATTACGTTACGTTGACAGTACCGTCAATGTATTGTAAGTATTACACAGCATTAACTCTCGACAAACAACCTCTAGGGACCATCTAGAACCTGGGAGAGTACATGGACAGGTAGCCTGATATTAACTCTAGAAATCTAGATGTCGATACTGCACCCTGTTGTTTGTATGTGTCCGTGTCTGGAAGGGGCCACCTTTGTCCCAATAACAATATCGATTACTAGCCATAATGATCTGGATCGAACCCACGTCTACAGGGTGGTCAAGACCGCTTGGACCTGATTGGAAATGGGCCCGTTAAAATGATCGTGGCACTATCGAAAGAATCGATCAGGTTATCAACCTATGTAGCGATCTATGATGTCGTGTTCTGTGCTGGATCGAATCCTGCAGCATAGGGAGTCAATCTTGGATTCAATCTTGGATTCAAAGACGAATGCACCGACGTCTAAACTCATAGTAACCTGTCTCATAAAAGGCGATGTCCAAGTATAGGTAGTGCGGTGGCCCTAGACGTGTAGCAAACAACATAGAGCCAGGTCAGTCGTGGAGTGCCCAGAGAAAACTCACCTCTCCGATTTAGCGAAGTCCAAGTCACATACTGACGGGATCCAGAATTGAACTCTGCCAGCAGTATTGACTAGCTCAACCCAAGAAATCAGCGCTTAACGTTATACATAAAAGATTAACATCAGATGTCGCCATAAAATTCGAAAGCCAACATTGATGACATCATCATCATCATCTTTATTTCCTCCATTTCTGAAGAGTATATAACATTCAAAAAGAAACACATAGGATATTACAAACATACAAAGGACATAAAATGATGCAAACATAAAGACATTTCATAGTGAGAACATACAAAGGACATCAAACGTATTGCAAAGATTGGAGTTTCGGAAGACATCCATTATTTTAAGCATACAAACAATATCAAACGTTATGAAACAAA
>CM026402.1:14373109-14453970 GCA_014843695.1 Archivesica marissinica
AGGTACAGCCGAGGTAAATATATAACATATATATAACATGTAGCAGGCACAGCCGAGGTAAATATATAACATATATATAACATGTAGCAGGCACAGCCGAGGTAAATATATAACATATATATATAACATGTAGCAGGTACTGCCGAGGTAAATATATAACATATATATAACATGTAGCAGGTACTGCCGAGGTAAATATATAACAATATATATAACATGTAGCAGGCACAGCCGAGGTAAATATATAACATATATATAACATGTAGCAGGTACAGCCGAGGTAAATATATAACATATATATAACATGTAGCAGGTACTGCCGAGGTAAATATATAACATATATATAACATGTAGCAGGTACTGCCGAGGTAAATATATAACATATATATATAACATGTAGCAGGTACAGCCGAGGTAAATATATAACATATATATAACATGTAGCAGGTACAGCCGAGGTAAATATATAACATGTAGCAGGTACTGCCGAGGTAAATATATAACATATATATAACATGTAGCAGGTACAGCCGAGGTAAATATATAACATGTAGCAGGTACTGCCGAGGTAAATATATAACATGTAGCAGGTACTGCCGAGGTAAATATATAACATATATATAACATGTAGCAGGTACAGCCGAGGTAAATATATAACATGTAGCAGGTACTGCCGAGGTAAATATATAACATGTAGCAGGTACTGCCGAGGTAAATATATAACATATATATAACATGTAGCAGGTACTGCCGAGGTAAATATATAACATATATATAACATGTAGCAGGTACAGCCGAGGTAAATATATAACATGTAGCAGGTACTGCCGAGGTAAATATATAACATGTAGCAGGTACTGCCGAGGTAAATATATAACATATATATAACATGTAGCAGGTACTGCCGAGGTAAATATATAACATGTAGCAGGTACTGCCGAGGTAAATATATAACATGTAGCAGGTACTGCCGAGGTAAATATACAACATATATATAACATGTAGCAGGCACAGCCGAGGTAAATATATAACATATATATAACATGTAGCAGGCACAGCCGAGGTAAATATATAACAATATATATAACATGTAGCAGGTACTGCCGAGGTAAATATATAACATATATATAACATGTAGCAGGTACTGCCGAGGTAAATATATAACAATATATATAACATGTAGCAGGTACAGCCGAGGTAAATATATAACATATATATAACATGTAGCAGGTACAGCCGAGGTAAATATATAACATATATATAACATGTAGCAGGTACAGCCGAGGTAAATATATAACATATATATAACATGTAGCAGGTACAGCCGAGGTAAATATATAACATATATATAACATGTAGCAGGCACAGCCGAGGTAAATATATAACATATATATAACATGTAGCAGGTACTGCCGAGGTAAATATATAACATATATATAACATGTAGCAGGTACTGCCGAGGTAAATATATAACATATATATATAACATGTAGCAGGTACTGCCGAGGTAAATATATAACATATATATAACATGTAGCAGGCACAGCCGAGGTAAATATATAACATATATATAACATGTAGCAGGCACAGCCGAGGTAAATATATAACATATATATATAACATGTAGCAGGTACTGCCGAGGTAAATATATAACATATATATATAACATGTAGCAGGTACTGCCGAGGTAAATATATAACATATATATATAACATGTAGCAGGCACAGCCGAGGTAAATATATAACATATATATAACATGTAGCAGGTACTGCCGAGGTAAATATATAACATATATATAACATGTAGCAGGTACAGCCGAGGTAAATATATAACATATATATAACATGTAGCAGGTACTGCCGAGGTAAATATATAACATATATATAACATGTAGCAGGTACAGCCGAGGTAAATATATAACATATATATAACATGTAGCAGGTACAGCCGAGGTAAATATATAACATGTAGCAGGACGCCGAGGTAAATATATAACATGTAGCAGGTACTGCCGAGGTAAATATATAACATATATATAACATGTAGCAGGTACAGCCGAGGTAAATATATAACATGTAGCAGGACGCCGAGATAAATATATAACATGTAGCAGGTACTGCCGAGGTAAATATATAACATATATATAACATGTAGCAGGTACTGCCGAGGTAAATATATAACATATATATAACATGTAGCAAGTACTGCCGAGGTAAATATATAACATGTAGCAGTACTGCCGAGGAAAATATATAACATGTAGCAGGTACTGCCGAGGTAAATATATAACATGTAGCAAGTACGCCGAGGTAATATATAACATGTAGCAAGTACTGCCGAGGTAAATATATAACATGTAGCAGGTACAGCCGAGGTAAATATATAACATGTAGCAGGTACAGACGAGGTAAATATATAACATGTAGCAGGTACTGCCGAGGTAAATATATAACATGTAGTAGGTACTGCCGAGGTAAATATATAACATGTAGCAGGTACAGCCGAGGTAAATATATAACATGTAGCACGTACAGCCGAGATAAATATATAACATGTAGCAGGTACTGCCGAGGTAAATATATAACATGTAGCAGGTACTGCCGAGGTAAATATATAACATGTAACAGGTATAGCCGAGATAAATATATAACATGTAGCAGGTACAGCAGAGGTATATATATAACATGTAGCAGGTACTGCCGAGGTAAATATATAACATGTAGCAGGCACAGCCGAGGTAAATATATAACATGTAGCAGGTACTGCCGAGGTAAATATATAACATGTAGCAGGTACAGCCGAGGTAAATATATAACATATATATAACATGTAGCAGGTACTGCCGAGGTAAATATATAACATATATATAACATGTAGCAGGTACTGCCGAGGTATATATATAACATATATATAACATGTAGCAGGTACAGCCGAGGTAAATATATAACATATATATAACATGTAGCAGGTACAGCCGAGGTAAATATACAACATATATATAACATGTAGCAGGTACAGCCGAGGTAAATATATAACAATATATATAACATGTAGCAGGTACAGCCGAGGTAAATATATAACATATATATAACATGTAGCAGGTACTGCCGAGGTAAATATATAACATGTAGCAGGTACGGCCGAGGTAAATATATAACATATATATAACATGTAGCAGGTACTGCCGAGGTAAATATATAACATATATATAACATGTAGCAGGTACAGCCGAGGTAAATATATAACATATATATAACATGTAGCAGGCACAGCCGAGGTAAATATATAACATATATATAACATGTAGCAGGTACTGCCGAGGTAAATATATAACAATATATATATAACATGTAGCAGGTACAGCCGAGGTAAATATATAACATATATATAACATGTAGCAGGTACTGCCGAGGTAAATATATAACATGTAGCAGGTACGGCCGAGGTAAATATATAACATATATATAACATGTAGCAGGTACTGCCGAGGTAAATATATAACATATATATAACATGTAGCAGGTACAGCCGAGGTAAATATATAACATATATATAACATGTAGCAGGCACAGCCGAGGTAAATATATAACATATATATAACATGTAGCAGGCACAGCCGAGGTAAATATATAACATATATATATAACATGTAGCAGGTACTGCCGAGGTAAATATATAACATATATATATAACATGTAGCAGGTACTGCCGAGGTAAATATATAACATATATATATAACATGTAGCAGGCACAGCCGAGGTAAATATATAACATATATATAACATGTAGCAGGTACTGCCGAGGTAAATATATAACATATATATAACATGTAGCAGGTACTGCCGAGGTAAATATATAACATATATATAACATGTAGCAGGTACTGCCGAGGTAAATATATAACATATATATAACATGTAGCAGGTACAGCCGAGTAAATATATAACATATAGCAGGTACTGCCGAGGTAAATATATAACATATATATAACATGTAGCAGGCACAGCCGAGGTAAATATATAACATGTAGCAGGTACTGCCGAGGTAAATATATAACATATATAACATGTAGCAGGTACAGCCGAGGTAAATATATAACATGTAGCAGGTACTGCCGAGGTAAATATATAACATGTAGCAGGTACTGCCGAGGTAAATATATAACATATATATAACATGTAGCAGGTACAGCCGAGGTAAATATATAACATGTAGCAGGTACTGCCGAGGTAAATATATAACATGTAGCAGGTACTGCCGAGGTAAATATATAACATATATATAACATGTAGCAGGTACTGCCGAGGTAAATATATAACATATATATAACATGTAGCAAGTACTGCCGAGGTAAATATATAACATGTAGCAGGTACTGCCGAGGTAAATATACAACATATATATAACATGTAGCAGGCACAGCCGAGGTAAATATATAACATATATATAACATGTAGCAGGCACAGCCGAGGTAAATATATAACATATATATATAACATGTAGCAGGTACTGCCGAGGTAAATATATAACATATATATATAACATGTAGCAGGTACTGCCGAGGTAAATATATAACATATATATATAACATGTAGCAGGCACAGCCGAGGTAAATATATAACATATATATAACATGTAGCAGGTACTGCCGAGGTAAATATATAACATATATATAACATGTAGCAGGTACTGCCGAGGTAAATATATAACATATATATATAACATGTAGCAGGTACAGCCGAGGTAAATATATAACATATATATAACATGTAGCAGGTACTGCCGAGGTAAATATATAACATATATATAACATGTAGCAGGCACAGCCGAGGTAAATATATAACATGTAGCAGGTACTGCCGAGGTAAATATATAACATATATATAACATGTAGCAGGTACAGCCGAGGTAAATATATAACATGTAGCAGGTACTGCCGAGGTAAATATATAACATGTAGCAGGTACTGCCGAGGTAAATATATAACATATATATAACATGTAGCAGGTACTGCCGAGGTAAATATATAACATATATATAACATGTAGCAAGTACTGCCGAGGTAAATATATAACATGTAGCAGGTACTGCCGAGGTAAATATACAACATATATATAACATGTAGCAGGCACAGCCGAGGTAATTATATAACATATATATAACATGTAGCAGGCACAGCCGAGGTAAATATATAACATATATATATAACATGTAGCAGGCACAGCCGAGGTAAATATATAACATATATATAACATGTAGCAGGTACTGCCGAGGTAAATATATAACATATATATAACATGTAGCAGGTACTGCCGAGGTAAATATATAACATATATATAACATGTAGCAAGTACTGCCGAGGTAAATATATAACATGTAGCAGGTACTGCCGAGGTAAATATACAACATATATATAACATGTAGCAGGCACAGCCGAGGTAATTATATAACATATATATAACATGTAGCAGGTACAGCCGAGGTAAATATATAACATATATATATAACATGTAGCAGGTACAGCCGAGGTAAATATATAACATATATATAACATGTAGCAGGTACTGCCGAGGTAAATATATAACATATATATAACATGTAGCAGGTACAGCCGAGGTAAATATATAACATGTAGCAGGTACTGCCGAGGTAAATATATAACATGTAGCAGGTACTGCCGAGGTAAATATATAACATATATATAACATGTAGCAGGTACTGCCGAGGTAAATATATAACATATATATAACATGTAGCAAGTACTGCCGAGGTAAATATATAACATGTAGCAGGTACTGCCGAGGTAAATATACAACATATATATAACATGTAGCAGGCACAGCCGAGGTAAATATATAACATATATATATAACATGTAGCAGGTACTGCCGAGGTAAATATATAACATATATATAACATGTAGCAGGTACTGCCGAGGTAAATATATAACATATATATATAACATGTAGCAGGCACAGCCGAGGTAAATATATAACATATATATAACATGTAGCAGGTACTGCCGAGGTAAATATATAACATATATATAACATGTAGCAGGTACTGCCGAGGTAAATATATAACATATATATAACATGTAGCAGGTACTGCCGAGGTAAATATATAACATATATATATAACATGTAGCAGGTACAGCCGAGGTAAATATATAACATATATATAACATGTAGCAGGCACAGCCGAGGTAAATATATAACATGTAGCAGGTACTGCCGAGGTAAATATATAACATATATATAACATGTAGCAGGTACAGCCGAGGTAAATATATAACATGTAGCAGGTACTGCCGAGGTAAATATATAACATGTAGCAGGTACTGCCGAGGTAAATATATAACATATATATAACATGTAGCAGGTACAGCCGAGGTAAATATATAACATGTAGCAGGTACTGCCGAGATAAATATATAACATGTAGCAGGTACTGCCGAGGTAAATATATAACATATATATAACATGTAGCAGGTACTGCCGAGGCAAATATATAACATATATATAACATGTAGCAAGTACTGCCGAGGTAAATATATAACATGTAGCAAGTACTGCCGAGGAAAATATATAACATGTAGCAGGTACTGCCGAGGTAAATATATAACATGTAGCAAGTACTGCCGAGGTAAATATATAACATGTAGCAAGTACTGCCGAGGTAAATATATAACATGTAGCAGGTACAGCCGAGGTAAATATATAACATGTAGCAGGTACAGACGAGGTAAATATATAACATGTAGCAGGTACTGCCGAGGTAAATATATAACATGTAGCAGGTACTGCCGAGGTAAATATATAACATGTAGCAGGTACAGCCGAGGTAAATATATAACATGTAGCACGTACAGCCGAGATAAATATATATCATGTAGCAGGTACTGCCGAGGTAAATATATAACATGTAGCAGGTACTGCCGAGGTAAATATATAACATGTAACAGGTATAGCCGAGGTAAATATATAACATGTAGCAGGTACAGCCGAGGTATATATATAACATGTAGCAGGTACTGCCGAGGTAAATATATAACATGTAGCAGGCACAGCCGAGGTAAATATATAACATGTAGCAGGTACTGCCGAGGTAAATATATAACATGTAGCAGGTACAGCCGAGGTAAATATATAACATATATATAACATGTAGCAGGTACTGCCGAGGTAAATATATAACATATATATAACATGTAGCAGGTACTGCCGAGGTATATATATAACATATATATAACATGTAGCAGGTACTGCCGAGGTATATATATAACATATATATAACATGTAGCAGGTACAGCCGAGGTAAATATATAACATATATATAACATGTAGCAGGTACAGCCGAGGTAAATATACAACATATATATAACATGTAGCAGGTACAGCCGAGGTAAATATATAACATATATATAACATGTAGCAGGTACTGCCGAGGTAAATATATAACATATATATAACATGTAGCAGGTACAGCCGAGGTAAATATATAACATGTAGCAGGTACTGCCGAGATAAATATATAACATATAGCAGGTACTGCCGAGGTAAATATATAACATGTAGCAGGTACTGCCGAGATAAATATATAACATATAGCAGGTACTGCCGAGATAAATATATAACATATAGCAGGTACTGCCGAGATAAATATATAACATATAGCAGGTACTGCCGAGATAAATATATAACATATAGCAGGTACTGCCGAGATAAATATATAACATATAGCAGGTACTGCCGAGGTAAATATATAACATGTAGCAGGTACTGCCGAGATAAATATATAACATATATATAACATGTAGCAGGTACTGCCGAGATAAATATATAACATGTAGCAGGTACTGCCGAGGTAAATATATAACATATATATAACATGTAGCAGGTACTGCCGAGGTAAATATATAACATATATATAACATGTAGCAGGTACTGCCGAGGTAAATATATAACATATATATAACATGTAGCAGGTACTGCCGAGGTAAACTCATAAGCATAATCATCATAGATATAATAATGATAATTAATAATAATAAATAATATTAATAATAATAATAAAGACTATATTTTAGGAGAGAAGTCATTTAACAAAAGTTAATCTACCATGAGGACCTCAACATATATACAAATCAAATGTAATCAAAAGATAGAACTATAAGTGAAAACTGCACATTGGAAATATATAGTAATGTTAAAGCTGAACAGTAGAGAAACTATATATAATATGTTATGGAATATGATGATATATGGAATTGGCTAGTAGAATAGAAAAGAGGAATGAGACAATTAATGACAATAAATCTGTACAACAATGTGCATATATGACTTATAGTGGTATCTTGAAAATAAGTTTGAATATGCACTCGCCCATATGCTCTGCAGTGGCGAGTATAAGCACAAACGACGGAACGTATCCCCAGTACGACCTTTGTTTTTATCCAGTGCGCCCGTTACCATGGAATTAACAATAACGGCACTAAGTAACCGACCGTCACACTAATAATGGAGGGATAAGTTAATATGAAAACAATAGAGTGGTAGTAAATGTGCACACACTCTGTGTTCATATAGTGTATGTCGTTTTTACATTTGAAGGCATCGTACATGCGGTTGAGGCACTTGTACGGATTTAACCTCAGCATTGCACAGGAACACCTTCCGGTTACAATCGATATGGTGCTGGATTACCGCAACGAACCGTGCAGCGGTACATACAAGCAGAATAGAACATGTTACCAGGTACGGTTGAACAACACTGCGCACGATAATACACATGTACAACTACAAGATATAACCAATGAGAAACATCGGTCAGTTAATGCCCCTGAATACTCCCTAAAAGTAGATAGGTCCTATTAAGTGGTTTCCTTTGTTTTTATCGTTGTTTCCTTTGCGCAACACATTTGAAATGTTCTTCCACGTTCTCATCTTATTATTATTAAATTACTACATCTCGACAGATATCTATAGTATATCCAATGGTAACTCCACCATGTGACTCTAGTTACCTCCCCTGACATTTCGTCCACATATACAGAATGTTAATGACGTGATAATAACGTTCACGTGTTGGACTAATCCAATGGGTACTTACATGTATCTGTAAAACATTATTATCAATTAATTAACATGATTTTGATAAAATCACAATTATCATAGCTCAACACATGGTTACGGAACACCCGTAAAAACAAAGCATTCGAAATAATAGGACCTACACACATTTCGGGATAAATCGGACTTTATCTGCCAAGGGAGGTAATAGAAAAAACAATGATGTCTCTCATTACATCATCAAGGTTTTCATCTTTATTCAAGTCTCGTCTATGTACAGACATATAATGCAAAGACACAGTTAAACAATCACATTAAAAGTACATAGCCATTTTGAATACAATTATAAGAGACACATTGCAACAAAACATAATCACATTATAAAAGGGACGTGTTACTACATGTACTAGTTAATTATTAACGTATTATATTCATTATAACCATCAATGTTTAACCATATGGTATCAATCACAATTTGCTTTCACTGAAAATCTAGTTAAAATGAATTTGTTTTATTCATTTGCACTTTGCAAATAATTTTCCAGCGCATGTTTTTATGCTGGAACATGCATTTACTAATGTTGCTGGAAGTTTTTATATCAAATCCATTTTGCTTTTCATTTGATCTATAATTCAATATTTGTACCAACCGGCATCTAGCGCACAGGGATTCGGCACGTTTGGGGGTACTAGTATGTATATTTAAGTACAGTGATTCTACTCTGTGGGATGTCAGATTTCGCATCGATCAGTAAAATGGCCCTATCTGAAACACAGGGATTCGGCACGTTTGGAGGTACTAGTATATATATTTAAGTACAGGGATTCTACTCTGTGGGGTGTCAGATTTCGCATCGATCAGTAAAATGGCCCTATCTAAATATAACGCCTATCCCGAGTCTGTATAATGTTCTTCAAATAAAACACAACTTTAAGCTGCGTGCATGTATACTTTGCAAACAATTGTCACAGACATTGGCCATATATAGAAGGTCACATTTCCATACTAGGACACGGGTTCTGTCAGCAACAACAAAAATCTTCGACGGGAGAGTTTTAACTGTGAATAACATTATCAATAAAATGTGTTTCCACTAACGTGTAGGTTTATTCGGCAAAAATGTACGTCAAAAAGAGATTTCGTAGAATTTTTCAATTTGTTTTGAACATTTCTAAAGCGGCGCAGTTCGCGTTGAAACGAGCGTTCTGATTGTTCTAATGTTATTCACTGTTAAAACTCTCCCGTCGAAGATTTTTTTTTGCTGACAGAACCCGTGTCCTAGTATGGAAATGTGACCTGCTATGGCCAATGTCTGTGGCAATTGTTTCTAATAGTCTGTGTGATCCGCACGTACAAAACAGTATTAGTATGATAAATGTAAAATAATGTAAAAGAAATTAAAAGAAATTCTTTTGACGCAGTCTAAATGTTATCATTTGATTTCGATTGCTCTAGCAAAATACAACTGTGTTACTTCCGAATCATTATTTATGCTCCGATGTTGCCTAAGACTTTCAGCGTGGCGTCTGGTGATCTCTTCTACATACTAGAAATGGAACATATATACGTGCAGTGTATCAACATCCACCTGTATGATGCATTGACATCAACTACGTTGACGTTTAATGTTGCTATGACATCATTAGCCCTAGAAGGTAGATATAGTAACTGGAATGCTGGACCAACTTTTACGGTTAATGTCCTAGAACGAGCTCTGTTCCCAATTATATAAAGCACGGATAATCACTGGCCCCTGACTGCTGCCGGTTAAAAAGGATCAAAATATGTCCAGTGAAAACGCTTTCCAGCTGGCTTGCATGGTGTCGATGATTCTACCCAGGTGACCGACCGTGTCCGAAACCATGCTCAGATGAGCAGCTGGGGTTTACATTCACTAGTGACGATGAAGTCGCATTATTCACGAATTTAGCTGTTGATACCTCTGTACATCGGAAACAAAACTTATATGCAGCATCGTCTTAGTTTAACTCTTTCACCGCCAATGTCGCATAAAAGCGACTTTGTAAAAAAAAGTAGAGAACCCGATCGGACAGAACAGAACATGCCGTCTGATCAGGCTATATGCTGATTGCTCTTCAGACAGTGGAGCTGAAGCACCTGTCCGAATAGCAAGCAACATAGATCCTGATCAGACGCGGCGTTACGCCGCGGCTGATCTGGATCTATGTTGTTTGCACATGCTCTGAATTTAATCGGCGCTGAAAGAGTTAAGCATGATTTATTTCGGTAGTTTTACATGTAATCAAGAAATGAACATTTTATATATAATTTAACAGCAGTAGACTGAAATGGATTAGAACGAAAGAAAAGTTATATAGTTCTTCCCCCTAACATCGTCTTATGTGCATGGCGCGGAAAGTTTGAGAAACTTTAAAAGGTGATGGCCCATTATGGTTCGACATATCTGTTTATGGTTCTGTCTGAAAATATTGTATTATATTTATAATCAATGCACTACAGTGCTACGTCAATAGTATTCTCCTATTAGCGGAGTGTGCAACATGTTCTCAATAATTTCCACTTGTAAGTGATTTATGTGAAATTGAACGGTTGACACTAGATCAGACAGGTGGAACTGGATTCCGTCTGTCTTGCAATAGATGATAATCCGGTACACATGACTCATTTCTATGTTACAGAAAACAATTTCGCAACGGCCAATACATTGGAAATAGCAGTAGCTTGGCTAATAGGTAAATACAATGCAACTACCCGTACTATACATGAGAAATAGGGGGGGTGTAGTACGTTTATATACAGTCAAACATGTGTTAGTGGTCATCTCCATTAAGCAGCCAACCTGTACTAAGCAGCCAGTTTCAAAATTCCAAATATGTTGTTTTACTATATATTTGACCTGTATTAAGCAGCCACCTGTGCTAAGCAACCACTTTCTCTGACTTCCTTGACTGGCTGCTTAAGACAGGCTTGACTGTATACTTATTTTTTCTAATGTTGAGGTAAAATACTTGGTCACCAGTTGGCGCCCAACGAGTGACCTCAATTGGATAAATACTTCGGAGATCATGTTCACTAACCCTGAGAAATCGTATGAGAATTCCAATTGGACTTCAGTTACCATTAGGAAGATTTAAGTGTAAGAGGCCCGGCTAACTAAAGTCGGTAGGGAACAGAACGTGTAGAACAGCAGGTAACTTTCTTTTATCACGCAATAACAATACTCTGTCATATCTGATAGATATTTATAGACTACTATGACACATGGATAAGCACATACGAGATATCTTATATTATCAACGGACAAGTATCTAATCGAGCTAACTCCCATATTAACTCACTAGTTGAATAAGGCAAATTGCATTAGGAGCGGAAGGCATCAACTGTTGTACGTTGTACGAATCGTAGAAGTGTGTACGTCAGCATAGCGCGTTCTATCGAGAGTTCCTCCTCGAGGAAGTGTACGTCAGCATAGCTCGTTCTATCGAGAGTTCAAGTGTACGTCAGCATAGCTCGTTCTATCGAGAGTTCCTCCTCGAGGAAGTGTACGTCAGCATAGCTCGTTCTATCCAGAGTTCCTCCTCGAGGAAGTGTACGTCAGCATAGCTCATTCTATCGAGAGCTCCTAGAGGAAGTGTACGTCAGCATAGCTCGTTCTATCCAGAGTTCCTCCTCGAGGAAGTGTACGTCAGTATAGCTCGTTCTATCGAGAGTTCTTAGAGGAAGTGTACGTCAGTATAGCTCGTTCTATCGAGAGTTCTTAGAGGAAGTGTACGTCAGTATAGCTCGTTCTATCGAGAGTTCCTAGAGGAAGTGTACGTCAGTATAGCTCGTTCTATCGATAGTTCTTAGAGGAAGTGTACGTCAGTATAGCTCGTTCTATCGAGAGTTCTCCTCGAGGAAGTGTACGTCAGTATAGCTCGTTCTATCGAGAGTTCCTAGAGGAAGTGTACGTCAGTATAGCTCGTTCTATCGAGAGTTCTTAGAGGAAGTGTACGTCAGTATAGCTCGTTCTATCGAGAGTTCTTAGAGGAAGTGTACGTCAGCATAGCTCGTTCTAACCAGAGTTCATCGAGGAAGTGTACGCCAGCATAGCTCGTTCTATCCAGAGTTCCTCCTCGAGGAAGTGTACGTCAGCATAGCTCGTTCTATCGAGAGTTCTTAGAGGAAGTGTACGTCAGCATAGCTCGTTCTATCGAGAGTTCTTAGAGGAAGTGTACGTCAGCATAGCTCGTTCTATCGAGAGTTCCTCCTCGAGGAAGTGTACGTCAGCATAGCTCGTTCTATCCAGAGTTCCTCCTCGAGGAAGTGTACGTCAGCATAGCTCGTTCTATCCAGAGTTCCTCCTCGAGGAAGTGTACGTTAGTATAGCTCGTTCTATCCAGAGTTCCTCCTCGAGGAAGTGTACGTCAGCATAGCTCGTTCTATCCAGAGTTCCTCCTCGAGGAAGTGTACGTCAGCATAGCTCGTTCTATCCAGAGTTCCTCCTCGAGGAAGTGTACGTCAGCATAGCTCGTTCTATCCAGAGTTCCTCCTCGAGGAAGTGTACGTCAGTATAGCTCGTTCTATCGAGAGTTCTTAGAGGAAGTGTACGTCAGCATAGCTCGTTCTATCGAGAGTTCTTAGAGGAAGTGTACGTCAGCATAGCTCGTTCTATCCAGAGTTCCTCCTCGAGGAAGTGTACGTCAGCATAGCTCGTTCTAACCAGAGTTCATCGAGGAAGTGTACGCCAGCATAGCTCGTTCTAACCAGAGTTCCTAGAGGAAGTGTACGTCAGTATAGCTCGTTCTATCCAGAGTTCCTCGAGGAAGTGTACGCCAGCATAGCTCGTTCTAACCAGAGTTCCTAGAGGAAATGTACGTCAGCATAGCTCGTTCTATCCAGAGTTCCTCCTCGAGGAAGTGTACGTCAGCATAGCTCGTTCTAACCAGAGTTCACCGAGGAAGTGTACGCCAGCATAGCTCGTTCTAACCAGAGTTCCTAGAGGAAGTGTACGTCAGCATAGCTCGTTCTAACCAGAGTTCCTAGAGGAAGTGTACGCCAGCATAGCTCGTTCTATCCAGAGTTCCTTCTCGAGGAAGTGTACGTCAGCATAGCTCGTTCTAACCAGAGTTCCTAGAGGAAGTGTACGTCAGCATAGCTCGTTCTAACCATAGTTCCTAGAGGAAGTGTACGTCAGTATAGCTCGTTCTATCCAGAGTTCCTCGAGGAAGTGTACGCCAGCATAGCTCGTTCTAACCAGAGTTCCTAGAGGAAATGTACGTCAGCATAGCTCGTTCTAACCAGAGTTCCTAGAGGAAGTGTACGTCAGCATAGCTCGTTCTATCCAGAGTTCCTAGAGGAAGTGTACGTCAGCATAGCTCGTTCTAACCAGAGTTCCTAGAGGAAGTGTACGTCAGCATAGCTCGTTCTATCCAGAGTTCCTAGAGGAAGTGTACGTCAGCATAGCTCGTTCTAACCAGAGTTCCTAGAGGAAGTGTACGTCAGCATAGCTCGTTCTATCGAGAGTTCATCGAGGAAGTGTACGCCAACATAGCTCGTTCTAACCAGAGTTCCTAGAGGAAGTGTACGTCAGCATAGCTCGTTCTATCGAGAGTTCATCGAGGAAGTGTACGCCAGCATAGCTCGTTCTAACCAGAGTTCCTAGAGGAAGTGTACGTCATCATAGCTCGTTCTATCCAGAGTTCATCGAGGAAGTGTACGTCAGCATAGCTCGTTCTATCCAGAGTTCATCGAGGAAGTGTACGCCAGCATAGCTCGTTCTAACCAGAGTTCGTAGAGGAAGTGTACGTCGGCATAGCTCGTTCTATCCAGAGTTCCTAGAGGAAGTGTACGTCGGCATAGCTCGTTCTATCAAGAGTTCATCGAGGAAGTGTACGTCAGCATAGCTCGTTTTATCCAGAGTTCATCGAGGAAGTGCATTACTGCGAGTGTTGTTTATAATACTAACTGAATGTGCATATGTTACAGATGACTGCGAGTGTTGGGTATTATACTAACTAAATGTACATATGTTACAGATGATACCGATGACTGCGAGTGTTGGGTATTATACTAACTGAATGTACATATGTTACAGATGACTGCGAGTGTTGGGTATTATACTAACTGAATGTGCATATGTTTCAGATGACTGCGAGTGTTGGTTATTATACTAACTGAATGTACATATGTTACAGATGACTGCGAGTGTTGGGTATTATACTAACTGAATGTGCATATGTTACAGATGACTGTGAGTGTTGGGTATTATACTAACTAAATGTGCATATGTTACAGATGACTGCGAGTGTTGGGTATTATACTAACTAAATGTGCATATGTTACAGATGACTGCGAGTGTTGGGTATTATACTAACTAAATGTACATATGTTACAGATGACTGCGAGTGTTGGGTATTATACTAACTGAATGTACATATGTTACAGATGACTGCAAGTGTTGGGTATTATACTAACTGAATGTACATATGTTACAGATGACTGCAAGTGTTGGGTATTATACTAACTGAATGTACATATGATACAGATGACTGCGAGTGTTGGTTATTATACTAACTAAATGTACATATGTTACAGATGACTGCGAGTGTTGGGTATTATACTAACTAAATGTACATATGTTACAGATGACTGCGAGTGTTGGGTATTATACTAACTAAATGTACATATGTTACAGATGATACAGATGACTGTGAGTGTTGGGTATAATACTAACTAAATGTGCATATGTTACAGATGATACAGATGACTGTGAGTGTTGGGTATTATACTAACTAAATGTACATATGTTACAGATGACTGCGAGTGTTGGGTATTATACTAACTAAATGTGCATATGTTACAGATGACTGCGAGTGTTGGGTATTATTCTAACTGAATGTACATATGTTACAGATGACTGTGAGTGTTGGTTATTATACTAACTGAATGTACATATGTTACAGATGACTGCGAGTGTTGGGTATTATACTAACTAAATGTACATATGTTACAGATGACTGCGAGTGTTGGGTATTATACTAACTGAATGTACATATGTTACAGATGACTGCGAGTGTTGGGTATTATACTAACTGAATGTACATATGTTACAGATGACTGGAAGTGTTGGGTATTATACTAACTGAATGTACATATGTTACAGATGACTGCGAGTGTTGGTTATTATACTAACTAAATGTACATATGTTACAGATGACTGCGAGTGTTGGGTATTATACTAACTAAATGTACATATGTTACAGATGACTGCGAGTGTTGGGTATTATACTAACTAAATGTACATATGCTACAGATGATACAGATGACTGCGAGTGTTGGGTATAATACTAACTAAATGTACATATGTTACAGATGATACAGATGACTGTGAGTGTTGGGTATTATACTAACTAAATGTACATATGTTACAGATGACTGCGAGTGTTGGGTATTATACTAACTAAATGTGCATATGTTACAGATGACTGCGAGTGTTGGGTATTATACTAACTGAATGTACATATGTTACAGATGACTGCGAGTGTTGGTTATTATACTAACTGAATGTACATATGTTACAGATGACTGCGAGTGTTGGGTATTATACTAACTGAATGTACATATGTTACAGATGACTGCAAGTGTTGGTTATTATACTAACTAAATGTACATATGTTACAGATGACTGCGAGTGTGGGTATTATACTAACTAAATGTACATATGTTACAGATGACTGCGAGTGTTGGGTATTATACTAACTAAATGTACATATGTTACAGATGACTGCGAGTGTTGGGTATTATACTAACTAAATGTACATATGTTACAGATGATACAGATGACTGTGAGTGTTGGGTATAATACTAACTAAATGTGCATATGTTACAGATGATACAGATGACTGTGAGTGCTGGGTATTATACTAACTAAATGTACATATGCTACAGATGACTGCGAGTGTTGGGTATTATACTAACTGAATGTACATATGCTACAGATGTTACAGATGACTGCGCGTGTTGGGTATTATACTAACTAAATGTGCATATGTTACAGGTGATACAGATGACTGTGAGTGTTGGGTATTATACTAACTGAATGTACATATGTTACAGATGATACAGATTATTGCGAGTGCGAGTGTTGGGTGTATAACATGCTATATGGAGAATCTCCCTACACAAACCTGTCATATGAACAAATTAAAGTTGCTTTAAAAAATACCACTGAAAAGGTTCGTACTTTTTAATTTATGCGATTTATTTAGTAACGAAATCTGTAGATTTATTAGAGTGGTGGAACCTATGCTCGGCGTAAATCCCACATATAGAGTGGTGGAACATATGCTCGGCGTAAATCCCACATATAGAGTGGTGGAACCTATGCTCGGCGTAAATCCCACATATAATGACCAGTATAAAATGTTAATTGCACATGTCGTATATTATTATTTTCTCAAGTCGTGAAAACAACTTTCAAAACACTCTTGTCGACAGTTTTGGCTTCATCACGTGACCTTGCTGCTCAATACAGCTATCGCAACGGTGTCGGTCGGCACCCGTTTATATGGGGAACTGCATGGAGACTTCAGGGAACCTATGCACGGCGTACTTGTTATTTTTATTTATCCACCATAACTTGTTGAATATCTTATTTTGATATAGTACATCATTGAGTTAAAACATTTATTAGTCTTAATCAGAAATGGTATAGAAACTATTTTTCGGGTTAGGTGTAGATTTTTTAAATTCGGATAGCTACCATAATTGCTCACACACCTAACAGTTTCGGTGGAAATATTCTCCCAATGAGTTGCTTGTTTATATTCGTCTGCTGGACCAAGTCACCTGACAGTTGCATCAGGCTACCGATACACTCAACAGAATGCTATTGAACCATGCTTCAGCTCTGTCGGCGAAATTAGCCTAGAACTATATAAATATTTTAAATACGGATGGAAATGGAAAATACGCCGAGCATAGGAATACATCGAGCATAGGTTCCACCACTCTATATATAATAAATGTTTGTGCAAGTAGTTTCAATTATTTTCAGTGTCAGCATATTGATGCCTTATGGACGATTAAAATTGTGAATTGTATTTCGTAATCTTTTTTATTATTATGATCAATTTTATCAGTAGTTTAATTTCTCATCCCGGTGTCATATAGAATATTGACCCATATATGATAAAGGTATATTCTTTATTAGACGCGTGATTTTGATATTCATTTTCAGCGTCATGGTTGCATTTTCCAGTAGATTGTGAATACATGTATAAGGTGTCAACAGCCTGTTCCAGTGCTTCCATTAACCCTTAACCTGCCGTGGCTGATCAGGATCTGTGTTGTTTGCTATTCAGACAAATGTTTTAGCTCCACTATCCAAATAGCAAATAGCATAGAGCCTGATCAGACAGAACATTATGTGCCATATGTTCTGTGTCGTCTGATCTGGCTCTATGTTGTTTGCAAAAGCGTCTTTAGTAGTGATTGGCAGGCTACGGGATAAATGCTAACAATATCAACCAGTGTTTATTTATCCATAACAATATTGTTCATTGTTGCCCATGTAGCTGGAAAAAGAGCTAGCAGTGAATGTATCGACTCTATCGTCGACAATTAGACAAAAGACGAGTGCGGACGACAGCAGGGCATCAGCCAGCGTGGTTGGATATACACTAGGAGTGGCGTTGCTCATCGTGACATTTGGGGGTAGGATACGTTTATAATACTGTGTTATTGAAGCTGTGATTGTTCATGATTACACTATACATTGCTTAGTAAAAAACAAACATCTCAAGATGGAATTAACCCTTTCCTTCATAGAGATTTAGGTTAATATACTATTATATCTTCATACCAACGACAGCCCATTTAGCTATCATGCAGTGGATAAGTAGTCGCCATATCTATCCCACCTCCATAGATATTACTGGGACTACATAGAGATTTAGATTAATATACTATTATATCCCCATACAAACGAGCCATTTAGCTATCATGCAGTGGATAAGTAGTCGCCATATCTATCCCACCTCCATAGATATTACTGGGACTACATAGAGATTTAGGTTAATATACTATTATATCTCCATACAAACGACAGCCATTTAGCTATCATGCAGTGGATAAGTAGTCGCCATATCTATCCCACCTCCATAGATATTACTGGGACTTCATAGAGATTTAGGTTAATATACTATTATATCTTCATACAAACGACAGCCATTTAGCTATCATGCAGTGGATAAGTAGTCGCCATATATATCTCACCTCCATAGATATTACTGGGACTTCATAGAGATTTAGGTTAATATACTATTATATTTCCATACAAACGACAGCCATTTAGCTATCATGCAGTTGATAAGTAGTTGCCATATCTATCACACCTCCATAGATATTACTGGGACTACATGAGATTCTGGCCTTTGTTATGAACATTGGTTTGGATACTACATTGTCAATGTATGTGGTATTGGTAATGGCGCCAAGAGGCGCTTCTATGAGGGAAAGTGTTAATATATGAATTTAGAAGCAATAGTGATAGCAAAGTCATATGTCATGTAAAGTTTCCATAGTAACGTAACTAACTAGCATGTAACGTTTCCATAGTAACATAACTAACTAGCATAAAAATAGAGAAAACAAATGATTTCTTTGTGCCAGAAATAAATACATACTTGTTACATGAACTAAAACACATACGTGCGAGAAATAAAATACATACGTGTTACATGAACTAAAACACATACGTGCGAGAAATAAAATACATACGAAAAATGAAATACACTATCGTTAGACTTCGACAACTAAATCACATACATAATAGAAATACGGTCATCTGTACAAGAGCTTCTTCTTTGTACGATAAATTGTTCTCCTTTTTTAAAACTTTATTTATTTTACAATGATTGAGTAGAAAGTTCTAACAACTTATATTAATCACTCTCGTTGGCGCGGATGAAAGCGTACATGTGGTCATACGTGTGGGAGGAAACCGCAGTACCCGGAGAAAACCCACCTGTCCGATCTGGTAACCACCGTACCATCTCACATACTTCCCGGTCCGAGGATCGAACCAGGGTTATGATAATTAATCTCACATGTACGAGAAATATCTATAATATATATTGTATTACAATATTGTATTGAATATCAAAATGTATGTTTAGTATAAAGCACACTTGTCAACAGTAGGGTTCATTGATATATAGTTACATATAGTTTAAAGATAAATAATTGTTATTATGTTAAAAAAAAAACTGCAACTAATACACTATATTCTAATTACATGTCATTAATAATACACACACTTTTCTCAAACTATAGGACGATGTATGTTAGATTTATTGTAACCGCCATGTTATGTTTTATGGCGATGAACATATGTCTATGCAAAAAAAAAAAAAATGATTGATTGATTGATTGATTGATTGATTGATTGATTGATTGATTGATTGATATTGTATTACACAATTTGTTTTATAAAGTTGTCGACTTTCACAGGTTACATGTTCTGCAACAAATTATATTCTAATTTACACAGTTATCTCCCCCAGACCTAAAACTGAATTATTTGTCATTTGTATAGGATATAATATACCCTACTAGCATCTATAACTTTTTATTATTGTACTAAAGTATTTTTAAATATTATTATTGTACTAAAGTTTGTATTATTGTACTAAAGTTATTTTTATTGTACAAACGTTATTATTTTTATTCTAATGTTTTTATTATTATTATTGTAATATAGCAGAAATAATGGTGTACATGTTTTTATTATCTGTTTTTCAGGGATTCTTTTAGCTGATGCACCAAAGATGTTAGAAAGTATGAATATAATGCGCACTAATCTGATGTCAAGATTTGGCAGACAGTCTGTACCAAATCGGCCTGATATAACATTAATTACCAATTTAAACCATTAATTAACGACCTATATCAGTGAATTTGCATCATTGGGTTACATTAGAATATACCATGGTACAGTTGATTTCTTGACATGTACTATGCATAAAGCGACACTACATCAGTGAAAACGCAAATGTCTGCAGAATGTATTTTCCTATTATATGGTATAATTTTTCCCCAAATATTTGCCTCAAAAACTGAGTATTTCAACTAATAAACAAACGTCGTATACGCGGTTTGCTGACATAACAAAATAATGTAAATTGGGTCGACATCCATGCGTAATACAACTCGTGTATCCTGAATAACACGATGTATGGTACAGATTTACCGTTATATCTCACATTTGTGCCTATGCATATTTATTATCTCGTGTTTAGTATTGACCCCGATGACAAACAAACGTCAATTCAAGAGCGTGGATGACCGTTATATGAAATCCTACTTTCAATATTGAAAGTGTGTAGACCACAAAAACAACATTTATTGATTCAATGTTAAGTGTTCGAATATATTCGGAAGAATTTGCAGCAGCAATGCATTTATACGTGAACAAAAATGCATTTTATTTGCTTTTTGTGATGTAATGTCGCTTTAAATGTTTTTTATTTTATAGCTTTTATGCTTTTATTAACATTTTACACTTGTTTGCAATCATCATTGCATAACTCTTGTATTCAGTCACCTTGTTACAATCTATACTTTTCTGGAGGGCCGTGACTAATGTTGTTAAAACTTGTGGCCCAACCCATTTGCTTCAACATATATTGACAATGCATGTGTAAAACAATACCTTAAGTCGTATATTATGCACCATTATACAAGTTTGTTCATTTGTTGTTTGTACATTGTATATAATTATATCGAATGAATGCAAATAAAATATGAGCAAACTAAACTTGTTTGCAGTTTTTTCAGAAGCTCCCCCCCCCGGGCGTATCCTTAAAATGCTATACTGTTTGACAGACTGAAAATAAATCTTATCTTTATTTTGTATTTATGTACATTTATACATGTGGTTTACAACAGATTATTTAACGCATATTGTAATATTTTGTTTGTTTTTAAGAAGTACAATGTATCTGCTTCTTGTAGCTTTGATATATGCAAGTTTGCACCACCTACCATGATGAACAGAGATGAGTGTGTGTTTTACGTTTATCGTCGCTACCATTTGCCCATATTTGAGCGACGCCTCCTGAAGAGATTAGTCATTTTAGAGGATAGTGCAATGATACAGACAGAGACCCATTCCAGAGTGTCCTCTGGTTCTTTTACTTGCACGATGTAAAGCACCAACACGAGACCTCGGTTTAAAGTCCCATCTGAAAGACTGGAACAGAGTTGGTTGTGTGAAATATCTATATATAAAGACTGGATTCAAATATTTAGCTTTTGCAAAATATGACAGATATTATGTGCAATTCACGCGCAAAATGAATACAGTGAAGTTAGTTGGAAATTAGTCATAATTGATAACATTACCGTGAAATAAATTCATGCTTAATACAAAGGAATAAATGGTAAACGGTCCATATGGCGACTCCAGATGTTATTGATTGAAGAAGACCCAGGTGCCCCTCCGAGCAGTTTTTCCATAACCAAGTCAAAGAATTTGATTGGCAAAAACAAGTTATGTTCATTGCCAAATAGCACGATATGGAGATAATCTCAATAAGTTTTACGCTTTCGATTAAATCCATTTTCATTCTGTATACAATAGATATGTACTGTACATTATGAATGAATAAATATGTTTAAACCAAGTAGCATGATGTAGAACTTGTATATTAATTGAAAATAAATTAAATATTAATTATTTATATCTAAAGTAATGCTATTACACTAATATTTATTACTCATACAATAATGAGCTTAATAAATAATTACATAGGAATAATTACAGTGTTCCTTTTAAATGTAGCAAGCAAGCAAGATATACAGCTTTTTAACGGAATGTGCCATCTGATCAGGCTCTATGCTATTCAGATGATCTTGCTAAGACACTTGGCTATGTAGCAAACAACATTGATCCTGATCAGCACGCACCATCATAGATCCTGATCAGCATGCAGCGTCACGCTGCGACTGATCTGGATCTATGTTGTTTGCAAAAGCCTTTAAATGTATCCAGAATGAAATGGGTTAATTATGGTACCCCAGACTGACTTCATAATATTTGCACACATATCTGTTAGGCCATGTACAGTAATGTCTTTTTAAGTAAGGCAATCTTATGCTGGAATAAAATGGACAAACCAATAAAAAGTGATATTCGGACTCAACAACTCGCATATTACATGTAGTACATAATCGTTGGCTTCTTTCAATATTTCTAAACCTTTCTTCTTCTATGGCTAATCTATGGACCATACACTATTTACATTTTAAAGTGATGTACGCGGATGAAAGGAACAGTATATATACTACTTATGACTGCTTTCCTCGTGCTACATGATAAACTCACTTGTACAGGATTATAGGTAAAGTGATGTACCCAGATGAAAGGAACAGTATATATACTACTTATGACTGCTTTCCTCGTGCTACATGATAAACTCACGTGTACAGGATTATAGGTAAAGTGATGTACGCGGATGAAAGGAACAGTATATATACTACTTATGACTGTTTTCCTCGTGCTACATGATAAACTCACTTGTACAGGATTATAGGTAAAGTGATGTACGCGGATGAAAGGAACAGTATATATACTACTTATGACTGCTTTCCTAAAGCTACATGATAAACTCATTTGTATTTTTTTTTATAAATCGTCATTACCGGTTGCCCATATGCCCAAGAGGAAACACCCAGAAAATATATAAACCAAGGGCACGACTGAACATCAGAAAATACTCGTTTACTCACAGAGTGATAGACACCTGGAATTCCCTACCAGACAGTGTTATAAGTGCAATGTCAGTACCTTCTTTTGAGAGACGTCTAGACAAATTTTGGAAAAATCAAGACATATTGTATAATTATAATGAGCAAATCACAACCGGACGCGACAGTACAAATAACGAAGAGCTGGAGTCAGAGGCTGAGGACAGCCTTCTTCCAGAAGTCGACTTATGAATACTTATGAATATGAGCGACGCCTCCTGAAGAAATTAGTCATTTTAGATTGTTGGTGGATAGTGCAATGATACAGACAGAGGCCCATTCCAGAGTCTTCTCTGGTTCTTTTACGTGCATGGTGTACAGCACCGACACTAGACCTCGGCTTGAAGTTCCATCTGAAAGATTGTTAATTTTATTAGGGTCAGATGGGGGATCGAACCTGCATATACCGGGTAAATAACCAAGTTTGAATATAAGCCCTAACACACCTTAATGGGATGAAAAGAACAGTATATATACTACTTACGATTGCTTTCCTCACCTCGTGTTATATGATAAACTCACTTGTAACTGTTCTAACCGGCTTTAATATTTGCAGTGTATATTTTGAGGCTCCGACAGATTAATTTTATAACATAACTTTATGGGGGTTTATATATACCATATTGAGCTTAACAATAAATCGATTATCGATAATTCTGCCTCAATTTGTAACATGCAAGTCTAGTATTGCTTTAAGTTCACCTGTCAGTAATATAGGTTGGCCCAATGTCTTAAGCGTAACATCCAATATCTTGCGAGATATTTAATTGATATCCGCGCACAATACTTATTAAACTGGCATGGATGAATGTTCCACTTGTCTCGATATTGTGATCATTTGCACCAAGTTGATTCAAAATTCTACAATGAGTTTAACAAATGCGTCCATTTATGATATACAGACGGACGGACAGACATGGTGACTCCTATATGCCTCTTCTCAAATGTTTTTTTTAAAACTCTATTTATTTTAACGATTGCAAAGCAAGTTCTAACAACTTATATTAATCACTTTCGTTGGCGCAGATGAAAAAAGCGCATATGTGGTCATTCGTGTGGGAGGTAACCGGAGTACCTGGAGAAAACCCACCTGTCTGATCTGGCGACAACCGTACCATCTCACATACTTCCCGGTCCGAGGATCGAACCTGGGTTGCATTGGTGAGAAGCGAGCGCACTAACCACTGTGCTTATCAGACAGCCTCGAATGTTTGTGGTGGTAAAATCATTTACATCTAAACACTTCCTCGTTTAAACTGATTTATTTAAATTTCTCACATAATTTACAGTTTACATACATAATGCATAGCAACATAAAAAATAGACTAAAAAGGAATATAACAAACATGAGTCCTATATATAAGACATCTACATAATTCTTTTTCGATCTGTTATCTGAAAAATGCCTTGATAGTAAAATGTTACATTTTTCAAGTCTAAATATTTGGACTAAACAAACATGTGATAATGCTCAGATTTGCAATCTGAAATGTATGAACCAAAATGGTAGTTTGCAAGGCAACGAGACACAATAAATCTGAATATTAACCCTTTCAACCCCACAGGCCTCTAAATAGGCTTATGAAAAGTGTAGATCCAGATGAGCCGGCTCGTAACGAGCCGTCTCATCAGGATCTGCACTTTTTTGCCAGTAATAATTATTACTATTTTTAGATAAAATTACCCATTTTGATAAATGAACTGGTCCAAAGGTAATTTTCTTATTAATTTATTGGTCTAATAATAGCATGGACCAGTCCATGTCAGTTACTTGGGTTGAAAGAGTTAAGGGAGGACAATATCTAATGTTGCAAGAACGTGTGTCCAACCCTTTTGCCTTTTGACATTCATATCATGATATCTTTCATTGTCATAATTTATATTTGTGTAAAAATATGTCAAAGAGCAATAGAATATGAGATTAGAATAAATCTGAACTTTCTACAAAAAAACATCAATTAATATGAAAGTTTGTCTACAGGCACCAGTAACCTGTATATAGTTTGTCTATAGGTACCAGTAATCTGTATATAGTTTGTCTACAGGCACCAGTAACCTGTATATAGTTTGTCTACAGGCACCAGTAATCTGTATATAGTTTGTCTACAGGTACCAGTAACCTGTATATATAGTTTGTCTACAGGCACCAGTAACCTGTATATAGTTTGTCTACAGGCACCAGTAACCTGTATATAGTTTGTCTACAGGCACCAGTAACCTGTATATAGTTTGTCTACAGGCACCAGTAACCTGTATATAGTTTGTCTACAGGCACCAGTAACCTGTATATAGTTTGTCTACAGGCACCAGTAACCTGTATATAGTTTGTCTACAGGCAAAAGTATTTAGTTTGTCTACAGGCACCAGTAACCTGTATATAGTTTGTCTACAGGCACCAGTAACCTGTATATAGTTTGTCTACAGGCACCAGTAACCTGTATATAGTTTGTCTACAGGCAAAAGTATTTAGTTTGTCTACAGGCACCAGTAACCTGTATATAGTTTGTCTACAGGCACCAGTAACCTGTATATAGTTTGTCTACAGGCACCAGTAACCTGTATATAGTTTGTCTACAGGCAAAAGTATTTAGTTTGTCTACAGGCACCAGTAACCTGTATATAGTTTGTCTACAGGCACCAGTAACCTGTATATAGTTTGTCTACAGGCACCAGTAACCTGTATATAGTTTGTCTACAGGCAAAAGTATTTAGTTTGTCTACAGGCACCAGTAACCTGTATATAGTTTGTCTACAGGCACCAGTAACCTGTATATAGTTTGTCTACAGGCACCAGTAACCTGTATATAGTTTGTCTACAGGCACCAGTAACCTGTATATAGTTTGTCTACAGGCACCAGTAACCTGTATATAGTTTGTCTACAGGCACCAGTAACCTGTATATAGTTTGTCTACAGGCACCAGTAACCTGGTTGTGGCCCGGTTGCTCACGTGATACCATTATGCATTTGAGATACCGGTACCTAGTTTACTTGAAAGGAAACAAGCTTTATAAAAGTTGATGAAATTGGAAACAAAATTGGTAAAAAAGATTTTACAAGGATTTCAAAACTTGGTCAAAATTACTTTTACAAGGATTTCAAAACTGGGTCAAAATTACTTTTACAAGGATTTCAAAACTGGGTCAAAATTACTTTTACAAGGATATCAAAACTGGGTCAAAATTACTTTTACAAGGATTTTATTTACTTTGAACTATTGACCTAGTGTTTGGACGGAAATGATGACCGATTATCGAAAGAATTTGTGTAAACATAAAATGAAACTTGTAATTAAAATTTGTTATAAAAATAGACTTGCTACTCTGTTTACACATGGATATCCAGTGACCTAGCGTTTCCACGGAAATAGCGTTTCCACGGAAATGGCAGATACCGGTAAGCGGAATTAATCGAGGTATCATCAAACAGAACTGAGTAAAAAGTTTGCGTAAAAGTGGGTCAAAAAAACAGTTTCCACAGTGTAAACAAGGATTTTCAGTAACAAATGGCACACACTAAATCATAAAACAGTGGAACTTCACTGCTTCAAACTTGTCGGGTTCCGTGAATAATGGTTTGAGTCAAGGATACTCAATCTGGAGTGTCCCACGATATTTAGAACTGCATACCTGTAATGGCTTACTATTGTATACCGGTTTATGTAATACACAAATTTGTGTTTTTACGACAGCGTTTCATATCATGTTTGTTACATTGATACCGGTATTATAATTGTAAGAATATCGATGCCAATATAAATAGGATCTTACATGATTGGTGATTTCATACTCGTTTCATAAAATATGGTATGAAATCATCACGAGTGTAAGATCCCTTTAATCACATGACCATAGTTACCATAGCGCTCTCGTTTTAATGAATAACGTTGCTGCTTTCATTTTAGCGCTAATTGTCAGCACAAATTGTTATGACGTCACTACGCAAAGCAGCATTGTATTTATGTTTTAAAAAGCGTTATAATTGCGTCGAGACTTCTTTTAAATCGTATTTTGTCTTACAATTTAACATTTTGTACAAATTCAAATATATACTTTAAAATTTAATTTACAAATCATAAGGATTATTCTCTCAACCAATCAGAATGATTCCCGGTGTTATTACACGTGTATACATATAAGAAATTATGAGATGACTGTATTATACTGAATACAAGCAAAGTTATGTGATAAAAAAACTATATTCAATATTAAAAATCATGAGTTTGCATTTACAATTACTATAGTGTAGTTTATACACATTTATTTTAGCTCAATTTAGGGTTAACCCTAACCCTAAACATGTTATGCAATTCAATGACGAATGATTTAAATGTACATATAATTTCATGTAAGGTAGAGATATGCATTCTAAAAATAGACAATTTCAATCAAAGCATGTCAGTAGGTAATGTTACTAATGTACAGCGATTTATCACATGGACATGATACATAAAGCTTACTTCTTTAACCCTTTCAACACTACAGACCTCTAAATAGGCTTACAAAAAGTTTAGATCCAGATGAGCCGACTCGTGACGAGCCAGTCTCATCAGGATCTGCATTTTATAAATGAACTAGTTCAAATGTAATTTTCTTATAAATTTATTGGTCTAAAAATATTATGCACCAGTCCATTTGAGTTACTTGGTGTTGAATGGGTAAAGGAAAAATGCCGACAATGGAAACAATGCTTTTAATTTGAAGTTATCATCATGTTCCGTATGTCTGGCTGTAAAAAAATATTTTAAAAAATTCTAAGAATGAATTTATGGATGCAAAACAAGTTCCTACAACTTATATTAATAACTCTCGAAACCTCATTCCTGATGGAATCCATTACAAAGAGGGAGAGAAGTGGCAACGTGGAATTTAAATGACTTGCCTAAGGGCACAATCGTAACGGCTCCAGCTGGGCGCAAACTCTGGGCCTTTCGAAAGTGAAGACAAAGCACTAGCACTGTGCTATCACGATTCCACTTAACCATTTAAAGACCCACTCACTCGGATACTATTGCTTTTATAGCTTGTGCAAGGTGTATGTGACGTCAAAATCAGCCAGCAACAGAAAACGTTCAAATCGTGGCATGCAAATGAACTGCATGTACAAGTAAAACCAATATGCATGCCATTGTAGTCGAATTATTCCCACAACAACATTTATGTTCGTCAATTCTAGCCACAGTTTATACAACTACAAAAATCTTGAATGCGCGCCGGTGACACCGGAATGGTTTCGAGACGCTGTTGCTGATTTCAAGTGTAGTTAATTCGTCCTCCGGATTTTCAAATTCAAAATTATATTGCAACATGTCCGAATAAATATTCTCAGTTTCCATTGCACACAAATTTCGCATTTTTGTGAATACAATCACGATTTTAAAGCAAGTTTGCCGATTCAGTCAGAGAATTTATATTGCGAGCTCTGTATCACCCTATATGGAGACTGCTGATATGACATCACAGAGGTTAACAGAAATGGCGGCGACCTATATCGCCTTCGTCTGACTTAATTTAGTAATTTTAAATTGCTGCAAAACATTCATTTTTGTGTTTATACGTATTGCGAAAATATTTCTGAAAAGGTATAAACATGCTTTGCATCCACTGCAGACCATGAGAACGTTGTCGACACTTTTCCCTTAAAGAAGGCACTGAATTTGCAGTATGATGTTTATCAAAGTCAGATTTGAGCAACAACTTGTACATGTACATTACATCGCAAAAAGCAAATAAAATGCATTTTGTTTACGCATAAATGAATCGCTACAACAAATTCTTCTCAATATATTCAAACACTAACATTGAATCAATAAACAGTGTTTTTGTGGTCTACAAACTTCAAAAGTGAAATTAGGATTTCATATGACAGTCATCCTGAATTAATGTTTGTTTGTCATTGGAGTCAATACTAAACGCGCGATACTTTCGCTTAGTGATACTAGTAATTTAACCAAGATTAGCCTACAAATAAATATTCCTAGGTATAAATGTGAGATATAACGGTAAATCTGTACGATAAATCGTGTTATTCATGATACATGCGTTGTATTACGCTTGGATGTCGACCCTATTTACATTATTTTGTTATGTCAACAAACTGCGTATACGACGTTTGTTTATTTGTTGAAATACTCAGTTTTTGAGGCAAATATTTGGAAAAGAATTATACCATATAATAGGAAATTACATTCCGCAGACATTTGCGTTTTCACCGATGTAGTGTCCCTTTAAGGAGCACATTATTGATTATTCTCTGTCCTTTTGTGAATATTTATTGCCAATTTCACGTGTAAAATACGAGTATGTACCGATAAAAAGAGATGTCGATGAAATCCGAGAAAGGTGAGAAAACACTTATTTGCTGCGACACACATCCCTGGGCAGTCAGACAATTGACCTTTCTGCCGATTTTGATTGACAGCTGGCGTTAGCCAATCACATCGCACCATTCGCGCACACCGGTTTATCACCGCCATCTTGTTAGACAAACAATGCTTATTAGACACACTAGTAACGAGTAGACAAATTTTAAAAGGCGTGAATTTAATCGAAAATACGGGTTTAAAATTGTTTTAATGATGTTGAAAATGTGTAGCTTTGGTGTGTGGGTTAGTTATAGTACTAAATTAGTCGATATACTGGTGATCGACGTTAAATTCAACCCATTTCAAAATCCTTGGACATATCTAAAAGTGTGTATATGAACCACAAAATACCACACAGCTGCTTTAAAAACAATGCATCTATAAAAACACCGACTGACCCCATATAGTCATTCTTTTCTCGCAAACACAGTAATCAAATTTAAGCGTGTCACACTGTTTATTGGGAGTAATCAACAACTTACCGACTACCGGTACATCACAGAGACCGCCGACTTATAATATCCCGATAGGGGCCTACTGCTATTATCAAGATCAAAGTATTGCACATCGGAATTTAGCACTGATTGGTCAATTATAAAATGTGTGCACATAATTATAGTATTGATTACTACACCAAGTCATTGTTTTATCGTTCTGTCAGACAAACGAGTTATTTAGTAAAATTTTAATCAAATCTGATAACGAGTGATCGTGATCTGAAATTATTTTTTGAAAAATAATTACAAATTAATTAATGCTGTCTGTCATTGACAATGGTGAAAAGATGTAGTTACGGGCTGTGTGACAGTGATAGTAGATATCCAGATCGATTGATAGGTGACGTTAAATTCATGCCATTTCCAAAACCTAAGACAAATCTTGAAAAATGTCTAAGGTGGATTAAGTTGTGTGGACGACCGAACGACCAGCTGAATACATCCAAAATTAATGCAAACAGATATATTTGCACAAAAGTAAGTTGAAATTAATTTATTTATGCATAATAAAATATTTTGAAAAAATATATTCTGCATTTATAGATCTACTGTTCACAAGAGATATGTGAGTATAATGGTGATTAAAATTATACATGTGGTTCATATATATTGTCGTGGATGGTGAACTAGGGATCAGATAGTAGTAATAGTACCCATGCATGTGCAGAGCTGTGAGATTCCCATATTAGCTCAGTGAATGTACTGGTGTTCAGTTTTTGGGCCTAATGTTCGAGTCTTCTAGGAGGCATAGGGTCGAGTCTCTCAAGACGGTGGCATATTTCATTTCTTTTGATGTCAAAGTTGACACGATGTGGTTGTTCACTCTTCCGTTGACTGCGCAAGCATTTTCCACGAACACTTAACACGTCCTCATCCGTTAAATATATCTGTACTTTAGAGAAATAACCTTCACTGAAGAACCTAAACCCTTGCTGTCTTGCTTTCAACGAGATATTCTTATCTGGGTGAAATAAAACCGAGAAATTCGACGGAATTTTATCTAGATCAACTTGATGCAGGTCTGCGTTAGACGCCATTTTGTTAGATAGCTTGTCTCGCGTGGTTACAGCGAGCACCTGTAACTATGGGGGGCGTGCCTAAGTAGCGTTTGCAGAAAGGTCAATTGTATTCGAGCCATAGGTATAGTTAGAACAATATGCATTATATATATATTATTGCTGGGATCAGACGGCATGTTTGAGCAAACGGGGTGGTGTTCTAGTTAACAGAGTTTGAGGCAACAAAGTTTGACTGTATATTATTAATTCAGATGACCCCTGAGATGGACCTTGGAATGGACCCTCGAATCAGCATCACGACCCTGAATGTGTCATTGCAGCACCCAACAAATAATGTCCATCATATGAGCTAGCTGGAAATGTCATCTGTCCTTGGACATATGCACTTTATGTTGTTGTCCAGACCAAATCTGAAATAAAACCAGCAAGTTCAGTGAATGTATGACCCCCTCGAAAGGCGTGTTTTGGTCTGATAAACTGAAACTGAAACTGTTTAATTTGATAAAACGCCTAATTTTACACATAGTATATTCACTGGCGTTGTACAAAAGAAGTAAAATACATATATAGACATGTACTTACATAAAAACCTGAACAAAATTCTCGTTATTTACAAAAAGACATTGGTCTAAAAATAATTATGTTACCACACAATAACACATATTTGATCAATCATTATTATAAGCATAATTTTTGATAGGCATCACAAGTATAAAGATGACTAGACTAGACTTCAGATGTGCTTTTCTGTGATTGATCAAAATCCATCAAAAACTGTCAGAGGAGTTGGCCTGACCAGTATCAGAGCAGATATAAGTAAATTGGTAAAAAACAACAATTGTACCTCCATTAACTCTAGGCTCTAAATAGACTTACAAAAGTGTAGATCCAGATGAGCCAGCTCATGACAAGCCGTCTCATCAGGATCTGCACTTTTTGCCAGTAATAATTATTTACTATTTTTAGATAAAATTACCCATTTTGATAAATGAACTGGTCCAAAGGTAATTTTCTTATTAAGTGATTTGAAGTCAACGACCGTTACTACTACTGTACTAGACCACCTTGTACTGTAAGTGATTTGAAGTCAACGACCGTTACTACTACCGTACTAGACCACCTTGTACTGAAAGTGATTTGAAGTCAACGACCGTTACTACTACTAGACCACCTTGTACTCTAAGTGATTTGAAGTCAATGACCGTTACTACTACCGTACTAGACCACCTTGTACTGAAAGTGATTTGAAGTCAACGACCGTTACTACTACCGTACTAGACCACCTTGTACTGTTAGTCCTGGCTACATGCGGAAAGGTAACACAGACAGTCCAAACACTACATCAGTCAATGATTTATTATTATTTTATAATTTTACATACCCTGAACGCCAGCCTGCAGTAAATAAGGCCATATGGAACTGGACCATAGGATCTCGAATCATTTGAGCGCTTCTTGTTATCTCCCTCTAACCACACATGACCTTTGGGCACCTGAAAACATTAACTCGTGTTTAAGCCATTCAACACAAAGTAACTGACATGGACTGGTGCATGATATGTTTAGACCAATAAATTAATAAGAAAATTACATTTGGACCAGTTCATTTATCAAAATGTCTAATTTTGTCTAAAAATAGTAATATTACTGGCAAAAAGTGCAGATCCTGATGAGATGGCTCGTCACAAGCTGGCTCATCTGTATCTACACTTTTTGTAAACCTATTTAGAGGCCTGTGGTGTTGAAAGGATTTAAAGTTGAAAAAAGCAAAATGTTGCCAAATAAACCGACCTACAAGTCTGTTAGATGTATTCCAATAAGAGAGTTACATTAACACAGTATTACACCTGTCCCCGGGAAAGGTTCAGTCCAAATATGGCACCGATACATACATGGTTCAGTCCAAATGTGGCACCGATACATACATGGTTCAGTCCAAATGTGGCACCGATACATACATGGTTCAGTCCAAATGTGGCACCGATACATCATTTGATCATAAAGATATGGTACACTACAGGGTAGGTAGCCCAGCCGACCTGACTATAATTGGTTTCATCCACACTTTTACCATTGTCTTTCAGATGGGACTTTAAACGAGGCCTCGTGTTGGTGCTTTACACCGTGCACGTAATAAAACCAGAGGAGACTCTGAAATGGGTCTCTGTCTGTATCATTGCACTATCCTCCAAAAATCTAAAATGACTAATCTCTTCAGGAGGCGTCGCTCATATGGGCAATCGGTAACGACGATAAATAATCGTAAAACACACACACCTTTACCATTGCAAAGACAACACGTATATTCGTATATTCAGTGAATCGGTGTTATTTGAAGACGTGTCTAGTTTAGTACTTGCATACTTGCATTGCAGAGTTGTTCATTCTTGGAATGACTGAAGTCAGACTTACCCAGACATGCACCGGTGATACATTGTGTAATTCACTCGAGCCTCCAGCTAGCACCTTATCAAAGTCAGACTTACCCAGACATGCACCTGTAATTCACTCGAGCCTCTAGCTACCACCTTATCAAAGCCAGACTTATCCAGACATACACCTGTAATTCACTCGAGCCTCCAGCTACCACCTTATCAAAGCCAGACTTACTCAGACATACACCTGTGATACATTGTGTAATTCACTCGAGCCTCCAGCTAGCACCTTATCAAAGCCAGACTTACCCAGACATGCACCAGTGATACATTGTGTAATTCACTCGAGCCTACAGCTAGCACTTTATCAAAGCCAGACTTATCCAGACATGCACCGGTGATACATTGTGTAATTCACTCGAGCCTCCAGCTAGCACCTTATCAAAGCCAGACTTACCCAGACATGCACCGGTGATACATTGTGTAATTCACTCGAGCCTACAGCTAGCACTTTATCAAAGCCAGACTTATCCAGACATGCACCGGTGATACATTGTGTAATTCACTCGAGCCTCCAGCTAGCACCTTATCAAAGCCAGACTTACCCAGACATGCACCTGTGAGACGTCGTTGTACACTTTATCCCCACTCATTGCTACTATCCTCTTACATACATATTTATTTGGATCATCTATGGACTTCACACCAACAACATCTCCCCTGAAACATGTTTAAATTGTTTCTTTGTTTTTGGGGTTTAAAGTCACACCAACATCATAAGTCATCTAGCGACTCTCCAGCTATCATTGTTGAAGGACGACAAGGGTGATTCTCTGGCTATCATTTGTGGAGGAAGACAAGGGCGACTCTCCAGCTATCATTGGTGGAGGAAGACAAGGGCGACTCTCCGGCTATTATTGGTGGAGGAAGACAAGGACGACTCTCCAGCTATCATTGGTGGAGGAAGACAAGGGCGACTCTCTAGCTATCATTGGTGGAGGAAGACAAGAGCGACTCTCCGGCTATCATTGGTGGAGGAAGACAAGGGCGACTCTCCAGCTATCATTGGTGGAGGAAGACAAGGGCGACTCTCCAGCTATCATTGGTGGAGGAAGACAAGGGCGACTCTCCAGCTATCATTGGTGGAGGAAGACAAGGGCGACTCTCCAGCTATCATTGGTGGAGGAAGACAAGGGCGACTCTCCAGCTATCATTGGTGGAGGAAGACAAGGGCGACTCTCCAGCTATCATTGGTGGAGGAAGACAAGGGCGACTCTCCAGCTATCATTGGTGGAGGAAGACAAGGGCGACTCTCTAGCTATCATTGGTGGAGGAAGACAAGGGCGACTCTCCGGCTATCATTGGTGGAGGAAGACAAGGGCGACTCTCCAGCTATCATTGGTGGAGGAAGACAAGGGCGACTCTCCGGCTATCATTGGTGGAGGAAGACAAGGGCGACTCTAGCTATCATTGGTGGAGGAAGACAAGGGCGACTCTCCGGCTATCATTGGTGGAGGAAGACAAGGGCGACTCTCCAGCTATCATTGGTGGAGGAAGACAAGGACGACTCTCCAGCTATCATTGGTGGAGGAAGACAAGGGCGACTCTCCAGCTATCATTGGTGGAGGAAGACAAGGACGACTCTCCGGCTATCATTGGTGGAGGAAGACAAGGGCGACTCTCCGGCTATCATTGGTGGAGGAAGACAAGGGCGACTCTCCAGCTATCATTGGTGGAGGAAGACAAGGGCGACTCTCCAGCTATCATTGGTGGAGGAAGACAAGGGCGACTCTCCGGCTATCATTGGTGGAGGAAGACAAGGGCGACTCTCCTGCTATCATTGGTGGAGGAAGACAAGGGCGACTCTCCAGCGATCATTGGTGGAGGAAGACAAGGGCCACTCTCCGGCTATCATTGGTGGAGGAAGACAAGGGCGACTCTCCAGCTATCATTGGTGGAGGAAGACAAGGACGACTCTCCAGCGATCATTGCTGGAGGAAGACAAGGGTGACTCTCCAGCTATCATTGGTGGAGGAAGACAAGGGCGACTCTCCAGCTATCATTGGTGGAGGAAGACAAGGGCGACTCTCCGGCTATCATTGGTGAAGGAAGACAAGGGCGACTCTCCAGCTATCATTGGTGGAGGAAGACAAGGGCGACTCTCCAGCTATCATTGGTGGAGGAAGACAAGGGCGACTCTCCAGCTATCATTGGTGGAGGAAGACAAGGGCGACTCTCCAGCTATCATTGGTGGAGGAAGACAAGGGCGACTCTCCAGCTATCATTGGTGGAGGAAGACAAGGGCGACTCTCCAGCTATCATTGGTGGAGGAAGACAAGGGCCACTCTCCAGCTATCATTGGTGGAGGAAGACAAGGGCGACTCTCCAGCTATCATTGGTGGAGGAAGACAAGGGCGACTCTCCAGCTATCATTGGTGGAGGAAGACAAGGGCGACTCTCCAGCTATCATTGGTGGAGGAAGACAAGGGCGACTCTCCAGCTATCATTGGTGGAGGAAGACAAGGGCGACTCTCCAGCTATCATTGGTGGAGGAAGACAAGGGCGACTCTCCAGCTATCATTGGTGGAGGAAGACAAGGGCGACTCTCCAGCTATCATTGGTGGAGGAAGACAAGGGCGACTCTCCAGCTATCATTGGTGGAGGAAGACAAGGGCGACTCTCCAGCTATCATTGGTGGAGGAAGACAAGGGCGACTCTCCAGCTATCATTGGTGGAGGAAGACAAGGGCGACTCTCCAGCTATCATTGGTGGAGGAAGACAAGGGCGACTCTCCAGCTATCATTGGTGGAGGAAGACAAGGGCGACTCTCCAGCTATCATTGGTGTAGGAAGACAAGGGCGACTCTCCGGCTATCATTGGTGGAGGAAGACAAGGCGACTCTCCAGCTATCATTGGTGGGGAGACAAGGGCGACTCTCCGGCTATCATTGGTGGAGGAAGTCAAGGGTGACTCTCCAGCTATCATTGGTGAAGGAAGACAAGGACGACTCTCCAGCTATCATTGGTGAAGGAAGACAAGGTCGACTCTCCAGCAATCATTGGTGGAGGAAGACAAGGGTGACTCTCCAGCTATCATTGGTGGAGGAAGACAAGGGCAACTCTCCGGCTATCATTGGTGGAGGAAGACAAGGGCGACTCTTCAGCAATCATTGGTGGAGGAAGACAAGGGGTGTCTCTCTCAGTCTCTGAGCAGTATTTTAGGCAAGGACTGACTGGCACCTGCGTAGAACCATCGACCCTCCACAAGCCAGCTTTCTTAGTTCACTGCTCGAGACCATTTATGGAACCTTTGTAATGGATCGCCTTTGTACCCATGAGGTTGTGAGATCGAGTCTGTGATGGATTCCATTAGGAGGGAGATCTCGAGAGCAATTAATATATGTTGTAAAAACATGTTTCGCAATAGAGCTAAAATAAATTTGTATATGTATACAAATGACTTGAGTGAGCATGTTGTATTGTTTTAGATTGTTTTGTAGTCCAGTGGTAACACACTGGACTGGTAATCCAGGGATCGCAGGTTCGTTCCCCCCGTCTGACCCTAATCAAATTAACAGTCTTTCAGATGGGACTTTAAACCGAAGTCTCGTGTCGGTGCTTTACACCGTGCACGTAAAAGAACCAGAGGAGACTCTGGATTGGTTCTCTGTCTGTATCATTGCACTATCCTCCAAAAATCTAAAATGACTAATCTCTTCAGGAGGCGTCGCTCATACATGGGCAACCGGTAGACTTCAGTCACAATTAATCGTCTTAGAAAACTTAGTCGCCCAAATGCATTTATGCGGTGGATACTTTAAATAAATTTTAACAGCAAGCTTTACAGTTACCGTTGTAATACCGATAGTTATTAGACTTCTACCGGTCATAGATGGGTTGTTACTGTAAGTTATTAGGAGAGATCTAGTGATTTTGTAATATTATTTAGGGGGCTGTTGTAGCGGGGTCATGGTCAGATTTATTATTGCTAGGTGAAGCTAGGTTCCAAACCTGGCTTATGCATTTATGATCTACAAAGATTTGTACAGTCAAACCTGGCTTAAGCAGCCAGCCAAAGGAATCACAGAGTGGCTACTTAGTACAGATGGCTGTTTAATAGAGGTCAAATGTATAATAAAACAACATATTAGGAATCTGGAAACTGGCTGCATAACACAGGTTTGACTGTACTTAATAGAGGTGACCACTAACACAGGTTTGACTGTACTTAATAGAGGTGACCACTAACACAGGTTTGACTGTACTTAATAGAGGTGACCACTAACACAGGTTTGACTGTACTTAATAGAGGTGACCACTAACACAGGTTTGACTGTACTTAACTCTTTGCACGCTAGCGGCAGATAAAATCACCTTTGCAAACAGCATAGAGCCAGATCAGACAGCACGTTCTGTGCCGTCTGATCAGGCTCTATGCTGTTTGCTATTCGGATAGTGGAGCTAAAACACTTGGCTGAATAGCAAACAACATGGATCCTGATCAGATGCGGCGTTACGCCGCGGCTGATCTGGATCTATGTTGTTTGCAAATGTGATTTTATTTACTCAGCAGGCAAAGGGTTAATAAAGGTGACCACTAACACAGTTCGCTGTATTGTCTTATGCTAAACACGGTTCGACTGTATGTCTTATGCTAACACAGGTTCGACTGTATTGTCTTATGCTAAACACAGGTTCGACTGTATTGTCTTATGCTAAACACAGGTTCGACTGTATTGTCTTATGCTAAACACAGGTTCGACTGTATTGTCTTATGCTAAACACAGGTTCGACTGTATTGTCTTATGCTAAACACAGGTTCGACTGTATTGTCTTATGCTAAACTCACTAAACATATTATATTGTTACTAAACCATAGTTTCTTTCATCTACAAAATTGGCAATCAATTTTTAAAATGCAAATAACTAACATTGATAATAAATGAGTTACCTTTTTAACTTTTGTCGATACACACTGAAACATTCTACGATATAAGCATCACCGTTGTGTATAGTGGGTTCCATCGACCGCCCTTCACACTGTCAATGGTGAAAGAGATATGGCATGTCATACAGTATTTTACATCAAATTGTAACAGACATACATGTACAGTATTTTTACTAGTCCTACCTATATCTAAGATCTCTACGTAACTTTTTTTCTCTTTTATTTCGAAAAATGCCTGGATAGTAAAATGTCACATTTTTCAAGTCTGAATATGTGGACTATATTTTTACATCACATTGTGACATAGATACAGTATTTATACATCACATCGTGACATAGATACAGTATTTATACATCACATCGTGACATAGATACAGTATTTATACATCACATCGTGACATAGATACAGTATTTATACATCACATCGTGACATAGATACAGTATTTATACATCACATTGTGACATAGATACAGTATTTATTAGGGATGGCAACGAATGTTCGAATATTCGAATATTCGTTCGAACGTCCGAATATTCGAATATTAAAACCATATTCGAATATTAAAAAAATTCAAATCAAATTTTAATAAATTGCAGTTAAATCATAACTTAAAAGGATATAATTACATGTTTGTTTAAATTTCAATCAATTAAGTTTCGAAAACAAAGAATGACCCAATGCGTGCCCGAAGGTGTGAAATGTCATCGCGATTTGGCTCCAAATAACAAAGGAGGGTGATGACATGTTGTTCACACCAATGCTGGCTAGTCTCTTAGATCCTAGGTACAAACGACTGCCGTTTTTAACCTCAGAGCATGCTCGCCCACATGGTTTACCGGTGGCGAGGGTAAATAAACGGAATCATCATCATCACCTCAGAGCAACGTGGATCCCCACTGTAAACCCCTAGAATGGTGGCGACGGAACAAGTTGGAGAAATTTGCGAATATTCGTTCGGAAGATCATCTGAATATTCGAATATCACAATCACCATTCGTTGCCATCCCTAGTATTTATACATCACATCGTGACATAGATACAGTATTTATACATCACATCGTGACAGAGATACAGTATTTATACATAACATCGTGACAGAGATACAGTATTTATACATCACATCGTGACAGAGATACAGTATTTATACATCACATCGTGACATAGATACAGTATTTATACATCACATCGTGACAGAGATACAGTATTTATACATAACATCGTGACAGAGATACAGTATTTATACATCACATTGTGACATAAATACAGCATTAATACATCACATCGTGACATAGATACAGTATTTATACATCACATTGTGACATAGATACAGTATTTATACATCACATTGTGACATAGATACAGTATTTATACATCACATCGTGACATAGATACAGTATTTATACATCACATTGTGACATAGATACAGTATTTATACATCACATCGTGACATAGATACAGTATTTATACATCACATCGTGACATAGATACAGTATTTATACATCACATCGTGACAAAGATACAGTATTTATACATCACATCGTGACATAGATACAGTATTTATACATCACATCGTGACATAGATACAGTATTTATACATCACATTGTGACATAGATACAGTATTTATACATCACATTGTGACAGAAATACAGTATTTATACATCACATCGTGACATAGATACAGTATTTATACATCACATTGTGACATAGATGCAGTATTTATACATCACATTGTGACAGAGATACAGTATTTATACATCACATAGTGACATAGATACAGTATTTATACATCACATCGTGACATAGATACAGTATTTATACATCACATAGTGACATAGATACAGTATTTATACATCACATAGTGACAGAGATACAGCATTAATACATCACATTGTGACATAGATACAGTATTTATACATCACATTGTGACATAGATACAGTACTTATACATCACATCGTGACAGAGATACAGTATTTATACATCACATCGTGACAGAGATACAGCATTAATACATCACATTGTGACATAGATACAGTATTTATACATCACATCGTGACAGAGATACAGCATTAATACATCACATCGTGACAGAGATACAGCATTAATACATGAAATCGTGACAGAGATACAGCATTAATACATCACATCATGACAGAGATACAGCATTAATACATCACATCGTGACATAAATACAGTATTTATACATCACATTGTGACAGAGATACAGTATTTATACATCACATCGTGACATAGATACAGTATTTATACATCACATCGTGACATAGATACAGTATTTATACATCACATCGTGACAGAGATACAGTATTTATACATCACATTGTGACATAGATACAGTATTTATACATCACATCGTGACATAAATACAGTATTTATACATCACATCGTGACATAGATACAGTATTTATACATCACATTGTGACAGAGATACAGTATTTATACATCACATGGTGACATAGATACAGTATTTATACATCACATTGTGACATAGATACAGTATTTATACATCACATCATGACATAGATACAGTATTTATACATCACATTGTGACATAGATACAGTATTTATACATCACATCGTGACAGAGATACAGCATTAATACATCACATTGTGACATAGATACAGTATTTATACATCACATCGTGACATAGATACAGTATTTATACATCACATTGTGACAGAGATACAGTATTTATACATCACATCGTGACATAGATACAGTATTTATACATCACATCGTGACAAATACAGTATTTATACATCACATCAGATACAGTATTTATACATCACATGGTGACATAGATACAGTATTTATACATCACATTGTGACATAGATACAGTATTTATACATCACATCATGACATAGATACAGTATTTATACATCACATTGTGACATAGATACAGTATTTATTAGGGATGGCAACGAATGTTCGAATATTCGAATATTCGTTCGAACGTCCGAATATTCGAATATTAAAACCATATTCGAATATTAAAAAAATTCAAATCAAATTTTAATAAATTGCAGTTAAATCATAACTTAAAAGGATATAATTACATGTTTGTTTAAATTTCAATCAATTAAGTTTCGAAAACAAAGAATGACCCAATGCGTGCCCGAAGGTGCGAAATGTCATCGCGATTTGGCTCCAAATAACAAAGGAGGGTGATGACATGTTGTTCACACCAATGCTGGCTAGTCTCTTAGATCCTAGGTACAAACGACTGCCGTTTTTAACCTCAGAGCATGCTCGCCCATATGGTTTACCGGTGGCGAGGGTTAATAAACGGAATTATCATCATCACCTCAGAGCAACGTGGATCCCCACTGTAAACCCCTAGAATGGTGGCGACTGAACGAGTTGGAGAAATTTGCGAATATTCGTTCGGAAGATCATCTGAATATTCGAAGATCATCTGAATATTCGAATATCACAATCACCATTCGTTGCCATCCCTAGTATTTATACATCACATCGTGACATAGATACAGTATTTATACATCACATAGTGACATAGATACAGTATTTATACATCACATAGTGACAGAGATACAGCATTATTACATCACATTGTGACATAGATACAGTATTTATACATCACATCGTGACATAGATACAGTACTCATACATCACATCGTGACAGAGATACAGTATTTATACATCACACCATGACAGAGATACAGTATTTATACTTATACATCACATAGTGACATAGATACAGTATTTATACATCACATCGTGACAGAGATACAGTATTTATACATCACATAGTGACATAAATACAGTATTTATACATCACATCGTGACAGAGATACAGTATTTATACATCACATCGTGACATAGATACAGTATTTATACATCACATTGTGACATAGATACAGTATTTATACATCACATCGTGACATAGATACAGTATTTATACATCACATCGTGACAGAGATACAGCATTAATACATCACATCGTGACAGAGATACAGCATTAATACATCACATCGTGACAGAGATACAGCATTAATACATCACATCGTGACAGAGATACAGCATTAATACATCACGACAGAGATACAGCATTAATACATCACATCGTGACAGAGATACAGCATTAATACATCACATCGTAACAGAGATACAGCATTAATACATCACATCGTGACATAGATACAGTATTTATACATCACATCGTGACATAGATACAGTACTTATACATCACATCGTGACAGAGATACAGTATTTATACATCACATCGTGACAGAGATACAGCATTAATACATCACATTGTGACATAGATACAGTATTTATACATCACATCGTGACATAGATACAGTACTTATACATCACATCGTGACAGAGATACAGTATTTATACATCACATCGTGACATAGATACAGTATTTATACATCACATAGTGACATAGATACAGTATTTATACATCACATTGTGACATAGATACAGTATTTATACATCACATTGTGACATAGATACAGTATTTATACATCACATCGTGACATAGATACAGTATTTATACATCACATTGTGACAGAGATACAGTATTTATACATCACATTGTGACAGAGATACAGTATTTATACATCACATCGTGACATAGATACAGTACTTATACATCACATCGTGACATAGATACAGTATTTATACATCACATCATGACATAGATACAGTACTTATACATCACATCGTGACAGAGATACAGTACTTATACATCACATCGTGACATAGATACAGTATTTTACTTTTGTTCATTTCCTTTCAGTGTACATGTAGTTTGCAAGTTATCCAAAAGGCAAATATTCTGGAGAGACAGGCATACAGACTTTTGATGTCTCAAAAGTAAACTAAAGAAACAATTTTAGCCTTACCCCACCCCCTTGTGTGATGTGACCTTGATCTTAGAGGGAGATGTCCCCTAGGTGTCTGTAACATGAAAGTCAATGTCATGTCATGATGAAGATGTATTTAGGAGTTACAGATCGAAAATGACTAGTCATGCTGCCGTGATTTGTGCAGGAATTGTTCAAATGAGCTTGACCTCTATGTGGGACCTTGGCCGTAGCCACCAAAATAGTGTGTATCATTTCATACAGAGCAGATACAAATTGAAAAGGAACAATTTTATTTCTACAAATAATCATAGTAAACCGATCTATAACTGGTCTAATAACTTACAGTAACAACCGATCTATGACCGGTAGAAGTCTAATAACTTACAGTAACAACCGATCTATGACCGGTAGAAGTCTAATAACTTACAGTAACAACCGATCTATGACTGGTAGAAGTCTAATAACTTACAGTAACAACCGATCTATGACCGGTAGAAGTCTAATAACTTACAGTAACAACCGATCTATGACCGGTAGAAGTCTAATAACTTACAGTAACAACCGATCTATGACTGGTCTAATAACTTACAGTAACAACCGATCTATGACCGGTAGGAGTCTAATAACTTACAGTAACAACCGATCTATGACTGGTAGAAGTCTAATAACTTACAGTAACAACCGATCTATGACTGGTAGAAGTCTAATAACTTACAGTAACAACAGAAACGGCATATGTGGTGACACAATGATAGAGGCAGCCATACTGTATGGCCTTCAATGCGATACTTCCGGTCGTCTTGGCAACATGTAGCAGTCTCATACCGATACCATTACCTCACTTCTAACTGAAGTAAAGTAAACATTCATACAATATTTAATTAATGTGAGCTCTAACACCAAAGCTAATCAAACCACCAGAATTTCATTCCAAAAGAACCAAATACATGTACATGTAATCTTCCAGAGTATTCCATTTCTTTTAATAGGCTTATACAAATTTATTATACCTTGATAGTAAGGAAATATTTAGAGATTTTTGAAAGTTGAAAGGTTTCTATAAAATAAAGGGTGTGAGTGCGCGCATGCCGTGCGTGCCAACCACTAGAAGAATAAACTTAAAAACAGTACGGTTCAGTTAAAGTTGTTGTGTTAAACTGTTACAAGTTAAAATATGTGATACGCGTTTAAAACGCCTCGATAATTTTGAAAATAATTGGAAAAACTCGATGACGCGATACAACAGGGAGTAGTTTTTTGACCCGAGGTCAAACATGGCTTTTCTAAAATAACAAAATAAACTGAAATGAAAAAATATAACTTAGTAATTGCTGTTGTGCGAACATGAAGACAAGATGCTAAAGTAATCGTTTTGTTGATGATGACAGTAAACCATTGTATGGACCTCAAAACAATATAAGAGAAGTCTCCAAAACTATCTCCCCTTACACTAACTAAAATTGTAACCCAGTCTATTTTGACCTTTATCGTCGATTCTCATGTGTATTGCCGATCGTCGTTTTTCAGCGTTAGAGTCCCGATAATATGAGCAAACAGGATACATTAAATGACAAGTAGGTAAACAAATCAGACAATGCAAAACAAAACTGGAAAAGGTCATTATTTTGCAGTAAATCCAATGGACAAATGGTGATGAAAGATAGCATGTTTTATACCAAACCCAAGGACAACAACTGAATCTTACTTGTAAACGCCTACAAGGATTATACGAAGCATTTTGTTGCCAATTATGGAAAATGACCGTTGACAGTCTCTATTCCTTGATTTGTGATGACAGAAAACACCGACCGCGTGCAGTATTGTAAATACTTCCGGGGTAACAAAAACTAAGGTATCACGATTTGAGGACATTAGAGGATACATTCAAATTTATAAAATGTGACAATTTATTTGCTTTACACGCCATTTGCTCTTTGATAAATAATATGTGAACTCCATATGTACCATTGCACCTGTTTTGCTAACAATGACGTCATACGCATTCCAAATGTAAACAAAAATCACGTGAATAAACCAAGGCCGAAAACAGGTGACGGCCGATATCAGGGATGTTGACGATACGTTGGTGTAGTGGTACGCTTCGTCTGTCACCGGGTGAGATTGTCCCACTTTTTCTACGCAGTCTTCACAAAAGAATGTGTGTTCATCTTGTTGGCATTTTAATTTATAAAAACGACTTTTTAGAATATAAAATATGCTACGCGTAATTGAGGTTTAGTGCTTAGACTTTGAAAAATGCCTGGATAGTAAAATGTCACATTTTTCAAGTCTAAAAAATATTTATTTTTATCTTTTCTGGCGACCACCGTACCATCTCACATACTTCCCGGTCCGATGATCGAATGGGGGAATTAATAGACTCTCACCTTGAAAACCAAAAAGAATCTACGACCAAGGTAATAACTGCTGTTTACAAATCAAAATATAGTGAACACAATACACGGAAACACGGTTTGGGCACCGTCTTGACCCAGATTCTTATAAACAGGTAAACAAACATTAAAACCGTTCGTTATAAAATCACCGGTTTAGCGTATTTTGGCAATATACTACCTTCGACATACTCTGTTTACATTGGTAGGTTGTTTTGTAACTGTATTATATCCGTATTTATATAACTACTGATAACAGAAGTGAATATTAGAGAGTAAACACGAATTCACGTACTAGTTTCGTCTAAAAAAACCTTTAGTCTAACGATGATTTCGGGTAGTAACTTATTCATCCACATATACTGGGTACTCCAAGCACACACTACTGAGTATGACAGGGTGGCGCTTGTCGGGGACCGTTGATAAACATCTCATTTGAGACACAGAATGTTGAAAATAACCACATACTAAGGTCAAAACAGTCCATACCTACCTACCTACCTACCCTACTCTACTCTACCCTACCTGTACTCTACCTACCTACCTAAAACCGACCTACCTACCTACCTTCCTTTAATGTCGAACCCCTTGCGGGGATGTAGACATGTTGCGCATCAAAAACCGCAAAGAAGTTAAAAGTATGAATAGTTAAAAGCATAATTTAAGAAAGTAATGAAAATAAGTTGTGGCAAAAGTTTAAAAGCAGCTACGCAGAACAACTAGGGACTGGCATGGTCAATATGGCAAACTGTCGTATTGAATTGCTCTGTGGTAGGGAGATGGACAATGTCAGGAGGGAGATGGTTCCAATGGTAGATTGTTCTTGGAAAAAAGGAAAACGTGTAGTAGTCTGTAGTTGCTGTAATTAACCTATAGCTTATAGAATGGCAATGGCGAGCAGGACGGGAGAGGGGAACTAGATAATTTTCAATGGGAATAGCAACAAGATCATTATGAATTTTATACAGAAGGGATAACCTATTGTCAATACGCCGTTGATCTAGTCAGCGTAGATTTAGGGAATGTAGCATGTCTGTAACACTAGAGGTACAATAGAAGTCAGCCTTTATCCAAGGCGGTGTTGTCTCATATACCGCTGGACACATTCATATGGTCTATCAATAGTTGGGTATGTGGCAACCAGATCTCGGAGCCATATTCAAGCTGGGGTCTCACTAGTGTCTGGTAAGCCATGGACTTAAGGGGTTCGGATTTGACCTGGAGGTTTCTACGTAGGAATCCTAATGTTTGGTTTGCTTTCTTAGTTGACCTTTTTATGTGAGTGTCCCACGACATGTTATTTGAGATATCCACGCCAATGTATTTGGCTGAGGTGACCTACTCAAGTAGGACTCCATGGAGTTCATATTGACTGGGAATAGGATGCTTCCTTCTGGTGACGTGGATAACATGACATTTGGAGGGGTTAAAGTCCATGTCCAACTCCCACTCTTCTAATCTCTTAAGATCGTTTTGGAGTGTGACCGATTCATTTGCAGATGATAGATAGACTGCAGTATCATCTGCAAAGATACGGACTTTGGAACTGGTGTTTTGTGGGAGGTCGTTTAGATAGGCTAGGAAAAGCAGGGGTCCAAGTATGGATCCCTGTGGCACTCCAGAGAAATGGCATATGAACTAATACCATTAAGGACAACTGACTGGAGTCTATTATCTAGAAAACTCTTAATACACCTTAATGTTTGACCTCTGACTCCATAGTCATGCATTTTTAGTAGTACTTTCTCGTGATTGACCTTATCGAAAGCCTTACTGAAGTCTAATAGGATGAGATCTACCTGATGCTTATTGTAGACAGAGGTAACCAAGTCATTGATTAGCATTACTAATTGGGTCACGCATGACCGTTTTTCTCTAAAACCATGCTGCAAATGGTACAGAATACTGTGGTTAGTGAAGTGTTTTACTATCGAAGAGGAAACTATATGTTCTAGTACCTTGCATAGAACACATGTCAGTGAGATAGGCCTATAGTTGGCGGGGTGTGACTTGTCCCCTTTTTTGTAAATGGGAGCAACATTTGCTGACTTCCACTGGGCCGGCAGTGATCCTTCGTTGAGGGGAGGGAGGCCATTCCAATGTCGTGGGTTAATATAGTTAATATGGTGCGTGTGACCTAAATGTTAAGTACTAATGCATTCAATTACTTATGTACATTGTATGCTTTATTGATGCCAAGCACCTTGTGGGGACCTTGACATGTTTTTTTGGACAGGCTTAGCAGACTTAAGTCACTAACCAGTACTGAGATGCCTCACTCAATGACACTATCTGTGCCCCCAAACTAGTATCAAACCCGGGACCCTTTGAATCCAAATAAGACACTGTTCCACTGTACCACTGGACAATGGACGACACACAAAGTAATTCTCTGAACCATATAACCCATATACATTCGTAGGAAGTTAGGAACATATATTGCGTCACTGGTAAATTTCAAGATTATGTGACACTCGGGTGTGTCATTCCTATACGAGTAATGCATATTTACGTTTGTTTACCTGTGAGTCTCGTTTTGGCGAAAGTAGGTCAAAACGGTGCGCACTATATAATAAGCCAAACCGTGTTTCCGTGTATTAGCCATTAGTTGCAGCAAACATTAAATATTTCCAGCAAACACCAACTTGAAAATAATTAACTCCCCTTGTATTTTTCCATTATTATGACAATCTCATTAATCGACAAAAGATCCGGGTATAAAACAACGAAATTGCAAAATAATGGTGGAAATAGAACTGATCCCAGAATCATGAAAACTTAAGGTGGAAATAGTACTGATCCCAGAATCATGAAATCTTAAGGTGAAATAATCCAGATCCAAGAATCATGAAATCTCAAGGTGGAAATAGAACTGATCCGAGAATCATGAAAACGTAATGTGGAAATAGACCTGATCCCAGAATCATGAAATCTCAATGTGGAAATAGAACTGATCCCAGAATCATGAAAACTTAATGCGGAGATAGACCCGATCCCAGAATCATGAAATCTCAAGGTGGAAATAGAACAGATCCCAGAATCATGAAATCTCAAGGTGGAAATAGAACTGATTCCAGAATCATGAAAACTTAATGTGGAAATAGACCTGATCCCAGAATCATGAAAACTTAATGTGGAAATAGAACTGATCCAAGAATCATGAAAACTTAATGTGGAAATAGAACTGATCCCAGAATCATGAAAACTTAATGTGGAAATAGAACCGATCCCAGAATCATGAAAACTTAATGTGGAAATAGAACCGATCCCAGAATCATGAAAACTTAATGTGGAAATAGAACCGATCCCAGAATCATATTTGCATCCCCAGTGGTATTCGAACTTACAGCGTTCAAGTGCAAGTGATTAGAAGTATGCGACCGTAACCACTCAGCCCTCCATTATAGTAAATATACACCGTTTGATACACGTCGACTACCTGAAGCGAATGCACTACCATTGCGCTGAAGCGAATGCACTACCATTGCGCTATCACGACTTCCACGTCGATCAGGTAATTAAGTCAATGGCCTAGTCTGGTAACTAGTTTGCCTTTGAATGATATAACTATAGCAAGTGTAAAATAATTCAAAATGACTGCAGAATGAAAATTAGTGATACAATCGCTAAATGTGTATATTTTCCAAATTCATCTAAAAAGCTCATATGTCTCAAGATATACTGCCATATGAAACAATGTACTAATACTGCCTGATTATTGTTCCTGTCTGTTTTACGAATGCTTGGCCGGTCAAATGTCACGTCCCGCTAAGACAAATTTAACGCACATGTATGCTACTGTTGTATGTGGATGTTTAACATCAGAATTCTACCTCAGATGGGCCGAAACACCCGAATCTACTGCATATTCCACTCGCAAGAGTCGAGTCAATGGTCCATCTCGCTCGAGTCCATGCTCGTTCCACTCATCCTAGTCCACAGCTAGTTCCACACCCGATTCTATGTTGTGTTCCACTCACACATTTTACAGCCTGTTTGACACACCCGTCAAAACCAGAGATGTCTCGGTCGTGTCTACAACTTGTGTGCAGCAAAGCACTCAATGCACGGGTATTTGCTATGCATATTGCATGATTGGTCTGGTGTAAAGGCCATATGGCAGTTTCCCAAGTCAAACGTCAGACCTTCTTTCATATGGCAGATGACCCTAAGTTGGACATTTGGCCTCATACAAAGTCTATGTGTGATATACATGTAATGTCTATCCAGTCTGCTGCCAGTACCATGCAAGACATCTTCACAACAAGATGACTGGCCTCATGATTGAACATTTTGCAAAACGCACTCTCAGCTCTTAAGTGAGGATTCTGTTTAGAGAGGTTTCTTCATCAACCAATCAACTGGTACAGATTTTAGTTTGTTTTTTTCTTGTCAAACTTGGCACCAGACAATTCATCAAGTCTGGAGATAACGCCAAGATAACTATGGAAGCGATTGACTTGTTCAGCTTAGTGTGGATTTCTGAACAAACTTTGCACCAGACAACTTAATCAGTAGCTAGGATTTTCAGACTAACTAGACTAGGCTGCCAAGTTTGTTTTGAATTCTTCTAAACTGGATAAGTAGGAGGCTTCAATAGTTATCTCGAAATAATCTCTGGACTTAACGAAATGGCAAGCTTAACAATAAAACTACTCTAATCTGTACCATTTATTGATAGACAAAGTAACATTCTAAACAGTCTAGAAATCCGCATCTAAGAGCAGAGAGGGTGGTTTGCAAAATGGTCATTCAATGTGACCACGCATCTGATTGTGAAGATTCTTGTATAGTACTGGCAGCAGACAGGATTGACATTATATACCCACAGATTTGGCACGAGGCCAATTGTCCAACTTAGGGACATTTGCCATATGGAAGAAGGCCCGAAGTTAAATTGATCGTATAGGTCCGTACATCAACAATTTACGTTTTATACACATACAATTGCTTTTGAAACATATTTCGTGGTATTGTTGTCGTTAAATTGGTAATAGAACGTAGATTATTGTCCAAGAAAACAATTTATATTGGAAATCTTGTGTACTGAATACCAAAAGATGTTTTTATTGCGTACCGCGTACGACGCTCTTACGTCCCGAATACGGACTAAATAGGCCCTGAATCCAGCATACCAAAAGGGGGGGGGGTGTCACCCTCATATATATGAATACGAGCAAGAACAAAATGATATTATAGTCAAAAATAGATTGCGAGATCATTTACAATTTTGGAAAGATATTGACGCCAACAATTTCATTACCGACACCATTCAAAATGTGGCGTCTGTGGTCCAATGGTAGAGCGTCGGATTTGGACTCGAACGGTCCGGGTTCGATTCTCAGTCAGGCCACGTATGTAGTGTCATTGAGCAAGGCACCTCACACACATTGCTTAGTACTGGTTAACCGCTATGGTCGGCTAAGCTTGCCCAGGAAAACATGTCTACGTCCCAGCAAGGGGTTTGACATTAATGGAACATCCATACAACATACATACATACAAAATGGGCATAAAATACCCTTTTAGTACACAAAACCGGAAGTTGAATCTTGCCGATGGTACAAATGAATTATCCAGTTGAGCAAAAATGAGCAATGTGCTTCCAGCGAGATAATGGCATCATTGAATTAAATAATGATTGCTTTATTCATTTACCAGTCTTCTATAATCTTCTCAGCAAATATTTAGTGAACTTACCTCGTCAAAAGTTTAAGTGTTCTTCAACCGGTCTTTTCGTCAAGAAAATAGCGTGGCGGCCAACATTTTAGATATCCATACGAAAATATGGCCTTTCCTGAACAGATTGGTACCTTTGGTTTCGTATATACCCCATTCTTAATGCTAATAGTGCATATTTAAAACACGAATAACGAACTGTCCATAAGGAGACGTGTAATTAGTTAAAGGCGCATGCTCACTGTGTATATCCTCACGTCCAGTGTATATAGGTCTCGGTCATTTAGGGAAATAATGAACTCAATAGTACGTTAAGTCAGTCGCTGTCGGGTCAGTATGGTCTAAATTTATAACCCCATTCACCCACTTTTTTTCTTTTCTCAAGCCTATATCAAGCGAATTAGAACATTATACGTGTGCGCGACGATTCTTCTAGGAACCACTACTACGTTTGCTGTCGGTGAACGGTTCTCCAGACAGTGGAGGAAGCTACATACAAGATACACGCACTTCAATACGCATTGGTGTTGCGCGCATCCAAAATGAAAGTCGCGTGACCTACTTTCGAAATGTTTCGAGGTAAACAATGAGACAATTTTGCCATTTTAATACATTTTAGTGCGTTTTTCTTGTAAATCAATGCATTTTCTAGCAAACACATCCAACAAATAGCATTTATATGCTCAAATCGTAAGTTTTCAAAGACAAGTTTTCAACCCACTATTTGCATGACTAATTACACTCCACAATTGCAATAAACGTTTCAGCACGTGTTTCAATCTATATAGCATTTGCTGACATAATGAACTGCAAATATAAACTGCTTTTATAAACATATAATATCAAGCAATATCATGAACCATCTAGAATCTAATAACATACTCTATGACCTTCAACACGGCTTTCGAACATCCCGCTCCTGCGAAACTCAACTGACATCCCTCCTTCAATCTATTACAAAATCAAATGACGATAACATTCAAACAGACATCATTATCATGGACTTTGCCAAAGCATTTGACAAAGTTCCACACAAGCATCTTCTTTATAAACTAGAATACTATGGCATAAATTGTAACGCTTTTAACTGGATTAACGACTTTCTATCAGATAGGACCCAGACTGTTGTCTTGGAGGGTGAAATGTCAGACACGGCCTCTGTTACATCGGGTGTACCCCAAGGCACAGTTCTGGGCCCAATCCTATTCCTCATCTACATTAATGATCTATCCGAATATATCCAACATAGTATCCTTCGTCTCTTCGCTGATGACAGCATCATTTATAAAGAAATTAAAACACAAAATGACACCACATTACTCCAAGAAGATATTGATTCAGCTGGTAGATGGGAGCAAGATTGGCTCATGAAATTCCACCCCGATAAATTTAACCTACTCAGCATCACACAAAAACGCAAACCATTTCTCTTTACATATAAACTCCATAACCATCCCCTTCAAAAAGTAAATAATGCAACATATTTAGGCCTAACCTTGCAAAGCAATCTAAAGGATTCTTGAAACGCAACCTAAAATTCACATCATCTAAAGCAAAAGACCATGCATACAAAGCACTAGTAAGACCAAAGTTAGAATTCTCCAGTACTATCTGGGACCCACATTCTAAAACAAAAAAACACCAAATTGAGACGGTACAGCGACGTGCTGCCAGATTCGTTACTAACCGATACCATAATACTAGTTCAGTCTCCGAAATGATCGACAACCTAAACTGGACAACACTTGAGACACGCAGAGTTAGATACAGATTGATTCTCTTCTATAAAATAATACACCAATGAAATAGTAGCTGTAAACATTCCCATAAACCTTTTGATACTCGTAGACAACATAACCAGACACACAAACCCATATTGTTATAAACACATCCCTGTCAACAAAGATTCATACAAATTCTCTTTTTATCCAAGGACCGCCATCCAATGGAACTTGTTACCACTTGCCGCACATGAAGCAATAACAGTTGATGGCTTTAAAGCACTCATCCCTGTTTCTGCCCTCCCAACCATGATCTAAAGCATTCATTCTATGTACAAAATCTTAAACAAGCACTGTAGTATATTTGTCTTTGGACATTCACTTATTTGTTAATTAATCATTGTAAATATCATCTCAAAATTCACTAGCGACGACACATAGTCCTCAATATTGAGGGAGTGCCGAAATCACCAAGAAGAAGAAGAAATGGCTATCTAAACGCAAAGGGAGATAATAAATAGTATACCCCCCCTGAACAAACAATTATTTGTTTCCAATCTGATCGTAACAACTACAGCTGATCGCGAAATCCGGGCCTCTCACGCCTGGAGTGACGTGCTACCACTGCGCTATATATACATATATATATATATATAGGCAGCCGATTGCAAAGATACGCCCATGCAACTCTGTCATATGTATATATATCGATGCATGTACAGGAATCCGTACCCTAGTCAATTCGACCTCGTCTTACGCTGCAGTACTTGTAACCATGGTTTATCATCGCTGGTTTACTGGTAACCATGGTTTATCGTCGTTGGTTTACTGGTAACCATGGTTTATCGTCATTGGTTTACTGGTAACCATGGTTTATCGTCGCTGGTTTACTGGTACTGGTAACCATGGTTTATCGTTGCTGGTTTACTGGTACTGGTAACCATGGTTTATCGTCGATGGTTTACTGGTACTGGTAACCATGGTTTATCGTCGCTTGTTTACTGGTAACCATGGTTTATCGTCGTTGGTTTACTGGTACTGGTAACCATGGTTTATCGTCGCTGGTCTACTGGTATTTGTAACCATGGTTTATCGTTGCTGGTTTACTGGTACTGGTAACCATGGTTTATCGTCGCTGGTTTACTGGTACTGGTAAACATACGCTATATGGAATCAAGTTGTCTCTGCAGTATAGATAACAGGACTTCTCGCCTAGGTAAAATATCGGCTTTTATCTATCCGTTTGTGTAGAATAAGCTCATTGTCTTTCAATTAAAACATATTGAAATTACTGTTGGGATCTAATAAAAAAAGATTAACTTAGTGACCTTTTCTGATAACATTTCGACATCTCATAAAATCGCTGCAGTGGATCGCTAAACACTCGGCTCTATCTTACATTTTAATATACAGCAGGTCATTACATGTATTACAAACTGAAAATGAAATATATTCCTTACATAGGTATGAATACATGTGAGTTAAGACATGTAATTTACGTTACTACTGATATACGTTACTATTACCAAGAGAATAAACGGTTTGTGTACATCGTAGAATTTTCTGAAAGTGTACACATCGGTATAAGTTGAAGCTATAACTATTTTGTTTATTCAATCTAAACTCCATAATTATGTTGTTTCTTCATGTTTAATGTGGTATGTTTGGAACTATTAGTATATGGTAACATATATTCTTGTTAGTTACATCATAAATGTATGCCATTGATTCATTAATAAGGTTACTAAGAAGAACATATGCTGTATTTGTTACTGATGTTACTTCACCAAAGGTTTGAAACATAAATTGAAAAGTGTAGTGACAAATTTATGTATGATTAGAGTTGCCATAATACTATTCAATCAACTGAGTTGATTATGTATGAATTTTGCAAGTTACACTGCAAAATGGAATTTCACACCGAACCATTCTAATCACTATGCCAACATAAGAACTGATAACCATTATGCACTCATAAGAGACAATGTAGTCATATAATCAGACTTCAACCAGGATGTCCATCGTATTTGTCAGTTCTATTTCGTCACTGTCAGTCTCATCATTTACTTCGAGGGCAGCATCAGTTTCACTTTCTTCCGATGAACATATGATCTCTGCACATTCTTGAGATAAGACAATGTTACCGGTGACCCAGTTAATCTCTATATCCGTCTTCATTTATTTTAGTATAAACAATATTTTAATTCTATATATGTACATACATTGTCTTTTATAATAGAGAGTGTGTCACGTGATTGAGAAGAAAGTATAAACTACTTATGTAGATCCTTCTCCTGTAAAGGAAACAGAAGGGTATGATAACAACAAGAATTACAGTTTCAGCTGTAAGTAAATTTATTGACAAACATTTTGAAGAATAAATAGATACAATCTGATCAAATCTAGCAATATTGACTTTCTACTTCATGTTTAGGTATTTAGTAAACCAGCTATGATATATAAATAACCAACATTTAATACGGTTTTAACTAGGCTACTTGCCACTTGAGTAGTAAAATGTTGTTTCTGGAAGGGTTGGTTAAAGCGTTTAAAAATATAATGTTGTGTTAATTTTTCATTCTTTGAACGCAACATAATATTAGTATTATAGTAGCAGAAGTAGAACGAAAAAGTAAGATAAGCAAGACGGGAAAAGGAGGATATGTTGGACATTGATCTGAATGAGAGTGGATATTCTGTGTTCACCATATATATGATACACTGTTATAATGTTACTGTTATTCGCAGACGATATGGTTATATTTGGTAAATCACCAACTGAACTACAAACTAAACTAACTTAAATTTTGTAAGCGTATTTTAAATGTAAGGGTTTTACATGAGCTTACTGGGAGATATAGGCAGATACTCCCCCCTCTATTATTTCCCATACATATCAACATATGTCATGTTTTCATATAGTATAACTAGTCTGACTTACATTGCTATATGAAACCGTGGCTGACGTGACAGGAAATATTATATATTGAATAGTATATAAAATAATGTTTAGGGCGAATCGACCCGGCGCGAACGTGCAACTAGGGCGGAACAACTCATAGTGCGAACGTGTAATTGGGACGAAACGACCCGGGACCAAACCCCGACGCTCTACCACTGGACCACGGATGTCACACTACATGTCAATAAAAAAACATCCTGATTAAGCGTAGATTGCTTTTAAACTGACGGTTAAAATGAAATTACTATACCATAATAATACTATAATCACTAACAAGATTGGGGGCCCCCACACGATTGGGGTTACTTACTGGATCTGGATATCTACGTTGCAGGGCCAGTTACGGCATAAGGTGCAATGGGAGAGTCTAGTAGAGCGGATTTAGAGCTGTCCTGAAACCGCCTATTGTCTCTGCACACACAACATTGTCACTTAGTTTATTCCAGTCTAGTACTGTTTTAGGGAAGAATGATTGTTTATACTGCTCTTTATTACAAGTGAAAGTTTTGAAGCACTGAATTATTTGTAATTTGATTTTCTAGAATGTTTGTAGTAGTATAGTTAGTGAATTTACGTATTTTTACGTTTCGCTTAGCCCTTATGGGTGTGAGTATGTCGTGACAAGGTAAAGCTGGCACCTTCCCCTCAACCACTTTGTATAGGAACGTCAGTCTTTTGGCCTTCCTTCTGGACTGTAGGCTCTCGAGCTCCAGTTTATGCAGCATGTTACTATGGTTGCTGATCGAACTAAGCTACACTATTACAACCTTGACCTTAACATAACCCATGTACAATCATAACAATGTCAAGTAAACCTGTAGTTGATGTGCCGTATATCGAGAGTTTATTGAAAGCCGATGGTTACCTGAACCCGCACGTCACGGAAATTAGGAGAAGGTAATCTAATTGGTATACAGTTCACTGATTGACACTGGTAGTGTACTGGTTTGTAACGATCTTGTCCGGGTGTTTCGTACCCATCTTCAATTCGGACCACGGTTTTTCGGGGCAGTTGGCACCGTAGCTTATATGAGGTCACATTTCCTGATGTGAGGGCCACTTGACACCTTACCACAGATGTATGTTCCATTAATGTCGAACCCCTTGTGTGTACCTAGACATGTTTCCTGGGCAAACTTAGCCAACCAGTACTATGCAATGTGTGTGAGGTGCCTGTCTCAATGACACTACATACGTTGCCTGACCAAGTGTCAAACCCTGGACCTTTTGATTCCAAATCTGACACTCTACCACTGGAACACGGATGCCATGGATATAATGACGACTTGGCACTTTACCTGATGAGTGATGTGAGAGACACTAGGCTTATTGCTTGGTGTGTAGGGTGGCATTCTATCTTATCTATCTTCCTTAACCCTTTCGTTTGCAAGCGCGCCTTTAGGCGCGTTTTTACCATACTGTAAGGTAACAGCTTATATAAGTTATTTGTACAACGTGTGAATCTATATGCACCGGTAATAAGGGAGGTAATCATTTTCAAGGCAGAAATTGAAAAAAAAATCGTAGTTTTGACATTGTTTGAGGTTTGTATGAGCTGTGAAGATGACAAAGAGGGTTCGATATTCTACGGACGAGGCTCTGCGAATCATTATGTCATTGCCAGATGATAATGACAGCGACGATCCTGATTTTTCGGGCGAGGAAGGTGATTTGGCCGGCGCTGGATCAGACATTGACACTAGTGATTCGTCTGATAGTGAGGGGGTGTGGCAGGTCCCGACGTGCAGCTAGTAATTCTGGTAGAGGTCGAACTGTGAGACAAACCCAGAGTCAAGCAAACAATGTAAATGTACCCCACCCACCCCAGCCCCTAGGACAAGGTGACCAGAGACTGAGAGGGGTAGGTTAGATGAACAGAAGCAAGTTGAGTACCCAGTGTTTGAGGGCCCTCATGGGCCATCAGTGCCGTTAGGTATTGACTCGAAATCTATTTTTTGCTGAAAACATGGACATATGTTATGAACAATGTTGTAGCAATGTATTAGAGCTAATATTGATTGAAAACATGGTCAAAATCCTCCAGTTTGATGTATCTTTACTTGAAAAATAATAAAAAATGTTACATTTTGATATTGTTCGAGCTCATTTGCATATATGAATATTAATGAGATGAAATATTTTTATCAGTTACTTACTGTATTCTGATAGCAAATTTCATTACCTTTCCAATGATGTATAGGTTTATGGTTTTTATGCAAGTAAAACACATACTATCAATGATTATATAGACAAGGTACTAGGAAATATGGAAATGTGGAAATTTCATGGAAATATTATGCAAACGAAAGGGTTAATGTTGAACCTCACGTGGGGATGTAGACGCATGTAGATGTATTTGGCACTTACTAGGTGTGGTGAAGACACGACCTCTTATTTGATGTCAGATCACATGCCATTTTTCTTAGTGTGTGGGGAAACTTGGCACTTTATTTGACAGCCAAGATGGCCACCTGAAACAACAGGAGGTTAAGATGCCCACCTGAAACAACAGGAGGTCAAGATGCCCACCTGAAACAGCAGGAGGTCAAGATGCCCACCTGAAACAACAGGAGGCCAAGATGCCCACCTGAAACAACAGGAGGCCAAGATGCCCACCTGAAACAACAGGAGGTCAAGATGCCCACCTGAAACAACAGGAGGCCAAGATGCCCACCTGAAACAACAGGAGGCCAAGATGCCCACCTGAAACAACAGGATGTCAAGATGCCCACCTGAAACAACAGGAGGCCAAGATGCCCACCTGAAACAACAGGAGGTCAAGATGCCCACCTGAAACAACAGGAGGCCAAGATGCCCACCTGAAACAACAGGAGATTTGACACAAGCATTAACTTCTTCAGATTACGAGCTCGGGTGTCCTCTACATTCTGTTTCTCGTTCATGAAACTTTTCAGATATGGCTGTTTCCAAGACTTGTTGAAGAAAATTGAAAGGAATGAAGGAAGTCTGGACAAGTTTACGCGTGGTTACGAGTCGTTCGGAATCCACCGCACACCAGATAATGGCATCTATATGCAGGAGTGGGCACCTGGAGCACACGGAATCTCACTTAGAGGCGACTTCAGTATGTATAAATTATAAACGCAATATTTGTGTATATTATTTTGTGTGTTCATGGCGAAAACTTTCAATTTTTGCATTTTCCGGAAATTTTGGAATAATTTCTTCTGTAAAGAGTACCGGGTATGTATGTTTTCATGACCGTAAGTAATCATAGGGGCTAGGTCAATAATTATTCTCAAGACATTGACAAATGAGTGGGTCGGACGGCGGGAGGCGAGATAGAAAATATTTCTGAAATACGTGATCAATGATCAAATATCACAAATATCACATTTTCTTAAATATGTGTCACTAAGTTTACGAAAGGTTATTATCTTGCTTATTTTCCTTTGCTCAAGATGGTTGTGAAACATTTGTACCTTACACTTGCATCAGTGTATGTAGAAAACAAGAATTATAGTGTTGAAGATGTTTTTCACAAATTTGGAGAGATTAAAGCGACACCAAATTTGTGAAAAACGAACATTTCTACAGAAAGCAATTTCTGTAAAATATATTGTATAGTTTTCTCCCAAATATTTGCCACCGAAAGTGAGTATTTCTGTTATAGTAGTGGGTTATGGGGTACCTCACTCTACATTCATGTCCATAAACAACAACTATATGAGGGTTCGTATATAACTTGTCTTTATTTGGTATGCGATCCAGGAGTAGGTATGATATGATGATGATGATGCTAAGCTGTACATAAGGCTATAAGCCTCACTCTGAAAAGTACATAATAATAATCGACATTAAATACATGATCACATCATCCCATTATATAATACCTACAACAATCAATCATACATATATATATAACAATCATAGCACATCAACAATTACATACATATTACTTAAAGTATAATATCTTCGTTATAGTGACTAGTTTAGTGACTAGTGGCTATGGTTCAACCTGGGCATAGACTCCATATGTGTATGTTCCACTATGGGACATTCACTGTACATAACATTAACACACACACATATCACTCACCAAACTATGGGTCTAAGCTTTCACAGCCTCTCTGTTCCTCTCAATCGTGCAGTGCCAGTAGTGTTAAGTCTTGTTACTGCAAATAACAGAAAGTGGCAAACGTGCAGAGAACATAGAATGATAGATGTGTAACATGCATAGAGTAATAGATTTCACTGCTACTTTGAAAGTATTCATTCCAACCATAAATATCATTCCCCGCGGAAATATAAACATACAGAAACGCGATCAACATTATCGGACTCTAGTAAACAAACTGGTGCTCAAAACCATTCCAGCTAATCACTTATTTATCAAACAAATAATACTGCATAAATGCATTATTACCAGACAAATGCACAATTCATTAGAAGGAAACTAACCTGAATAAAACTGTAGATCATCGTTAAAACTGTCTATACACAGCAAGTAAATAAATGTATGACTGATCTCCAAAGAACCTGACAACTGAGTGAAGATCAAATCTGGCGGTAAACCCAATTACCCCAGTCATACTTCAATTCCCAAATATGTATTCATACTCTTATGAAATAATGAAATAAGGGAGATAACAAACTATATGAAATGCCTTTTAAAAAACTAGATTAGTTCCCCTTATTTACATACTGTCACATTTCCTCTAATGAACATGCGTCGTATACAACGTATGTTGGCCAATAAATTTATATAAATAAGTTTCTAAAATAATGCGTGACACAGCATCATGAATAAAGATGTGTAATCAATGATCACAAAGAGTTTTCTCCCTTTGCTCATAATTATTTTCAGAGTAATCTGAATTAAATGGCCTTAACACATGATTACCTCCCCTGTATAGTATGTATGTATGTTCCATTAATGTCAAATGCCTTGCGGGGAATGTAGACATGTTTTCCTGGGCAAGCTTAGCCAACCTAAATGGTTAACCAGTACTAAGCAATGTGTGTGAGGTGCTTGCTCAATGACACTACATATGTGGCCTGACCGAGTATCGAACCCGGGACCGATTGATTCCATATCCGACGCTCTACCACTGGACCACGGATGCCACACAGTAGGATTGAGTAATAAGCAAATGAACCTTTTGGTATGTGTTAACCGTTTCGGGAATTCCTACTTTTCAGAGTTTGTAGATCGCATACATCTTGAATGTGTAGTAGCATTTATTTTTTATGCATGAAAACATGCAATTTTTGCGAAGCCATGGCGCTTTAACTGTTTAGCTGCCTACACAGTGAAGAAATCAATGTTGTGTATGCTACATGTAAGGTGTATAAGGAGTACATACCTTCCTGTTCTGTTACATAATCTTGTCGCATTACTTGGGTTAGTGACCCAGGACCATTCTTGTCTTGTTTCAGATGATTGGACTCGCTGTTAGTTACCAAGGCCCATCATGGTCGTCTTGTCTTGTTTCAGATGATTGTACTTGTGGTTAGTTACCAAGGCCCATCATGGCCGTCTTGTCTTGTTTCAGATGTTTGGACTCGTGGTTAGTTACCAAGGCCCATCATGGTCGTCTTGTCTTGTTTCAGATGATTGGACTCGTTGTTAGTTACCAAGGCCCATCATGGCCGTCTTGTCTTGTTTCAGATGTTTGGACTCGTGGTTAGTTACCAAGGCCCATCATGGTCGTCTTGTCTTGTTTCAGATGATTGTACTTGTGGTTAGTTACCAAGGCCCATCATGGTCGTCTTGTCTTGTTTCAGATGTTTGGACTCGTGGTTAGTTACCAAGGCCCATCATGGTCGTCTTGTCTTGTTTCAGATGATTGTACTTGTGGTTAGTTACCAAGGCCCATCATGGCCATCTTGTCTTGTTTCAGATGATTGGACTCGTGGTTAGTTACCAAGGCCCATCATGGTCGTCTTGTCTTGTTTCAGATGTTGACTCGTGGTTAGTTACCAAGGCCCATCATGATCGTCTTGTCTTGTTTCAGATGTTTGGACTCGTGGTTAGTTACCAAGGCCCATCATGGTCGTCTTGTCTTGTTTCAGATGATTGTACTTGTGGTTAGTTACCAAGGCCCATCATGGCCGTCTTGTCTTGTTTCAGATGATTGGACTCGTTGTTAGTTACCAAGCCCATCATGGCCGTCTTGTCTTGTTTCAGATGATTGGACTCGTTGTTAGTTACCAAGGCCTATCATGGCCGTCTTGTCTTGTTTCAGATGTTTGGACTCGTGGTTAGTTACCAAGGCCCATCATGGTCGTCTTGTCTTGTTTCAGATGATTGTACTTGTGGTTAGTTACCAAGGCCCATCATGGTCGTCTTGTCTTGTTTCAGATGTTTGGACTCGTGGTTAGTTACCAAGGCCCATCATGGTCGTCTTGTCTTGTTTTAGATGATTGTACTTGTGGTTAGTTACCAAGGCCCATCATGGCCGTCTTGTCTTGTTTCAGATGATTGGACTCGTTGTTAGTTACCAAGGCCCATCATGGCCGTCTTGTCTTGTTTCAGATGATTGGACTCGTTGTTAGTTACCAAGGCCTATCATGGCCGTCTTGTCTTGTTTCAGATGTTTGGACTCGTGGTTAGTTACCAAGGCCCATCATGGTCGTCTTGTCTTGTTTCAGATGATTGTACTTGTGGTTAGTTACCAAGGCCCATCATGGACGTCTTGTCTTGTTTCAGATGATTGGACTCGTGGTTAGTTACCAAGGCCCATCATGGCCGTCTTGTCTTGTTTCAGATGATTGGACTCGTTGTTAGTTACCAAGGCCCATCATGGTCGTCTTGTCTTGTTTCAGATGTTTGGACTCGTGGTTAGTTACCAAGGCCCATCATGGTCGTCTTGTCTTGTTTCAGATGTTTGGACTCGTGGTTAGTTACCAAGGCCCATCATGGCCGTCTTGTCTTGTTTCAGATGATTGGACTCGTTGTTAGTTACCAAGGCCCATCATGGCCGTCTTGTCTTGTTTCAGATGTTTGGACTCGTTGTTAGTTACCAAGGCCCATCATGGCCGTCTTGTCTTGTTTCAGATGTTTGGACTCGTTGTTAGTTACCAAGGCCCATCATGGCCGTCTTGTCTTGTTTCAGATGATTGGACTCGTGGTTAGTTACCAAGGCCCATCATGGCCGTCTTGTCTTGTTTCAGATGATTGGATTCGTTGTTAGTTACCAAGGCCCATCATGGCCGTCTTGTCTTGTTTCAGATGTTTGGACTCGTGGTTAGTTACCAAGGCCCATCATGGCCGTCTTGTCTTGTTTCAGATGATTGGAATCAGTTACAATGTAACTTTACTAAAACTAGCTATGGTAAATGGGAGCTGAAGATTCCACCTAGAGATGATGGGAGTTGCCCCATCCAGCATGGCTCGAAAATAAAGGTATCCTACACCCATCTACAGTACATTACTTCTTCATCCATTTAACCCATTCAACCCCAAGTAACTGACATGGACTTATGCATGATATTTTTAGACCAATAAATTAATAAGAAAAATACATTTGGACCAGTTCATTTATCAAAATGGGTATTTTGTCTAAAATAATAATATTACTGGCAAGATGTGCAGATCCTGATGAGACGGCTCGTCATCAGCCGGCTCATCTTGATCTGCACTTTTTGTAAGACTATTTAGGGGTCTGTAGTGTTGAAAGGGTTATAAGTTGAATATTGTAAACAATGGTTTTTTATAAGCCTAGTTAGAGGTCTGTAGTGTTGAAAGGGTTATAAGTTGAATATTGTAAACAATGGTTAGTGGACACACTATTTGATGTATCCTTGCCCTCATATATATGTAGAGTATCCTTCATTAGCTCACCCTAGCGATGTTCCTGGTGAGTTAGTAGTATGTGCGTCATGCTTTATTGACTCTCTGTCAACAATTGCTGCAAACAACATCTCCTCTGTAACTGTTTGGTCAATTTTGATGAAACTTTGTATGGTGGATTGAGGCAGATCTTAAAAATCTATTTTTTTATTTACTTCTCCGGAACAATTTAATGAAAGATAGCGACAGTGCAAATAGTACATCAAAATAGCCTTAAGTATTGTGATTTAAAACTTCACAAGATAGTCGACACTTCAATCATCTAGAAAGTCTTATGTTTTGACATCTCCCAAACTACTGGGTCAATTTTGGTGAAACTTGAAATGGGGCATCTACAGCTACCGGTAGTTTGTTCCAATCATAAATCCAAGATGGCAGACAGGGCAGCCATCTTGAAAATCTATTTTCAACTTCTCCTGATCTCTCGCTTGTGGATGACTAGTAGATGAAACCTAGCTTCTGTTTCCAAAAATGTACTAAACCCAGCATATTTACCGGTACATATGATTTCACAAATATACTGAACCTATCACATACCTCAAGGGTACTAATCATAACATATGATTTCACGTACCTCAAATGTGCCAAACCTAACCAATTTTCAAGAAAGATAGAAATAAATTTAAATGGCAATAATAGTTTGGTCAGGTCATTTGTTGGTTAGACACATTTGAGTGGGAACATATATTTCACAATGTATATAAAAGATTATTACATAGATATAAATTTTAGCCTATTTTTTGCTGTTATTTGCCTACCACAATACTGTCTACCACCTAGGTTGATACGCTGTGTTTTCCAGTCAGATATTACGTTTGCTTGTTTGATACGGTATTGAGCCCATATCAAACCTGTATCATAACTAGTTCCTGAGAAAATAATGCATGCGCACTCGGTGCTAGATTGTTCACTTCCGTAGCATCGCAGCGTGTTACATTTGACAGGTAACAGATGTTTGTAGTTTCGTGGTAATATGTCAATCGTTTTTGTGTATTTAATTCAGTAATTGTGATTTATTCCTGATAAATGGATAACGGAGAGCATCATTTTGATTATGAAATGTTCAAATTCATATCAAAGTAATAAAGACGTTATTACGTGGCTAGTTTCATATCAGGTTAGGTATAAACCTGAGGTAACTTGATATCTGCCTGAGAGCTAGTTTCATATCAGCCTAGGTATCGACCTGAGGTAACTTAATATCTGCCTGAGACTGCTAAATAGTGCTGGAATTGTAGAGCTAATATATGTGTGTAGTGCTTGTTCTATCGTATTCTCCTGCTTACTATGATGTCAATGCACAATGTTAGGTTGTCCGATTAGTGCAGTGGTGCGCTCGCTTCTGCTTCTCACCAATGCAACCTGGGTTCGATCCTCGGACCGGGAAGTATGTGAGATGGTAGGGTGGTCACCAGATCGGACAGGTGAGTTTTCTCCGGGTACTCCGGTTTCCTCCCACACGAATGATCACATTTACGCTTTCATCCGCGCCAACGAGAGTGATTAATATAAGTTGTTGGAACTTGTTTCGCAATCGTTGTAAAATAAATAAAGTGTAAACTTAATATTGCTTGAAACAGTTTCTTCAGGCCTTACAGTTTGGAATTATTTGGAAGGTCGTATAATTTCCTGCCATTGCAGCAGCATTGTGTCATGTAGAACATGTGTCAATTCCAATTCCATTTGTATTTCTTCAGTTAGTGATGCATACAAATGGAGGTAAACTTGAAGACAGACTGTCACCATGGGCAACGTATGTAACTAAAGAGGAGAAGGTACCAGTCTATGACCAGATATTCTGGGACCCTCCACAGGTTTGTAATAAAGTTGGTTGCTTTTTGTCTGTAATTTCTCTGTTTGTTCCATAATCTTAGATATGTTAGCACAGTAAACTACCTTGCCCACTTACAGACATCCGTGTCGGCCACTGTGACACACCTTTCATGTATGCTCATGTCTTTTTATCAACTGGATTTCCTTAAAAATTACATGGAAGACATTGGCTACATAAATCTTTCTACTGTCGAGCTGAGAGCAAATCCCACAATGAACCAATCAAACAACTTTAGCTTTAGATCTGAGAACAGTTTTATAACATTCCAGTTGTCCACTTGCTGCTATTTTCACGTTAAATTCGTGAATTATCGTGTACTCTCTGATATGGATGTCATGTGCAGAGTGTACCTATCAGCCGCATGTTGGTCTGTAGAACCAGCTTGTCTAATTCCTGGAAGTCGTGATAGCTCAGTAGTAGCGCGTTCGCTTCACGTGCGAAAGGCCCGGAGTTCGAGCCCCGCTGTAGCCGTTACGATTGTGTCCTTAGGCAAGGCATTTAAATTCCACATGCCTCTTCTCTCTCCCTCGTGGCGATGGATTCCATCAGGAATGAGGTCTCGAGAGTGATTAGTATAAGTTATAAGAACTTGTTTCGCAATCGAGCTAAAATAAATTTGTATAAACTAATTGCTGGTATGTCAGTAGCAAGTCGGCAGCTGGTTGGTACGTTGTAATACGACATCAATTGTTCAGATTTTCCTATTTCAATTGTTAGTGCATTTTGCATGTGAACTACTAACCACAACCTACACTTTCACTTGTTTTACTACAATGAACTATTCACAGAAATATGAATTCAAGCACGGCCATCCTAGCAAACCATCAAGTGTGAGGATTTACGAGTCTCATGTTGGCATTGCCTCGTGGCAGGGGAAAGTGGCTACATACCGTGAGTTTACTCAAGATATGCTCCCCAGGATATCAAAACTAGGTGAGTGATGGCATATCTAAGGTTTACTAGAGAGGTTAATGGTGATAACTGACCCTTATTGGTTTTTGGTGAGAGTTAATTAAGTCAAGGTCATGTGGAAGTCGTGATAGCGCAGTGGATGCGCGTTCGCTCCAGGTGCGAAAGGTCCGGAGTTCGAACCCCGCTGGAGCCGTTACGATTGTGCCCTTAGGCAAGGCATTTAATTTCCACGTTGTCTCTTCTCTTTCCCTCATGGCGATGTATTCCATCAGGAATGAGGTCTCGAGAGTGATTAATATAAGTTGTAAGAACTTGTTTCGCAATCGAGTTCAAATTAATTTGTATAAACTAAGTCAAGGTCATGATTAAGTTCAATGATAAATATGTATCCGCTCAATGATCGGTTTGACCTACCTTCATTCAACTTTACAGGTGATACTGGAGGATAATATTGGGATACGTAGAGTAACTGTCAAGGTCACTGTGACATATAGCAGTAAATATGTTTCGCTCAGTAACTACTGATCGGTTTGATCTATCTATGTCAAATGATGTGTGAAATATGGCTGTGGAAAGTGAGACTAAACAGTCATCTTTCCAGCGCCGGCAACGTCAACAATTACATGTTTGCATACAACTAAATAACATATCTAACACTAGGTCCTGAACACAGAACAGGTACTATGCATACAAGTTAGTACTTTTCCATGAACACAGAACAGGTACTATGCATACAAGTTAGTGCTTGTCCATGAACACAGAACAGGTACTATGCATACAAGTTAGTGCTTGTCCATGAACACAGAACAGGTACTATGCATACAAGTTAGTGCTTGTCCATGAACACAGAACAGGTACTATGCATACAAGTTAGTGCTTGTCCATGAACACAGAACAGGTACTATGCTATAGTGCTTGTCCATGAACACAGAACAGGTACTATGCATACAAGTTAGTGCTTGTCCATGAACACAGAACAGGTACTATGCATACAAGTTAGTACTTGTCCATGAACACAGAACAGGTACTATGCTATAGTGCTTGTCCATGAACACAGAACAGGTACTATGCATATGAGTTAGTGCTTGTCCATGAACACAGAACAGGTACTATGCATATGAGTTAGTGCTTGTCCATGAACACAGAACAGGTACTATGCATATGAGTTAGTGCTTGTCCATGAACACAGAACAGGTACTATGCATACAAGTTAGTGCGTTTCCATGAACACAGAACAGGTACTATGCATATGAGTTAGTGCTTGTCCATGAAAATCTCCATAAATACATACCACTATAAATCCGCCCGTTTTTGTTTCGTATGTATGAATTCAAAAACAGTCAAATATAAAACTTTCATAAATTGCATACTGTTTCTAAGAGTGACCTTGAACCTGAATTATGGCCAATAATAGTCCGATTTCAGAAATTATTTATGTGTACCGGTAAAAAAGAGTTTGAACATTGTCATTTCTCAAAAACGTCAAATTGATTCCTTTAAAACTTTGCAGGCACATCGGAGACATACATCTCTTCACCCACAGTAAGTCACCATCCTCAATAGCGAATGTTGGCCAAAAATAGATTTCATATTTGTGACATTCCTTTCATTATACAGGTTACAACTGCATTCAGTTGATGGCTATCATGGAACATGCCTACTACGCCAGTTTTGGTTACCAGATTACCAGTTTCTTCGCAGCATCTAGGTAGGAGACTGTTTATACCCATGTTTACATGAACTGTATAGAAATCACTCTGTGACTGTCAATGTCCACTCCAGAACTATTCACTGCCTTGTCAAAACCTAATAATTGCAATATGACTTGGGTTGTGCTTGATGTCAACAAGGTATGCTACACTCACTTCCAGTTCAAAGAAACTGTCAATGATGGATTGGTGTTCCTGTATGTGTCTGTGTGTGCCAATCTGGATTATGGCTCAATTTGTGCTTGAATTGTGGCCCCCTAGGGGCCCTTATGGTAGGGGTATAGCCCCTAATACTAATTATGTGGCCCCTAATTCTAGCATGCAAGATATTTACTACTTTCTGTTACTACTGCTAGATTAGTAAGTATATATGCAATATTTAGCTATAACCTTGAATATTTAAATATTTCAGTCGATTCGGTAACCCGGAAGAATTGAAAGAATTAATAGATACCGCCCACGGCCTCGGTATTACAGTACTACTGGACATCGTTCACAGCCACGCCTCCAAGAACGTCGTGGACGGACTCAATCTATTTGATGGAACCGATTCGTGTTATTTTCATGGTGGTAGTAGAGGAACTCAAGACCTCTGGGATTCCAGGCTATTCAACTACAATGAGTCAGTATAGTTATATATCTCGCCTTAAATGTCTTACAATGAATAATGAGGTATACCGGATCTGTTGCAGCTAATGCCAGTATCAGTTCTGTTATAACTAATGCCAGTATTAAATGGTTCCGTTATTAATAATGTCAAGATTTAAGTTTCCGATTTAATCCATTTTCATTTTGGATACAATGTATATGTAATGTACATTATTATCGAATAAATATGTTTAAACCAATAATGCCAGTATTTGTTGTATTGTTGGCTTGTAGCTAATGCTGGTACCAATTCTGTTGTAGGTATGAAGTAGTGAGGTTCTTGCTGTCAAACCTACGTTGGTGGGTGGAAGAATACAAATTTGACGGTTTCAGATTTGATGGAGTCACCTCAATGTTGTACCATACACATGGCATTGGTAAGTGGATATTTCTGGCCTCTTTGAAAGGAGGCGGAGCTTGTAGAACCCGGTTCATGCTCTCTTCAGATGAACATTTAAATAGATAAGATTAATTTTAATTTTTCAAGTTGTAACATGTGACATGTGACATTTCAGATGAAATTCAAATGTAGTGAAACCTGGTCCACCTCTGAATAAAGGCCACCTGTATCTAAATGTAGTGAAACCTGGTCCACCACTGAATAAAGGCCACCTGTATCTAAATATAGTGAAACCTGGCCCACCTCTGAATAAAGGCCACCTGTATCTAAATGTAGTGAAACCTGGTCCACCTCTGAATAAAGGCCACCTGTCTCTAAATGTAGTGAAACCTGGTCCACCTCTGAATAAAGGCCACCTGTGTCTAAATGCTACTGCTTAGATCTCTCATTATCAATATAGTTTAACCTGTTGATAGGGACCATCTGTCAACACAGGCCACCTTTTATTACCTCAGTCATTAATTGTCACAAACAGATTTGAACGAATGCTGTCTATAGAATATTGCATTGTGAATAACATACTCCATTACCTAGTTGTAGTCCCATTGTGAATAACATACTCCATTACCTAGTTGCAGCCCCATTGTGAATAACATACTCCATTACCTAGTAGCAGCCCCATTGTGAATAACATACTCCATTACCTAGTTGCAGCCCCATTGTGAATAACATACTCCATTACCTAGTTGCAGCCCCATTGTGAATAACATACTCCATTACCTAGTTGCAGCCCCATTGTGAATAACATACTCCATTACCTAGTTGCAGCCCCATTGTGAATAACATACTCCATTACCTAGTAGCAGCCCCATTGTGAATAACATACTCCATTACCTAGTTGCAGCCCCATTGTGAATAACATACTCCATTACCTAGTTGCAGCCCCATTGTGAATAACATACTCCATTACCTAGTAGCACCATTGTGAATAACATACTCCATTACCTAGTTGCAGCCCCATTGTGAATAACATACTCCATTACCTAGTTGCAGCCCCATTGTGAATAACATACTCCATTACCTAGTTGCAGCCCATTGTGAATAACATACTCCATTACCTAGTTGCAGCCCCATTGTGAATAACATACTCCATTACCTAGTAGCAGCCCCATTGTGAATAACATACTCCATTACCTAGTAGCAGCCCCATTGTGAATAACATACTCCATTACCTAGTTGCAGCCCCATTGTGAATAACATACTCCATTACCTAGTTGCAGCCCCATTGTGAATAACATACTCCATTACCTAGTTGCAGCCCCATTGTGAATAACATACTCCATTACCTAGTTGCAGCCCCATTGTGAATAACATACTCCATTACCTAGTTGCAGCCCCATTGTGAATAACATACTCCATTACCTAGTTGCAGCCCCATTGTGAATAACATACTCCATTACCTAGTTGCAGCCCCATTGTGAATAACATACTCCATTACCTAGTTGCAGCCCCATTGTGAATAACATACTCCATTACCTAGTAGCAGCCCCATTGTGAATAACATACTCCATTACCTAGTAGCAGCCCCATTGTGAATAACATACTCCATTACCTAGTTGCAGCCCCATTGTGAATAACATACTCCATTACCTAGTTGCAGCCCCATTGTGAATAACATACTCCATTACCTAGTTGCAGCCCCATTGTGAATAACATACTCCATTACCTAGTTGCAGCCCCATTGTGAATAACATACTCCATTACCTAGTTGCAGCCCCATTGTGAATAACATACTCCATTACCTAGTTGCAGCCCCATTGTGAATAACATACTCCATTACCTAGTAGCAGCCCATTGTGAATAACATACTCCATTACCTAGTAGCAGCCAAACAACAACACACCCATTGTGAATAACATACTCCATTACCTAGTTGCAGCCCCATTGTGAATAACATACTCCATTACCTAGTTGCAGCCCCATTGTGAATAACATACTCCATTACCTAGTTGCAGCCCCATTGTGAATAACATACTCCATTACCTAGTAGCAGCCCCATTGTGAATAACATACTCCATTACCTAGTTGCAGCCCCATTGTGAATAACATACTCCATTACCTAGTTGCAGCCCCATTGTGAATAACATACTCCATTACCTAGTAGCAGCCCATTGTGAATAACATACTCCATTACCTAGTTGCAGCCCCATTGTGAATAACATACTCCATTACCTAGTAGCATCCTCATTGTGAATAACGTACTCCATTACCTAGTTGTAGCCCCATTGTGAATAACATACTCCATTGCCTAGTTGCAGCCCCATTGTGAATAACATACTCCATTACCTAGTAGCAGCCCATTGTGAATAACATACTCCATTACCTAGTAGCAGCTGTGAATAATGTACTCCATTACCTATGCAAATTTTAATGATTGTTTCGTATCCTACCGGAATGAGGACTCGAGGCTATTATTTTTATATTTTAGCATTTTTATATAAGAATGATCGCCATCCTTCTATCCATCTGCCCCTCTGTTCATCCATATATGAACCAGCCCAGATGATAGTAAGTCTAATCATTAGTAATGGACTCGTATGGCTATATGTTCTGTATGGTTTCATTTGTAGGTCATGGATTTAGTGGCGACTATAACGAATACTTTGGTATGAATACTGACACAGAATCCCTTACCTACATCACTTTGTCCAACTACATGCTGCACAAGTTCTACCCAGACTTCATGATCACTATAGCAGAGGTAATATCACTATAGCAGAGGTAGTATCACTATAGCAGAGGTAATATCACTATAGCAGAGGTAATATCACTATAGCAGAGGTAGTATCACTATAGCAGAGGTAATATCACTATAGCAGAGGTAATATCACTATAGCAGAGGTAATATCACTATAGCAGAGGTAGTATCACTATAGCAGAGGTAATATCACTATAGCAGAGGTAGTATCACTATAGCAGAGCTAATGTCACTATATCAGAGGTAATGTCACTATAGCAGAGGTAATGTCACTATAGCATAGGTAATATCACTATAGCAGATGTAATACCACTATAGCATAGGTAATATCACTATAGACGAGGTAATGCCACTATAGCATAGGTAATATCACTATAGCAGAGATAATATCACTATAGCAGATGTAATGTCACATTGCAGAGGTAATATCACTATAGCAGAGGTAATATCACTATAGCGCAGAGGTAATATCACTATAGCAGAGGTAATGTCACTCAAGGTCAAAACTAAATATATATCAGCCTTGTCTTAAAACTATGTCACAGTGTAAAACATGTATGAATTTTAATTATAACATGACTTGGCATTTTGTCTGTATACGCAAAGAAGGACTTTGCTGTATTTAGATCTGCAATAAATCATGGTTTAGCGCATGATGTCAGACGTGATGTCAGTTTACTAGCATTTTTGTGATGATGAAATCAAAAATAACACCAACTATTTTTGCGCTTTTTAGATATTTTGGTGTCATGTTAGAATCGAAGTATATGTGTATGTGCATTATTTATATGTGTATTTGCATTATTTGTAGTCGAATAATACATGGTTTGTCGTTCTGAGCACCGGAATTAACCACTTATGAGCTGTCCGATTAGCGCAGTGATTAGCACGCTCGCTTTTCACCAATGCATCCCGGGTTCGATCCTCAGACCGGGAAGTATGGGAGATGGTACGGTGGTCGCCAGATCGGACAGATGGGTTTTCTCCGGGTACTCTGGTTTCCTCCCACACGAATAACCACATTTACGCTTTCATTCGCGCCAACGAGAGTGATTGAACCCGGGTTGCATTGGTGAGAAGCGAGCACGCTAACCACTGTGCTAATCGGACAGCCGAGAGTATGTACAAAAAAAAGAAAATTCTAAACTGTTGCATTTCTTTTGCGTTTAAGTGTATACATGTATCAGCATGTCATACAATTAGGTCGCAGGGTCAAACTAACTGTTTCAAGATTCCCAGTTTCATTTCAAACTACCGTGCACAATTGGATTAAACTTGAGAAGCCTGGTAACCTAGTGTGATTTCATAATCGTGTCAAATTAATATATGAAAAAACTATCCAGATGACTTGCGGAAGCTTGGTGGTTCTAACTAGGTGTCTATCTCTACTGTAGTACGCTGGGAGTTTTTCTATGCCACTATATTAAGTAAACACCATATTACCGAGGCTTGTTTAACCCTTTCCCTCATAGAAGCACCTCATAACACCATTGCCAATACGACATACATTAAACCTTTCCCTCATAGAAGCACCTCTTGACGCCATTACCAATACCACATACATTAACCCTTTCCCTCATAGAAGCACCTCTTGATGCCATTACCAATACGACATACATTAACCCTTTCCCTCATAGAAGCACCTCTTGACGCCATTACCAATACATTAACCCTTTCCCTCATAGAAGCACCTCTTGGCGCCATTACCAATACGACATACATTAACCCTTTCCCTCATAGAAGCACCTCTTGACACCATTACCAATACGACATACATTAAACCTTTCCCTCATAGAAGCACCTCTTGACGCCATTACCAATACGACATACATTAACCCTTTCCCTCATAGAAGCACCTCTTGATGCCATTACCAATACGACATACATTAACCCTTTCCCTCATAGAAGCACCTCTTGACGCCATTACCAATACGACATACATTGACCCTTTCCCTCATAGAAGTATCTCTTGACACCATTACCAATACGACATACATTAACCCTTTCCCTCATAGAAGCACCTCTTGACACCATTACCAATACGACATACATTAACCCTTTCCCTCATAGAAGCACCTCATGACACCATTACCAATACGACATACATTGACCCTTTCCCTCATAGCAGCACCTTTTGACGCCATTACCAATACGACATACATTAACCCTTTCCCTCATAGAAGCACCTCTTGACGCCCATTACCAATACGACATACATTAACCCTTTCCCTCATAGAAGCACCTCTTGACGCCATTACCAATACGACATACATTAACCCTTTCCCTCATAGATGCACCTCTTGACGCCATTACCAATACGACATACATTAAACCTTTCCCTCATAGAAGCACCTCTTTACGCCATTACCAATACGACATACATTAACCCTTTTCCTCATAGAAGCACCTCTTGACACCATTACCAATATGACATACATTAACCCTTTCCCTCATAGAAGCACCTCTTGACGCCATTACCAATACGACATACATTAACCCTTTCCCTCATAGAAGCACCTCTTGACACCATTACCAATATGACATACATTAACCCTTTCCCTCATAGAAGCACCTCTTGACACCATTACCAATACGACATACATTAACCCTTTCCCTCATAGAAGCACCTCATGACACCATTACCAATACAACATACATTAACCCTTTCCCTCATAGAAGCACCTCTTGACGCCATTACCAATACGACATACATTAACCCTTTCCCTCATAGAAGCACCTCTTGACGCCATTACCAATACGACATACATTAACCCTTTCACTCATAGAAGCACCTCTTGACGCCATTACCAATACGACATACATTGACCCTTTCCCTCATAGAAGTACCTCTTGACACCATTACCAATACGACATACATTAACCCTTTCCCTCATAGAAGCACCTCTTGACACCATTACCAATACGACATACATTAACCCTTTCCCTCATAGAAGCACCTCATGACACCATTACCAATACGACATACATTGACCCTTTCCCTCATAGCAGCACCTTTTGACGCCATTACCAATACGACATACATTAACCCTTTCCCTCATAGAAGCACCTCTTGACGCCATTACCAATATAACATACATTAACCCTTTCCCTCATAGAAGCACCTCTTGACGCCATTACCAATACGACATACATTAACCCTTTCCCTCATAGATGCACCTCTTGACGCCATTACCAATACGACATACATTAAACCTTTCCCTCATAGAAGCACCTCTTTACGCCATTACCAATACAACATACATTAACCCTTTCCCTCATAGAAGCACCTCTTGACACCATTACCAATATGACATACATTAACCCTTTCCCTCATAGAAGCACCTCTTGACGCCATTACCAATACGACATACATTAACCCTTTCCTCATAGAAGCACCTCTTGACACCATTACCAATATGACATACATTAACCCTTTCCCTCATAGAAGCACCTCATGACACCATTACCAATACAACATACATTAACCCTTTCCCTCATAGAAGCACCTCTTGACGCCATTACCAATACGACATACATTAACCCTTTCCCTCATAGAAGCACCTCTTGACGCCATTACCAATACGACATACATTAACCCTTTCCCTCATAGAAGCACCTCTTGATGCCATTACCAATACGACATACATTAACCCTTTCCCTCATAGAAGCACCTCTTGACGCCATTACCAATATGACATACATTAACCCTTTCCCTCATAGATGCACCTCTTGATGCCATTACCAATATGACATACATTAAACCTTTCCCTCATAGAAGCACCTCTTGACACCATTACCAATACGACATACATTAAACCTTTCCCTCATAGAAGCACCTCTTGACGCCATTACCAATACGACATACATTTCCCTCATAGAAGCACCTCTTGATGCCATTACCAATACGACATACATTAAACCTTTCCCTCATAGAAGCACCTCTTGACACCATTACCAATATGACATACATTAACCCTTTCCCTCATAGAAGCACCTCATGACACCATTACCAATATGACATACATGGACAATGTAGTAGCCAAACCAATGTTCATAATAAAAGCCAGAATCTCATGTAGTCCCAGTAATATCTATGGAAGTGGGATAGATATGGCAACTACTTATCCACTGCATGATAGCTAAATGACTGTCGTTTGAATGAAGATATTATAGTATAATTATATTAACAAAATCTCTATGAAGGAAAGGGTTAAATATTAAGCTAAATGATGATTATGACATGAGAGTTTTGTATATTTAGGATGTGTCCGGCATGCCGGCTATGTGCCGTATAGTTGAGGAAGGTGGGCAGGGCTTTGATTACAGACTTGCAATGGCGATACCAGACATGTGGATCAAGGTAAGCAACCTATATAAATGTTTCAGATGAGACTCTAGGCCGAGGTTCCATGTACTATGCTGTACACAAGCAACTATGTAAAGCGTAACATTCAATTTGATTAAAACTGACAGTGTACATGTACCTGTGTTAGTAGTTACCTCTATTAAGCAGCCAACCTATGTTAAGCAGCCAGTTACAACATTCCCAATATGGTATTTTATTAGACATTTTACCTCTATTAAGCAACCATCTGTCTTAACCAGCCAATTTCTATGATTCCCTTGGCTGGTTGCTTAAGACAGGTTTAACTGTACTATTTCATAGGTTAGCTCACACCTAGTGTTTATCTTGCCCGTATATGTAATGATTGTAGCAATCTTAACGGAGATTTATATTTAAATCATTAAAAGATTACAGTTAATGTTTATGTGGTGTAGGTTATGAAGATGCCTTCCATTATTATTCATTTGTGCAAGGTAGATATCAACAGCAACATATTATACTGTTCCAAACACATTCGCCGATAGACAGCAACGTAATATACTGTTCCAAACACATTCACCGATAGACAGCAACGTAATATACTGTTCCAAACACATTCACCGATAGACAGCAACATAATATACTGTTCCAAACACATTCACCGATAGACAGCAACGTAATATACTGTTCCAAACACATTCACCGATAGACAGCAACGTAATATACTGTTCCAAACACATTCACAATAGACAGCAACGTAATATACTGTTCCAAACACATTCACCGATAGACAGCAACGTAATATACTGTTCCAAACACATTCACCGATAGACAGCAACATAATATACTGTTCCAAACACATTCACCGATAGACAGCAACATAATATACTGTTCCAAACACATTCACCGATAGACAGCAACGTAATATACTGTTCCAAACACATTCACCGATAGACAGCAACGTAATATACTGTTCCAAACACATTCATCGATAGACAGCAACATAATATACTGTTCCAAACACATTCACCGATAGACAGCAACGTAATATACTGTTCCAAACACATTCACCGATACACAGCAACGTAATATACTGTTCCAAACACATTCACGATAGACAGCATCGTAATATACTGTACCAAACACATTCACCGATAGACAGCAACATAATATACTGTACCAAATACATTCACCGATAGACAGCAACATAATATACTGTTCCAAACACATTCACCGATAGACAGCAACGTAATATACTGTTCCAAACACATTCACCGATAGACAGCAACATAATATACTGTTCCAAACACATTCACCGATAGACAGCAACGTAATATACTGTTCCAAACACATTCACCGATAGACAGCAACGTAATATACTGTTCCAAACACATTCACCGATAGACAGCAACATAATATACTGTTCCAAACACATTCACCGATAGACAGCAACATAATATACTGTTCCAAACACATTCACCGATAGACAGCAACATAATATACTGTTCCAAATGCATTCACCGATAGATAGACAGCAACGTAATATACTGTTCCAAACACATTCTCAGATAGACAGCAACGTAATATACTATTCCAAACACATTCTCAGATAGACAGCAACATAATATACTGTTCCAAACACATTCACCGATAGACAGCAACGTAATATACTGTTCCAAACACATTCACCGATAGACAGTAACGTAATATACTGTTCCAAACACATTCACCGATAGACAGCAACATAATATACTGTTCCAAATACATTCACCGATAGACAGCAACGTAATATACTATTCCAAACACATTCACCGATAGACAGCAACGTAATATACTGTTCCAAACACATTCACCGATAGACAGCAACGTAATATACTGTTCCAAACACATTCACCGATAGACACTAACGTAATATACTGTTCCAAACACATTCACCGATAGACAGTAATGTAATATACTGTTCCAAACACATTCACCGATAGACAGCAACGTAATATACTATTCCAAACACATTCATTGATAGACATCAACAGTAACCGATAGACAGCAACATAATATACTGTTCCAAACACATTCACCGATAGACAGCAACGTAATATACTGTTCCAAACACATTCACCGATAGACAGCAACGTAATATACTGTTCCAAACACATTCACGATAGACAGCATCGTAATATACTGTACCAAACACATTCACCGATAGACAGCAACATAATATACTGTACCAAATACATTCACCGATAGACAGCAACATAATATACTGTTCCAAACACATTCACCGATAGACAGCAACGTAATATACTGTTCCAAACACATTCACCGATAGACAGCAACATAATATACTGTTCCAAACACATTCACCGATAGACAGCAACATAATATACTGTTCCAAACACATTCACCGATAGACAGCAACGTAATATACTGTTCCAAACACATTCACCGATAGACAGCAACGTAATATACTGTTCCAAACACATTCATCGATAGACAGCAACATAATATACTGTTCCAAACACATTCACCGATAGACAGCAACATAATATACTGTACCAAATACATTCACCAATAGATAGACAGCAACATAATATACTGTTCCAAACACATTCACCGATAGACAGCAATGTAATATACTGTTCCAAACACATTCACCGATAGACAGCAACGTAATATACTGTTCCAAACACATTCACCGATAGACAGCAACATAATATACTGTTCCAAACACATTCACCGATAGACAGCAACATAATATACTGTTCCAAATGCATTCACCGATAGATAGACAGCAACGTAATATACTGTTCCAAACACATTCTCAGATAGACAGCAACGTAATATACTATTCCAAACACATTCTCAGATAGACAGCAACATAATATACTGTTCCAAACACATTCACCGATAGACAGCAACGTAATATACTGTTCCAAACACATTCACCGATAGACAGCAACGTAATATACTGTTCCAAACACATTCACCGATAGACAGCAACATAATATACTGTTCCAAATACATTCACCGATAGACAGCAACGTAATATACTATTCCAAACACATTCACCGATAGACAGCAACGTAATATACTGTTCCAAACACATTCACCGATAGACAGCAACGTAATATACTGTTCCAAACACATTCACCGATAGACACTAACGTAATATACTGTTCCAAACACATTCACCGATAGACAGTAATGTAATATACTGTTCCAAACACATTCACCGATAGACAGCAACGTAATATACTATTCCAAACACATTCATTGATAGACATCACAGTAACCGATAGACAGCAACATAATATACTGTTCCAAACACATTCACCGATAGACAGCAACGTAATATACTGTTCCAAACACATTCACCGATAGACAGCAACGTAATATACTGTTCCAAACACATTCACCGATAGACAGCAACGTAATATACTGTACCAAACACATTCACCGATAGACAGCAACATAATATACTGTACCAAATACATTCACCGATAGACAGCAACATAATATACTGTTCCAAACACATTCACCGATAGACAGCAACGTAATATACTGTTCCAAACACATTCACCGATAGACAGCAACGTAATATACTGTTCCAAACACATTCACCGATAGACAGCAACATAATATACTGTTCCAAACACATTCACCGATAGACAGCAACGTAATATACTGTACCAAACACATTCACCGATAGACAGCAACATAATATACTGTACCAAATACATTCACCGATAGACAGCAACATAATATACTGTTCCAAACACATTCACCGATAGACAGCAACGTAATATACTGTTCCAAACACATTCACCGATAGACAGCAACATAATATACTGTTCCAAACACA